>JANAVB010024597.1:6139992-6565432 GCA_029216955.1 Iris pallida | reverse complement strand
GAGGGAGGAGGCTAAGAGGGGGCCAGCCCATGCCCGTCGTGGGACTCTGCCGGGGCATAGGAACACTAGGGCCACCGGCGCGGAAGGCCGGAGCCGAGGGGGGGTACGCCATCGCGGGGAGGAGGGGGAGGGAGGATGCCGGCGACGGGGCGGGCTCCGGCGAAGGAACCGAGGCGTGAGGAGCCACCGGGGACTCCGGAACGACGGAGAGGGGGAAGACGCCAGGTCGGGCGCAGGGGGCCATGGCGGAGGGGGAGGTGCTGCCGAGGATGGCGCGACGGGGGAGCGGCGGAGGGAGGAGGCGCCGGAGCGGTGTGGGAGGCTGCGGCCCGGAACTGGGCGGGGGGGCCGAGGAGGGAGGGAGCCAGGGATGGCTGCAGTCGCCTAGCGCGGCGGCTCCTCCGACGACCGGGGCGGCGGCTCCTCCGACGACCGGGGCGGCGGCTCCGACGAGGGCGGGAGGGGAAGGATCCGCACGTCGGGCAAACGAGGGGTGGGCCCCGCGGGAGCGGCCGGGGAGGTCCCGTCCTTCCGAAGGAGGGGCGAAAGGGGGAGGGGGGTCACGGCGGCGGGAGGGGAGCCCGGCCGTGGCCGGCTGGGGGACCTCGAAGAGAAGAGGGACTCCACCGAGAGGGAGCCAAACCCATGTGCCGGCCATTTATATATATATATATATATATATATATATATATTTTATATATATATATATATATATATATATATATATATATATATATATATATATATATATATATATGTGTGTTCCTATATATGCCTTTGTACAGAAAATGCTTATTAGACTGCCTAATTACTATTAATCTCAAAATTACTGTTTTTGCATAAATTAGAGTTTTGTTAGTAATTTATAAGGAAATGAGTTTCATAAATGATTGTGGTTAATATAATTTAGAGACTATGGGTATAATGCTCTTTAAGGAATATGGTTTCTGTTTGCTTAGAAATTAAATAAATCCAAGTATAGCTTTAATAAACCTTATTAAAATGGTTAGTAATTAGAAAGTAGTTATTTGCCATTTATAATAAGAAATAACATTTTCTCGCGAATAAAAAGAATGAATTATCATTAGTAGTTAATTGAATAAAACTCACTGTAGAAGCATGGAAAAGATGGGGTTCATGCATATCACATTACAGAAAAAGCCAACCGCATGAGTGCTCTGGGCCAAGTTAAATTGGTCCGCAAAAGGAAGAGCCGCATGACAAACTCTGTGGTCCAAAAAATGCCCCAAAATTCATTCGGCCCATCATTGTCGTTTCAAACAGATTGATTATGTTAAAATGTGACCAAACTGATTCGAGTCGCAGAAGGAAGACCTACTTATGCGGCCAAGCTGATCAGCCCCAGGAGCCCCTATGACAAAGCTGACACTTCTGAAAAAGCTGACACCTTTGATAAAGCTGACACCTCTGGCAAAGCTGACAACTCTGACACATCCTGACAAAATGATGAAGATAAGACGTGACCTTTCAAAAAAGACAAAAAAATGTCATGTCACCAGACATAGGGCCCACGTGCCTGAGAGTTCATGCGGTCTGAGGCATGGTCCATAGGGGGTATCATGCGGCTAGGAAGACTGCGGCCAGAGCCGCATAAGCCTTATGCGGCCCAGAATGCAGGATCTATACGGCACAAAAAGTCCCCAAACTTTCTGCGGACTGGTCGCACTGTTGATGAGACATATGGCTATGGAAGACTGCGACCTGAGCCACATGAGTCTTATGCGGCCCAGCATGGCCGAGCATTAAAAGACAAAAAAGACCTATGCGATCCAAAATGCTCCAAGCTCCATGCGGCCCTTCTTTTGCTGTCACAGGGCACGTGGCAAGTTAACCAAGTCTCAACCACCCAGATTCGCTGCAATAAGGAAATCTCAATAAACCACTAGCTTGCAGCCAAAGACCGAGTCTTCGTGTGCTGTTACAGCCACGTGACCATCTACGCAGCCCAAAATATGTTTTATCCCGAAATTATTATAAATAGCAGCGTACCACACATATACAAAGGGCTGGCAATTTTCTCAAGAGCAAAGATCATGTCTGATAGTCCACGGAGTAAGGCATAGTTTCTACACTTCTACCGAGCCTCCACCGTCACCTCCCAGAATCAAAACTAAATTGTACTTAGATTATTTTCTAGGATTTCTTTCTAGGCTTTTATGTTGTACTTTCAAAGTTTGCAATTAAAACTAGTTCCTCTGTAGTTCTTGTTTGATAATCAATGGCAAACACGATGGCGACTCTGCTGGAGACTTCTATCTCCACTAATGAGAAATTTGTGACACAATTCGACACGTCCAAGCTTGGCTCTACGCAGCAGATCCTTGTTGTTCGCTTTCATCAGCAAGCATTCGAGGAAATGCTCTTCGATGGGAGCACCAGTCCAGCACAGAAGCGAGCCAACTAGAAAAGAGCCCGCAGGACATGGAGGCCCAAGACCGCTGCCCCTCGCTGGGATTTGGAAGAAACTCCTCTTGTCACTCAAGACGGCGACCAAATCTCCCATGCGGCCCCGATTTGAACCGCAAAGGACCCCGCTGTCCCCAAATCCGATAGAGGAAAATACTACGGTGCTGGACTTTTGGGGGCACAAAGGAAAATCATGCAGTCGAAGAAGAGGCCGCATAAGGAAGGTAGCCGCAAGCAGATTGCCTATATGGCAGCCAATCCTGGCCGTAGTCAGATTTCCTATACGGTAACCAATCCCGGCCACAGACAGATGGCCTATGCAGCAGCCAATCCTGACAGCAAACAGGATGTCCCATGCGGCCCTGTCAATAGCTCTGTCTTTGACCGTCTCTCATGCGGACCAGACCCCATGGGGCCAATGAAGAATGTTAAAGCTTCCAACTTGGACTCTTCCTACTACACACCTTCGGGTGCTAAGTCGAAGAAGTCTAGGGCAGTGCGGGCTCAACAAGCCCAGTAAACTATCCAATCTGCTGACCATCAGCAGGTACCCTTAACTGTTACATGGGACCCTAATGGAAAGTTGTACCAAACCTTCCGTGTCCAGCCCTCTGTGGCAAACGGACAGGGGAGGTCCCAAAAGTCTCCCTATAACGATCGAGAGAAATTGCTTTAACTAGCTTCAGATCAGGGAGCAAATATGATACCTATGCACCCGTGCGCTCAGGATACCCGAGCCCACAAAACGGATGCAAAGCTAGATCAACCTACCCTCGACTTACGAGAAGTACTCATACACAAACGCAAGGAGAGAGAGGCAACCTTGGCATGCAGTGGGCCCTCTCTAGGACATCACTGTACCCAAGTTGTCATCAATTGTTGTTGCGACAAGTCGGCAGCACCTAAAGATCGGCAGTCCGTCTCCCAACGACTACACCAGCCAGCACCTGCCCGACGATAACTCGACAAACATATGCAAATTTTGGGAGACAAGGAATTTCTTTTCGCCTTCTGTAATTCAACAAGGAATATTCCTGCCGACAAGGGAGGAAAGAAGACTGGCTCCTCCAGCTCGGCAACCTTAGCCAATACTGCAGGGAAACTCTCATCTGAAGGATTATCGCTGACAACTACAGGGGGTGTCTACCTAGGAACTCGATCCAGAAAAAAGCTTCCAAAACCCGGAGGTGCATCCTCGAGGTCCCTGGGGATTAACGAAGCTAGGGGTGGTAGTCCCCTGAACATATACAATAACCCGGTGCTCCAAGAGGATGCGCAGGGGGTAGCAATCCAATGGAACTATGCAACAGACTTGGACGTCCCCGAGGGTGACCACCTTCGCCAAGACGACGCAGCTTCCTGCGCAGGGGGCAGCACCCCTTCCGAGTTCGAGGAGAAGGATATTCCAACATTCTTTGACAATTTCTCTGTACGAGGGTATGACATAGAAAGCACGTCCTCTACGGTCCTTTCTGTCTCTCCCCATGTGCGGACAGTGTTCATGGCAGGAGATGATCATGAAGGGCCTAGTGATCGACAACGTCTAGAAGCGCTTGAAGCCATGATCCTAACCTTGGTCAAGTCAGTAGACGAGATCAAAGTTGCCTTGCCGACTCAACCAGCAATGACACCTGGACAAACAAGTTTGGGCCCCACAATCAACGCGGACTCGAACACGACCGCTCCTCCTCTAGGCGATAATCCTCCTGGAGTATCCTCTCTCTTAGCTGTAGATGAGGCCAGGGAGGCAAGGAAAGAAGTCCAAGAGCTTCGAGCAATGTTTAATGCCCGAGACTCCTCTCGGGACCTCAGAATACGGAAGCCGTATTCCGCTGCATGAAGAGACGTTCCTTTTCCTCAACGGTACAAACTATTTCATATCGATTCATATGACGGGAAGACCTCTGCTAGCCGATACATAACTTATTTTGAAATCACAACAGACCACTTGTCGTATAGTGATGCCATCCTCACACGATTATTTATCGAAGTATTGGAGGGTATCGCATTCAACTGGTACCGCAACCTCCCAGACAACTGCATCCATTCCTTCGACAGCTTCAAACACATGTTCTTAGAAAGGTTCTACGAAGTTGGGCATGATATGACAATGTCGTCTCTCATGGACGGCGTTCAGGGATAAAGGAAGCTGATGAGAAACTACATCGAGCAGTTTTCCCAAACCGCGATGAGATTATCCCGAGACAATCCTGAAAGCTCCTTGATTGAAATCTGTCAGAAGAAAATGCTCCCTGTAATCAGCCTCTGGATAGGCGAAGATCAATTCAGGGATTGGACGACTTTCATAATAAGCACTACAAATGCGGAGGCGAAGTTAAAGAAGGCTCGCCAGCTGGGATTACACATCCCAGATGGAGAGGACAAAGGCAAACGTCCTGGTTCCACCTCTAATAACAACAACAGTAGCGGCACCACCAATAACAGGGACACCAAAGGCAAATAGGCCATGGTCGCTTATACGACCAAAAGCCTGAACAAAAGCAAGCAGAAGCTCCGAAGCCCGAGGAGATGACATACTATTTTGAAGATGGCCATGTCAAGCCTATCTTCGACATGCTCCTAAAGACGGGTAGGATCCGACTCCGTGATGTAGAGCGCGAGCCTCGACCAACAGAGATCGAGGATGCGAAGTTTTGTCACTTCTACCGCTATGTCTATCATCCAACGCAGGAGTGCTTCATATTAAAGTGGTACATTCAGAACCTCATCAACTCTATTGCTTTGTCGCTAGATTTCGAAGAGGTTACTATGGCCGCAAACATGGTATGAGTTCAGTTCGGCGACTTTCCCCCAACAAAAACTCAAGATGGGGTAGTACCTGTTCCCCGGGCAACGATGGAGGTTATTGTCACTCCCATTTCCCTGTTATACTCTGACGTTTGTCAGGTAACTCGTAGTTGGAATTGACTTGCTAGCCTAGTCTTGGTTGGTCATGACTTGGCTTGAATTATTTTGGTTTGTCTTGGTTTGATTGGGATTGGTTTATTATGAGAAAAACTTCTCTTTATAAGGCCCAACCATCCCTTTCTCTCTCTTCATTACTTCCATTTATTTCTTCTCCTTCTTCTCCATTACTCTTCCACCAACCTAGAGAGCTTAGGCAAGTGCAACTTACTTCATAATGGATCTTTCATTTTATTGTTCTATCTTCTTCTCTAAATGATTCTAAGCATCTTTAGGACTTAGAGTTTTCGGTTTGGACGGATGAATTTTTATAGATCTAAGTTTGTAGCCTTTTCAATTTTCTTGGGTTTTGATCTACCAAACTTTATTATTTTCAGGTTTTAATTGTTCTACGTTGTAGAGAATTTGATTTTACCCAAAATGGACCTTTGAAAAGTCAGATTTCGACTTGTATTGAGAAAGTTATGGCCAAATTAAGATTTGGACATTTTCTAGTTTATCTGTCCTGAATCTGGCAGTGACGATGAATAGTGCCGTATAGTGCAGCCTGCCGTATAGTGCAACCTGCCGTATAGTGCTGCAAAATGCCGTATAGTGCCGCATAGAGACTATTTTGGCTATTTTTGGCTGTTTTATGTCCTATTTGGCTGAATTGTGGCCAGAATTTCTTCCAACTCCCAACATGAAAGTTGTAGATCTTTTTCTTGGCTTCAAGAATATGTTACTAGCTATTTTATGCAAGTTTTTCTTATTTATGATAATGTAAGGATAGAACACGATAGTGGCCAGTTAAGGCACACTCTTAACAAGTAACAAGAAACTTGACATGATGATCCTTGATAGTGACCCGTCATGGCGCACTCTTGACAAGCAATCTTGGCATAATAATATATGATAGTGGCCCTTCGTGGCGCACTCTTGATAAGTAAACCTAACATGATAATCTCGATATGCTGTTGTAATGGCTATCTTGACTTGCTAAGTAACTCTTGTCTTGACACCGTGGGTGTTTGTGCTTGTATAAGCTACATGTCTCGTCTTGCATCATGTCTAGAACATGGATTCCTGGTTACCATGGTCAGGAATTCATACTAAATCTAACTAGGATAATGACTAGATTGATCAAGTAGTCCACGAAGAGATTTCCCAGCTACAGGCAGTCTCGTTATCTTAGCGCTTTAATTGAACTTGTAGCCTGCCGTCGAGTAGGGCACATTTCCAGCACACTGTTATATTTTGCCCCCCTAAGTCACCTAATCTAACTCTCTCAACTTGCTATTGGATAACCTGGATTAAGTCTGCAGGACTTGTGGCTGTTAGAACATCTCAATGCATCTTGTTAGTAACTAGGCTTGTGATAACCCAAGTTAGTTAAAGCATCAAGTCGTACTCTTTTCTTGGTCGTGAATGTTGGATGGAGTCCAATCTTGTCTAGTCTTGTCTAGATTCAGTACATGGCTATCTCAGGGCATATATGCTTACGCTTTACTCTAAGCAATAAATGGCTAGAGACCCGATTCTGTTCAGGCAAAGGGTTACAACCCCGATCCTTGTTTGGTTTAAGGAATGTAACCTGGCTTCCGAAATAGTTCCTCGTCTTCTCGTCATTTGTTGCCTTATTTATATTTTATATTTTTTGTTATTATTCCTGTTTATGTTATGACGTGCTGGTTTTAGTTCTTTAGTGAAGTCTCCCTTGTGGCTCTTGCTCTTTCTGGGGTCTGAACCAGCTGGATTTGTATGGCCATATTTTGGAGTAGCACCCGAGGATCTTCCAGCCTTCCAGCCAGATGATGAACACTAGACGCAACCCTGACAACGAGTGGATTTTATTTTGCTCTCCCACTATATTGTAAAATTATTCTTTTAAGGCGTTTAGTCGTCGAGCAAGTGTTAGCTCATGTTGAATTTACATTCCTGTCTACCAAAGGGCTGTAACATGATTGATAAATCCTATGGTTGATCATGTATGACTTAAACTCTTGCTAGTCTTCACATTTTGTATGACTAGCTTTATGATCATCTGAATATGTAATGTTTAGGACGCCTTACTTTGTATGTCTGATGATCTACTATCTTGTTACATTTACTTGCTTGCTTGAGATTGAGACACTAGGCTTGCTCTTGACCCTAAGAGACTAATGGCTTGTAGTAAATCCTCATGCATCTAGACAGCTGTGACCATATTGCGAGGTGGGATTCACTTCAATGTACGTAGTTGGCTGTGTCTGTCCCCCGCTCTCCTGTATTCTGATTCTGGGGCGTGACACGGTTTAAGTGGTGGCCCATACAGGTCTTGTAAATCAAGATGTGTGGGGGTTTTACCGAATAGATGTCTCAATCAGCACTCGCCCTTGATCTCTACTCATGTCTTCTAATCTGTTGACCTGATCACATGTTTATATCCTCGATCTATCATGATCCTTCCTTATTGTTCCTCATGTCGTTTCTTCAGCGGCATTGTTCCTGGTCCGACCGATCAGCAAGGCGGAACACCTCCAGTCGACCAGCAGCAACCTGGAGACCAAGCCCAGCACTCTGTAGCGGCCTCCCGAGTCATGTATTTCGGGGATCCAGAGCCCCCAGTTCAGCCTGTCCAGCCTGCAGAGCCTGATAATGGAACCCTGGTGGATCTCATCAAGAAATTACTTGCATCTCAAGATCGTCGGGGTGATACCCTACACCAGATAGTACAAGATGCCATGGGCAGAGTTGGTTACCAAGGAAACAACGCGGCCAACAGATTCAAGCGTTTGAACCCTCCTTTCTTTGACGGCAGTGAAGATCCTATCGCTGCTGATGCATGGCTTCAGGACATAGAAGTTATCCTGGAGGCAGCTAGGATTCTTGAGAAAAAGAAGGTGGCCGTTGTATGCCTATAATTATTGGACTTAGCCCACAGCTGGTAGGCGATGCTAGCAGTTGGATTACCGACGCCTGTCGCATGGGCGGTATTCAGCAACAAGTTCCAGACCAAGTACTTGTAGGACCGATTGTAGGAACGAGTTGTAAAGCGTAATACTCTAGAGGGGGGTGAATAGAGTAGGCAGCGGAAATTAACTATTTAAAAAATGTTAGTAACAAGATCACAGAATATATATATCACAGATATGTAAATAAAAAGTAGAGAGTAGAGAGCAAATGCAAACACAAGGATGTATACTGGTTTCCCTCTTGTGAGGACTAGTCCAGTCGGAAGAACTCTAGCTTCCAGTTGAATCCACTATGGAAAATTACCACAAGTTTTCATCCGAAGATCTTGCAACTTCTACAACGCGAGCTTTGATCCGAAGTACTCGACCAACTTCAATTGTGAAGAGTCTTTCTTCAATCAAGCCTCTGATTACAATCACTCTAAAACTTCTATACCATACCGTACTGGCAAATCGACTAGAGGATTGTAACTGGCTTGGGATTTGAAAATGAATAGCTCAGAATACATTGGAAGAAGTAGTAGGCTTATAGAGAAGAGAAATGAAAGTGAATGAGTGAGTTGAAATGATCAAAATCCTTCTCTATTTATAGTTTTTCCAAAGGCAGAATTCTGACAGAATTCGGGCAGAATTCGGGCAGAACTCTATGAGAAAATCTCGGTGGGATCCGTAACTGCAGGAAGACTAAGTTCAAAAAGCAACGTTCACTAACCGAACTCTGGCCGAATTTGGGCCGAACTCTGGCCAAATTCTCCTGGAGTTCTGTTGGAGTTCTGTCAGGGTTTTTGCAAATAAGTTTTGGGCTTTTTGAAAAGTCAAACAGTTAGGAAGTAGTTTGGGCTTTTGTAAGTGGGCTTGTTTTTAAAATGAAAGGGTATTTTGAAAACGTTTCTTGGGTAGCCTATTTGCCAGTACGATGCAGTTTACATCGTATTCCTAGACTCAATAAATATGAAAATACATTGATCAAATAGGAAAACCAAGAGCCCTTTGATGACGCCTTTCTTCAAATATCTGAGCAGACTTGAAGACTCCTTTTTCCTTTGACAGCGGTCGTCCATAGATAAACAGATCTGGAAATCTGAATACCTTTCAGGGGCTTCGCCCCCGAACCCCTGACGGGGGGCGCTATCCCCTCGACCCCTGTCCGCTGACCGGGTAGCGGAACCCCCGATGCGAGGCCCCGGATAGGTCGTTAGGCGGTTCAGAGAAATCTTCTTGTGTAACGCCGTCTTTGGCCCATCAATAATTCTCTATAGCATATGTCCTAGTTTGATCATGTTTGATCATGCTTACTGCATGTCTACAAGTACATGTTAGAAGAACAAAACAACATGATACAAGCATAGCAATATGATATAGAATATTTGGGACAATGCTAATATTAGGACAATGCTAAGTTTAAGTAGTTACATAATAGTGATTACATAAATATTAGTGACGTCGATATGTTAAACTTAATTGATTAGCCATATTCAAAAATATGATATAATCATTGGGCTAACAGTACTTCGACGCAGTAGCTCGGTATGATCTGCAGACGAGATTCACCAATCTTAAGCAGATGGGCAGGACGGTCGATGGATATGTGGTCGAGTTTTCTAGACTCAGTCGGTTTGCTCCTACTTTGGTGGCAACCAAATTGGATCGAGCCCAGCGATTCCAGCAGGGGCTCCACCTAGAGATTATCATATCAGTAGAGCAGTTTGAGCACCAGACGTTTGATGCCGTCCTACGAGCAGCGAAGAGGCATGAGTATACTTCGTAGAGGATTGTAGATAGAAGCGGAGGACGGAAGAGGTCTCATGGGCAGATGTCCTAGTCTTAAGCACCAGTCCCGGCAGCTAGGGATGTGACTATTAGAGCTCCTAGGAGGACGACCACAGTTTCGTCGGTTCAGCACTCGACGCCGGCGTATCCTCAGCAATAGAAATAGAAGCAGTCTTCCGCAATGGGCTGTACTCATTGTGGGAAGCCAGGGCATGTAGTATCGGAGTATCGCAGAGCACGGAGATTGTGCTTGGCTTGTGAGGCACCGAATTACAAGATAGGGTCCTGTCTGAATAGAGCCAGTTCATCGTCATCAAACCTAACCAGTTCATCGGTTAGGGGTCCAGCACCAGTACAGAAGCAGTACCAACCTCCGAGGCCATTGTCGCCTTAGGCTCAGTAGTATGCCCAAGCTCAGATTCAGAACAGGAAGAGAGGTCACCAGCATAGGGGACCAGCACCAAGAGGGCAAGGTCAGGCTATGGCTCTGACCATAGCAGAAGAGTTAGCTTCAGGTGAGGTGGTGGCAGGTACCATTCTTGTCAACTCTTTTCCAGCATCAGTATTATTTGATTCGGGTGTATCACATTCATTTATGTCTGCACGATTCGCTATACGGATAGGAATGGAGCCCGAGTCATTGCCAGTAAGGCTCAATATACTTACTGGTAACGGTCTTGTGGGAGAAGATAGAGTATTTTTCTCGTATCGAATTGTAGTTAGCGGTAGAGAGTTTTTCACTAGGTTGATAGAATTTTCGATGGCCGACTATGATGTGGTCCTAGGAATGGATTGGTTGAAGGAGCAATACGCAAGAATAGACTGCCATATTGGTAGGATTATTTTTTGTTTTCCCGGTGAGGCAGAGTTTTCAATCTCTAGAGGCAAAGTTGAACCTTCTCCCTCAGTCTTGTGGATGGCAGTAGCAGAGGTAGTTCAGTTTTCCAGAGTCGTTGAAGAGTTTCCCAATGTATTTCCTGAAGAGCTTCCAGGTATGCCACCGGAGAGAGAGATAGAGTTCACTATCGACTTGATTCCAATGACAGCACTAGTATCAGAGAGAGTCCACAGAATGGTGCCATCAGAGTTGGAGATCCTATACAAGATGATTGAAGAACTCGAAACCAAAGAATTTATTCGTGCTAGCGGATCGCCTTGGGAAGCCCTAATACTTCCTGTAAAAAAGAAGGATGGTACGTCAAGATTATGTGTTGATTATCATACCTTGAACTCTGTAACAATCACGAACAGATATTCTCTACCAAGGATAGATGACTTATTTGATCAGCTCAGGGGAGCGACAGTATTCTCGAAGATTGACTTATGATCAGGATACCATCAGATCAGAGTTAGAGAGCAAGACATCCCGAAGACAATGTTCAGATCCAGATATGGATATTGGAAGTTCCTTATTATGCCATTTGGAGCAATTAATGCACCAGCCGTATTCATGGGCCTCATGAATCGTATCTTTATGCCTTATTTGGATCAGTTTCTAATAGTATTTATAGACGATATCTTGGTCTATAGCAAGAGTGAAGCAGAGCATGAGCAGCATCTCTGAGTGGTCCTTCAGATTCTCAGAGAGCACCAGTTGTATGCAAAGTTCAGTAAGTACGAATTTTGGCTTGATCATATTTCGTACTTAGGTCATATCATCACCAGAGTTGGATTGGAAGTTGACCCCCAGAAGATAGTGGCTATAGAGTCATGTCCAGTACCCAGTAAAGTCGCCAAGGTTCGTAGTTTCCTTGGATTGGCCGGCTATTACCGACAATTTGTTTCAGACTTTGCTCGAATTTAAGCACCCATGACTCAGTTGACCCGTAAGGATGTGGAGTTTGCTTGGACAGCAGAGTGTCAGAGTTCATTTGAGAAGTTGAAGCAGAGATTGATGATGGCTTCCATTCTCACGCTTCTAGATGGGACTGGAGGATTTTTAGTTTATTGTGACGCTTTCGACAAAGGATTGGGATGCGTCTTGATACAGCATGGTAAGGTAGTCGCTTATGCGTCACGTCAGCTTCGTTACCATGAGAGGAATTATCCTATCCATGACTTAGAGCTAGCAGCGGTAGTTTTTGCACTTAAGTTGTGGAGACATTATTTGTATGGAGATCGGGTAGAGATTTTTACCGACCATATATATAAGAGTCTTAAGTATGTGTTTACCCAGAAGGATCTTAATATGCGTCAGAGGAGATGGCTAGAGCTACTCGTGGACTACAACATCAATTTGCAGTATCATCCTGGGAAGGTCAACGTAGTAGCAGATGCATTGAGCAGAAGTGCTGGAGTTTATTTTCTAACAGCGCAACCAGAATTGTTAGCCGATCTTCAGAAGATGGGGATTGAGATAGTTCTCCCTACCAATATGGCATTGATGGACAACATACAAGTTTAGTCCAGTATAGTTGAGAGGATTAAGTTAGCTCACTCAACGGATTCTAAGCTTCAGCGGCTTAGGGCAGAATGTGTAGCAGGACGGAGAGCAGAGTTATGTATTCATGAGGACGGTAAACTTCGACATGGAAGGCATCTTTGTGTACCGAAGGGTGATATCAGACAGGAGATCATGGCAGAGGCTCACAGTTCTCAGTATTCAATTCATCCCGGTGGCACGAAGATGTACCGAGACATCCGTCAGTATTTCTGGTAGATTGGCATAAAGAGGGAGATAGCCCGTTTTGTCTCCCGATGTTTAGTTTGCCAACAAGTTAAAGCTGAACATCAGAGACCAGCTGGACTTCTTCAACCTTTACCGATCCCAGAATGGAAGTGGGAGTATATAACCATGGACTTTGTAACTGGGTTACCTAAATCCCTATCTGGAAGAGATACTATCTGGGTTATAGTTGATCATCTCACGAAGGTAGATCATTCTTTCCTTCAGAATTGGTCAGTCGACGGATCAGCTAGTAGAGATGTACCTCAGGCAGATTGTCAGATTGTATGGAGTGCCAGTTAGTATAATATCATACATAGATTCAAGATTCACATCGTACTTTTGGCAGAGTCTTCAAGAGAGTTTGGGGACTCGTCTCAAGTTCAGTTCAGCATATCATCCGCAAACAGATGGTCAGTCAGAACGCACGATTCAGACTCTTGAAGATATGTTGCGATCTTGTACGCTGGACTTCGGTGGTTCGTGGGAAGATCACCTGAACCTAGTGGAGTTCTCCTATAACAACAGTTTTTAGGCTAGTATCCAGATGGCACCCTTTGAAGCACAGTATAACAGGAAGTGCAGATCAGCTTTAGCTTAGGATGATGTCGGCGAGAGACAGATGCTTGGTCCAGAGATGATTACGCAAACAATCGAGGTGGTCAGATAAGTCAGAGATCATCTTCGAGTTGCCCAAGATCGCCAGTGCCATTAGGCTGATTCTCATCGGTGTCCCCTTGAGTTTGCAGTCAGCTACCACGTGTTCCTTAGGATCTCGCCTACCCGTGGCGTCATTCGATTCGCTATGCGAGGAAAGCTTAGTCCTAGGTATATAGGGTCGTTCGATATCCTTGAGCGAGTAGGTGATGTGTCATATCGTCTCGCTCTTTTGTCGTCGTTATGTAAGGTACATGACGTATTCTATGTATCCCAATTGCGACGGTATATCCCGGATCCGAGCCATGTACTTGATCATTCGGAATTGGTTGTTGGTACCAACCTTTCGTATGAGGAAAGGCCCGTATCCATATTAGACCGAAGAGAAAAGGTACTCAAGAATAAGACTATTAGTTTAGTCCGTGTTGTTTGGGGTCACCACTCTTTGGGTGAGTCAACGTGGGAGTGTGAGGTTGTAAAACCCGTAATTATTAATGTGTGTTTGCTACTTAATTTATTCGGATTATTATTATTTTAGTTAAATAGAAAAATTCTTTTGAAAATTAATAAATTAGATTTTGATTCCTGGCCAGACCCGAACCCAATTCCAAACTAAAATATTTTTAGAATAATTTTAGAAGTAATAAATATTTATTTTTAAAAAAATGATTTATGATTTAATGATAAATTTCTTAAAGCCTTTGCATTAAAACCCAATAGCATCCTATGGCCCAAAACCCATTTCTTAGGCCCATAGTTTTGAAGCCTATTTTTCTTTTATAACCATTAACCCATTACTTAACCCATTTACCCACTATACTTCAGCATACATATGAATGGAGTGTTTCCATTCATGGTTTCCATTCATTAATTTCCTTCTCTCTCTTTTTCTAAATTACTTTGTAGAGAAATCGAAAGGATTTCGGTTGTGGCCGAGCATTCCCGAACCGACGCCGGCTCCTCCTTTCCCCTTCCGTAACCCCCGATCGTTCGGATTCTGGTAACTCCCCATCCACTTTCCTATATAAACCCTCATCCACTTCCATTTCCTCCATCACACTCCATTTCCCCTCTTCCTCAACCCAAACCCTAGCCCGAGTCCCTGAGCCGATCCCGGCCGCTAGCCTTCGCCCGAGCCCACCGACGACCAGCCCCTGCCGCCGCTTCCCCCGCGGCCGTGCGCACCAGCCCGACCTGGACGACCCCTGTCCCCGTCGCTGCTGTCCCTGTCCGTCGACGCCCCGTGCGCGTGGTCCCCGTCTGCTCGGTCCCGTTCCGCAGTACTTCGCGGGTTCGACGTGCTATTTTCGTGTTTCTGAGTTCTGAATTTTGCGGTTCGATTTGTTGTGCTTAACCAGAGACGCTGTGTTCGCGTATTTTCTTTTACTTTTTCACCTGAGAGCTCTAGCCGAGCAACCCAAGGTATATTTCCGTTGTCCCCGTTTCCGTTCCGTAGTCTATGATGAATTTTGGTCCACAAATTTCCCCGGGAATTCGGTAATTTATAGACGAGACATTTTTAGATTTTCCGAAATCCTTTAGGATAGGTTATGTTGGTTTCGGATTGGTTTCTGTGTGTATTCTGTTGGTTCGAATTTTTCGAGAATCTCTCAGAAAAGAGTTTCTGGGAATTTTGATTTAAATTAGATTTTTCGATTGTTGGTATGCTGGTTCTTTATGCTATGGTGATTTCGATTTTGTTTCAGGTTTTCCGAATTTGTTTCGAAAACAATTCTGTGAATATATTTTATATAAAAAATGGTTATTTCCTGGTATGGGACTTATATTTGGTGATTGTGGCACATTTTCCCAGTTTTGGGTTATCCCGAAAATAGAGGGAATGTTGCTGAAATTTTTATAAAATTTATAAAGGAATATTTTTAAATCAGATTTCGGAAATATTTTATAAATTGGATTTTGGGTGACGACCGTATCGATCAATGGGCCCTTAGCGAAATGCAAACGAAACCAGCATTGTTCCGGACGTTGAGGCACTAGCTATTTTATGACAATTGGACCAAGTCTGAGACTCGTATTATATTTTAATTTAATTTAATTTATTAATCTTATTTTTGTAATTAAATTGTAGGATAATTTTTAGAACTAACTAATGTTTCTTCTTATTTTAATTCGTGAAAATAGTCTGTAAGGGCATAAGCCCAGCTTTTATTTAATATCTGTGGTTTTGTAATATTGTAAATTTTTATTTTATTTCTGGTTGGTTGATTGACGTAAAACGTAAAATGATAATTATATTATTTTATAAAATTTAAATATTATTTTCTCATAATAAAATAATTAGGAAATTAGAAGCTTATTGCAAATTCACGTTTTCTCATTTAAAGAAAAATATTAATTTTATATATAATACAAAATACAAAGTTTTACCAAGTAAATCAATAACTACGAGTTTTTCAAAATACAAAGTTAAATTAACTTTTCTTCGTAAGATAGTAACTCACCTCGATAAGCACGCTCTAAATAGAGTTGTAAATAACCTAAAATTTGACTAGGACAAATACTAGAGATTGTAACTAGCACACCTACATATGGATTGAATATTGGTGCTAAGTCAGGAATTCTCAATTGTAGGGTTTCGAGGACTGTACTAGCATCATCCCAGAACCAACATCGAATCCAGTCATAATCAAGGCAAGTACGGTTATATTAATGCGCAGTTTAATTAATGTTAGTAATCTTGCATGTTTAAACCACTGTATTATACGTAACTCTCTCATAGAGTAATGATTGAATCTGATTGACTCGGGATATTGGGGGAGTAACGTAATGTTCTATGACCAAAGCCCAAATAGATAATTGATTGTGCGAGCTTATTCCTTTTTCACGAGCATAGGTCGGACCGTATCATTAGGATACAATTGAATCATCCCAAACCGGTCATAGTCATTACATACTCGAATCACATTGTTTGCTATCATGTAGTTTAGTTGAAAATCATTATTTTAAAACAGTTTAATATTGCAAATTGCTAATCATTAGTTGAATTGTTAATTTTCATAATTGTACTTTGCTCCTTTCCTGACTGGATCCCCTACCCCCAATAGGTTCCATTGATGAGGCAGAGTTACTGATAAGTAGCTACTATGACTCTGAGTTGTACGCAGCTGTGCTACCAGAGGATGCTGATCTTGGAGATGACGAGCCTATCTTTTAGCTGTTGTTATTTTCTATTTCCAGTTGTTGTTGTTTTAAAAGACTGTTTCTATTATCATTTGTAATTTTGTTGGACAAGTTTTATTTATCAAAATATTAAGTTGTGCAATTAGACTGTGTTGTTGATTACCTGCATGAGTGATACAGCTTACTGCCGCCGTCTCAATAACGGTACAGGCTGAGCGTGATCCGATTCGACCCAAGAAATTGGGACCGGGTCGTGATATGTTTTGCGTGGTAGCCCATGCAGGTCAATCTAATCAACAACTTAGGAAAAACCTACCTAGAAACAACTAGAACACTAGAACATCAATTTGTCACAACTTAGGATCGATATATATATATATATATATATATAAAAATAAAAAAAAAAAAAAAAAATATATATATATATATATATATATATATATATATATATATATATTAATGTTTTGTTTGATTATAGACTGGTAGGTTACCTTGCTTATATTTTCGTCCTAAACCTTCCAGAGAATGACTACCGACCAGAACACCACTGCTGGCGATGGGGTATCTTCACCCTATCATACACCACCTCCCCAACCAAGTCCGGATCCTACAGCTCGGCAGCTGATCGACCGTCCCCATAATACACCGACGGATCCTACATCTTCCCAGACGGAGATGCAGCCCCCTGCAGTATTGCCCACTCCAGCTGTCCTACCAGTGCCCGTAGATCCCACCGACCTCGTAGGCCTGCTACGAGGAGTGCTTGAGGCCCAGAGAGCCCAAGCCGAAGCTAATCGTGAGCAGACTGCGATTAATCGCGAACTGTAACTCCCTGAATCAATTTTAGTAAATTTTAAGATTTTCTAATTTTGATTTAGGAATAATATTGGTTTCATGAATAAAATCAAATTTTATTCATATAGCTATTTTATTAATAAATTTTGAGTGATTATGAATTTTATCCATTTTAATAGAATATTGATAATAAACTTTTCTGTTAAGCTGTTTAAGTAAACTTTGTTTAAATTAATTTAAATTGATTGATGGTTATCATTACTAGATTATTTATTAATACTATTTGATTTATATGATTAATTTGACTAATTAGTTTTAATTAAAATGAATGATTGTTTTCTTGCTATTAATTAATTAGTTCTTGTTAAATTCGTGGATTGTTATTTATTAACTTCTATTCCTATGTGCTGTTACGATTTACTGCTTAAAATTCTGTTAGCATTTAAATAAAATATGTTCTGAAATCTGTTTGATTTTATTTGAATTTAAAATCTGTTCTTTTGGAAATTATTGGAGGGCATACTTGATTTTGGGGAGCAGTTTTAAAATCTGCTTTAATTTGAAAATCTGTTACATGTGTTTCCAAAACACCCCCAGATCTAGTGTTAATTACAATCTTGCCACTCTCATACCTGCACACACACACACAGTTTTTTATTATTATAAATAAAGGCACAGTCCCCAATGAATTTTGACACACATCACAGTACGGCCACATCATCACTTTCTCTCTCCCTCTCTCTCCTCTCTCTCTCTGCGACTGTTCCTGGCCGCGCGCCACCGCGAGTTCGCCGGATTTCGTCAACCATCGCTGTCCGTCTCTCTGAACTCGGATCTGCCTCGCCATGGCCGGATCCACCTCTCTCCAGCACCGCATCTTGACGCTGGCTCCTCGTCTACAGCGCCGTCCCTTCGAGAGCGAGGCCACATTGATCGCCGTGTCCGATCGGAGCTCGCCGACCTGAGACGTCACCACCGGATCTGGACCGAGATGGAGCCGATCAGCCTCGAAGTCGTCCAGCCACCGCCATGGACCCGAGTCTTCCAGATCCGGTCCTACCATGCGTCGTCGGCAGATCTGAACCCTGGTTCGAGATCCCCACGACAGAGCCGGAGCTCCGCTGAGCCGCCTCGACCGTCGAGCTTCACTCGACTGTCGAGCTTCCTTCTTGAAGACCGTGTCTACTTTGGAGAGCGTGCCGGCATCTCGGGATAGGAGCTGCCTCTTCGTAGCTCGAGCAACCACCTTGAAGACTACCACCGCTTGCCGTGGCCTCCACCGAGCGCCGATGTGAGCTTTCCCATCTTCTCTTCTGATTCTTGTTCTTCTTCCTCTTCTATAGTTTGGTGGGGGTGAGATTGTGGGAATGGAGAATGGAGATTAGGAAGAAGACGAAATGGAAGAGGCCGGCTGTGTGTGGGATATAGGTGAAGTAGAGTTGGAGTTAGGAATTCATTGGAGAGAGAGAGGACTTGGAGTTGAGTTAATGGTTGATGGGCTAGGAAGAAATGATAGGTGCGACCGAGTGTGAGTATTGATACCGAGAGGCCACCGCCACCCATGTGGCTGAGTCTGGGCCAATGGATCCCTGGTGGTTTCGGTTAGCTGAGCCTAGGAGAGTGGGACTTTAATCGGCCAAGTATGAGTGAAGGGATTAGAGTAGAGTAAAGAATTGAAGTAGTGTGGGCTGAATGCATGTGCCATTAATGGAGAGAGTAAGACTATTAATTTCTTTTCTTCACATTAATTTTGTGTCAGCTTCTTGACTTTTCAAACTGTGAGAAGGAGTGACATGGAGTGAAGAGGTGAGTGGGAATTAATATAGTTCACATGAGAATAGGCGAATGAGAAGTAGTAGAAAATAAGTTTTAATGGTCTGCTGATAGAGACAGAGAGAAGTGAAGATATAAGTTAAGGGATGAGCTGGGTTTTGGGCCAGAGTCTTTGGGTTGAACCAGAGGGAGCTAGTTTGGGCCGATTTTAATAGAATTTTTGGGTTCAGTTTTATTTTGTTAAATGATTATTGGAATATAACTCTGTAGGCTTGGGCTAGATTTGAATAATGATAGTTCTCTTGTTTATATTTTTCTTTATTGCTAGTATATTTTGTTTGATAATTATAAAAATATAATATATTCCTAAGTCAATTTTATTAGTTACTGTTAGCTACTAGTAGAATATTTTCTAGAATATATTATGATTATTTTTGCTAATATGTAGTATTATTAATTGTTATAGGTTATTATTTCCAAAAAGAAAATATTTCTAATAAATGTTTCTTCATGATTTTTATTAATCTTTGACAGTAAAGTCCTAATATATAATTATTTTATATGTTCTAAATATTCAAAATCATATAGTTTATATTTTTATTAGTATTTATATTGATTAAAACTATAATATTTTTCAAATATTATTGGCTAGAATGTTCCATCAACTAGTTAACCTTAATTAGTTAATTGTCATTATTTCAAACACTAAATAACTTGTACAAATATAAACAGGTGATCATTGCAACCATGCAGTACTATTTTCGTGCGACCAAACCGAGGCAAGTACACTGACTTGACTTGTACCTTATTTTCTGTCTTACCTTCATGTGCCATGTTCTCATATCGGACACGAGATACACACGATTGTCTTGTACCATTGTTCATTGCTTGTGAGTCATTGTTCATTACGGGATTGGGAGAAATATTAGCTTTTGTGTGACCACACCCAACGTAGGTATTGAAGATAGCCTAATCGTACACTTCACGTACGATGAAGCCGTACCTTGTAGAATTGATTGCCTCATTGATTGATTGATTGATTGCTCCTAAGCCGATCACACATTAGTTTTAATATTTCAAAATTATTACAATTGCATATTGATTGTCGTGATTGATTGCCTTGTACATTGATAGCCGTGTTTATTGTCTAGCATCTTGATTGTCATCCATTGCCTGCAGTTTTACATTTCATTTCTGGTACCGCAGTTTCAGTTTCATTTCATGTTCTAGCTTTCTGGTATTCTGGTTTCACCTTGTACTTTGGATCATAGATTACATTGTATATTGTCTAGTCAGGGTTGTACTTTGCTCTTTTCCTGATAGGATCGTTGTAGGTGAGTGGGAGATTACATGGAGCTGGTGATTGCTTGGACATTGTAGTTTTTATTTCAGTTTATCTTTCTGGAGATTGTATCTTAGAGATTCATTATTGTATATTATTTTATTGGACCGGATTTGTCTCCGGCTGAGTTTGTATTTTAAACACTTGATGGATATTGGTGATTTCTGGGAACGTTATAAAAAGCTGTGGTTGGTTTACATTACATTGTGACTTTGAGTTTTCCTTAGTATTGTACAGCTTACTTCGTCGTGTCCATCGACGAAGGCTGGGCGTGTCCGATTCGTATCCGATTATTCAGGAGCGGGGCGTGACACGAACAGACAGTGATTATGATAGAAGGTATAGAGAATGCTCACCACGTGGCAATGGCTGCCCTCGAAGGAAGAGAAGCAACTCAATCAGAACCAAGGCCTGCCAAGGTGGGCGATATTGAGAGTTTCCAGAAGCAGAACCCTCGACCCTTCAAGGGAACCGAGGGAATCATCTATGCCGACGAATGGCTCGACACATGGAGCATCTCCTGAGCGTCGCTCGACTTCCAGAAGACCTCAAGGCCGAAGTAGTAGGACTCCAACTGCAAAATATAGCAAGCACCTGGTATCAGAATGAACTCCGACTCCAGGACAAGCAGCTTGACAGGAACACCTTCAAAAGGTTGTTCCAGAGGAAGTTCTTCCCAACATCAGAGTTGCGGGAGATAGAGAGGCAATTTCAGAACCTGAAGCAAGAAAATATGACTGTTGGAGAATATGCGACAGAATTCGGCCAACTCAGCTGTTTTGCTAAGAACTTGGTAGCTGACCCTGATGATCGTGCTGAAAGGTTTAGATATGGGCTGAGAGAAGAGATCCGCACCCATGTGATCTCAGGCGGTGCTAAGACTTATGAAAGGATCCTAGAGCGAGCTCAGGATATAGATAAGAGTCAACCTGTTCGCTCAAAGAGGAATTATCCTAGAACTAACAACTTTCAGGGTAATCAGAAGAAGCCCAACAACAACAACAACAACCGGCCTCCTCACCACCACCACCACCACCAACAGGCGAGGAACAATGACATAACACCCCAGAGACAGATCCCTCTCTGTAGTTACTGCAAGAGGACAGGTCATCAGGTGAACATCTGCAGGAAGAGACTAGGATACTGTCTAGTCTGTGGGTCTGCCACCCACCAAGTGAAGGACTGCCCCACGCCGGTTAACCGGACTGGAGCAACTCATCAGAAAGGTCCGCTGCCCACTCAGCAACAACAATTTGGGCAGCATCAAAAGAAGACTGGGCGAGCTTTTGCCCTAGCAGCAGATGAGACAGAGCCAGAGTAGGAACCTACTACGGATGTTATCACAGGTTCTATTTTTGTGTATTCATATCCTGCCTTAGCTTTGTTTGATTCGGGTGCATCACACAGTTTCATAGCAATAAAATTCATCTATGCACACCACATAGTTACGGGCTTTAGCAAGAAGATATATAGAGTCATGACCGGGGGAGGACCCCTACCCATCACTGAGACCTGTAACTGTCCCATAACTATATCAGGCCACCAGTTCATAGCACCTTTGCTTGTGATGCCCTTACCCAACTATGATGTAGTCCTAGGGATGGACTGGTTGAGTAAGCAGCATGCGCTAATAGATTATCACAGAGGATGTGTAGTCTTCAGCCCACCTGGAGAGCCAGAGTTTGAAATCTCTCAAACTCCGGAGGATATGGAGTGTGTTACCTACACCTCTATCATAGAAAAATCCGGACCTCCCCATCCTATCATAGCAGAATTCATGGACATTTTCTCTGATAGTCTTCCCGGATTACCCCCAGATCGAGACAGAGTTCCCATTGACCTAGTCCCCGGCTCTTCCCTTATTTCTAAGGGATGTTACAGGGTCAACCAGAAGGAGGCCAAAGAGATGAAGGATCAGATCAATGAACTGAAGGCCGTTAGATTTATCAGAGATGGAGCTTCACCCTGGGGAGTACCTATCTTGTTTGTTCCCAAGAAGGACGAAATAGTGCAAATGTGCATCGACTACCGGGCGCTGAACAATATCACCATCAAGAATAAGAACCCTCTGCCCCAGATCGATGGCCTGTTTGATTAATTGAGTGGAGCTAAGGTATTTTCAAAGAATGACCTAAGATCTGGCTACCATCAGATCAAGGTCAGGAATGAGGACATTCCCAAGACGGCGTTCAACACCAAGTATGGGCAGTTTGAATTCTTGGTCATGCCGTTTGGACTAACGAATGCTCCTGCTGTGTTCATGAACCTTATGGACAAGGTTTTCCATGAATACCTAGATCAATTTGTCGTTGTCTTCATCGATGACATTCTGATATACTCGAAGACTGAAGAAGAGCATGAAGAGCACCTCAGGAAAGTTCTGGGAACTTTGAGGAAGGAGAAGCTATATGGTAAGCTATCCAAATGTGAATTCTTTCTAGACAAGGTGGATTTTCTTGGCCATGTTTTCACAGAAGAAGGAATTTCGGTAGATCCTAAGAAGATAGCTGCTGTTGAGAAGTGGTCTACCCCAAGCTCAGTTGCTAAAATCAGAAATTTCTTAGGCTTGGCTGGCTACTACCGAAAGTTTGTGAAGGATTTCGCCAGGATTGTTGAACCAATGACGAAGCTCACTCGGAAGAATGAAGAGTTCATCTGGACGGAAGCTTGCCAGGCATCGTTTGAGGAACTGAAGAAGAGACTTATAGCAGCACCGATACTTGCGCTACCCGCAGGTACCGGAGGTTTCTCAATATACAGTGATGCCTCTGGAAAAGGACTGGGTTGCGTTCTTCAACAACATGGGAAAGTGATTGCTTACGTATCTAGGCAATTACGGACTCATGAGAAGAACTATCCCACACATGAACTGGAGCTTGCTGCAGTCATCTTTGCTTTGAAGCTATGGAAGCATTATCTCTTTGGAGAGAGAGTAGAAATATTTACAGAGCATAAAAGTCTGAAATATGTTTTCACTCAGAAGGAGTTGAACATGTGACAAAGAAGATGGCTGGAACTGATGAAGGATTTTGACATCGACTTGCAGTACCATCCGAGTAAGGCTAATGTGGTTGCAGATGTACTTAGTCGATACCCAGTGGCGATGTTCTTAACTAAGGAACGACACTTGTTGGAGGACATAGAGAAGCTTGGTCTGGAGATTGTACTACATGAGGAAAAGATGAAAGAACTGGGGCAAAAAGCTATTTTACCTGGAGCTTACTCAACCATGATGCAGTTGCAAGTAAGCTCGAGTCTGGTGGATAAAGTCAAGGAGACGTAGTTTCAAGACGAGGCACTTTGTAAACTCAGAGATCAAGTATTAGCAAGAACACTTAAAGGATTCTCTATCGCCAGTGACGGAGCATTGAAGAATGGTACGAGGATGTGTGTACCATCTGGCGATTTGAGGAATGAGCTGATGCAAGAAGCGCACCAGTTGCAGTATTCCATACATCCTAGAGCTAACAAGATTTATCAGGATATGCATACCATTGTTTGGTGGTATGGAATGAAGAAGGATGTATCCAGATTTGTGGCTAGATGCTTGATTTGTCAATAAGTGAAGGCTAGCAGACAGAGACCCGCAGGACTTCTACAGCCGGTGGATATTTCAGAGTGGAAGTGAGAGCATATAACGATGGATCTTTTGTCAGGATTGCCTCGATCACAAGGAGGAAAGGACGACATTTGGGTTATTGTAGACCGACTGACTAAGTCAGCTCACTTTATCCCCTTCAAGGTTGGTTTATCTACCGAGAAGTTGGCGGCACTGTACATGCGGCACATCTACAGGATTCATGGAGTTCCGGTAAGTATTGTATCTGACAGAGACACTAGATTTACCTCACACTTTTGGAAGAGTTTGCATGACAGCTTGGGAACACAATTGAAGTTCAGCACTGCCTATCATCTCCAGACTGACGGACAATCAGAGAGGACAATCCAGACGCTTGAAGACATGTTGAGATCTTGCGTCTTTAAATTTGGAGGGTCTTGGAAAGACCACTTGCATTTGGTGGAATTCTCCTACAACAACAGTTACCAATCTAGCATCGGTATGACACCGTTCAAAGCACTCTATGGATGTCATTACCGCACTCTACTTGCATGGGACGATGTAGGAGAAAGAGTACTGCTGGGACCAGAGATGGTGACTGACGTAGCAGAGAAGGTGAAGGTGATTAGAGACAAACTCAGGATCGCCCAAGACAGACAGAAGCATTGGGCAGATAGCAGTCGTCGACCACTGGAATTTGAAGAAGGAGATAGTATCTTTGTGAAGATTTCTTCTACCAGAGGAACGATCAGATTTGGCAGAGCTGGGAAGCTGAGTCCCAGATACATCGGTCCATTTGAGGTTTTAAGCCGAATTGGTGAAGTAGCGTACCGATTAGCTCTACCATCTAATCTTGAAGGCGTGCACAACGTCTTCCATGTTTCACAACTCAGACGTTACATCCCGGATCTGAGCCACATCTTGGACCATTCAGAGCTGGAGATTGGATCCAGCCTTACAGTACCAGAGAAGCCAGTGGAGATTTTAGACAGAGGTGAGAAGAAGACCAGGAACTCTGTGATGTCCATAGTCAGAGTTATGTGGCAACATAATTCCCCAGGCGAGTCTACCTGGAAACGAGAAGATGAGATACGGGAACAGTACCCGTATTTGTTTGAAACCTGAGGTAATTCATAACCCTATTCTTTAAATTTCGAGGGCAAAATTTTCTAAGGAGGGAATGTTGTGAAATCCGCAATTATTAATGTGTGTTTGCTACTTAATTTATTCGGATTATTATTATTTTAGTTAAATAGAAAATTTCATTTGAAAATAAATAACTTGGATTTTGATTCCTGGCTAGACCCGAACCCAATTCCAAACTAAAATATTTTTAGAATAATTTTAGAACTCATAAATATTTATTTTAAAAAAATGATTTATGATTTAATGATAAATTTCTTAAAGCCTTTGCATTAAAACCCAATAGCATCTTATGGCCCTAAACTCATTTCTTAGGCCCATAGTTTTGAAGCCCATTTTTCTTTTATAACCATTAACCCATTACTTAACCCATTTAGCCCACTGTACTTCAGCATACATATGAATGGAGTGTTTCCATTCATGGTTTCCATTTATTAATTTCCTTCTCTCTCTTTTTCTAAATTACTCTATAGAGAAATCGAAAGGATTTCGATTGTGGCCGAGCATTCCCGAACCGACGCCGGCTCCTCCTTTCCCCTTCCGTAACCCCCGGTCGTTCGGATTCAGGTAACTCCCCATCCACTTTCCTATATAAACCCTCATCCACTCCCATTTCCTCCATCACACTCTATTTCCCCTCTTCCTCAACCCAAACCCTAGCCCGAGTTCCTGGAGCCGATCCCGACCGCCGGCCTTCGCCCGAGCCCACCGGCGACCAGCCCAGGCCGCCGCTTCCCCCGCGGCCGTACGCACCAGCCCGACCAGGGCGGCCCCTGTCCCCGTCGCTGCTGTCCCTGTCCGTCGACGCCCCGTACGCGTGGTCCCCGTTCGCTCGGTCCCGTTCTGCAGCACTTCGCGGGTTCGACTTGCTGTTTCCGTGTTTCCGAGTTCTGAATTTTGTGATTAGATTTGCTGTGCTTAACCCGAGACGCTGTGTTCGCGTTTTTTCTTTTACTTTTTCACCTGAGAGCTCTAGCCGAGCAACCCAAGGTATATTTTCGTTGTCCCCGTTTCCGTTCTGTAGTCTTTGATGAATTTTGGTCCACGAATTTCCCCGGGAATTCGGTAATTTATAGACGAGACATTTTCGGATTTTCCGAAATCCTTTCGGATAGGTTATGTTAGTTTCGGATTGGTTTCTGTGTGTATTCTGTTGGTTCGGATTTTCCGAGAATCTCTCGAAAAAGAGTTTCTGGGAATTTTGATTTAAATTGGATTTTTCGATTGTTGGTATGCTGGTTCTTTATGCTATGGTGATTTCGATTTTGTTTCGGGTTTTCCGAATTTGTTTCGGAAACAATTCTGTGAGTATATTTTATATAAAAAATGGTTATTCCCTGGTATGGGACTTATATTTGGTAATTGTGGCACATTTTCCCAGTTTTGGATTATCCCAAAAATAGAGGGAATGCTGCTGAAATTTTTATAAAATTTATAAAGGAATATTTTTAAATCGGATTTCGGAAATATTTTATAAAGTGGATTTCGGGTGACGACCGTATCGGTCAATGGGCCCTTAGCAAAATGCAAACGAAACCGCCATTATTTCGGACGTTGAGGCATTAGCTATTTTATGACAATTGTACCAAGTCTGAGACTCGTATTATATTTTAATTTAATTTAATTTATTAATCTTATTCTTGTAATTAAATTGTAGGATAATTTTTAGAACTAACCAATGTTTCTTCTTATTTCAATTCGTGAAAATGGTCTGTAAGGGCATAAGCCCAGCTTTTATTTAATATCTGTGGTTTTGTAAAATTGTAAATTTTTATTTTATTTCTGGTTGGTTGATTGACGTAAAACGTAAAATGATAATATAATTATTTTATAAAATTTAAATATCATTTTCTCACAATAAAATAATTAAAAATTTACAAGCTTATTGCAAATTCACATTTTCTCATTTAAAGAAAAATATTAATTTTATATATAATACAAATTACAAAGTTTTACCAAGTAAATCAATAACTATGAGTTTTTCCAAATACAAAGTTAAATTGACTTTTCTTCGTAAGATAGTAACTCACCTCGATAAGCGCGCTCTAAGTAGAGTTGTAAATAACCTAAAATTTGACTAAGACAAATACTAGAGATTGTAACTAGCACACCTAGATATGGATTGAATATTGGTGCTAGAAATTCTCAATTGTAGGGTTTCGAGGACTGTACTAGCATCATCCCGGAGCCAACATCGAATCCAGTCATAATCAAGGCAAGTACGGTTATGTTAATGCGCAGTTTAATTAATGTTAGAAATCTTGTATGTTTAAACCACTGTACTACACGTAACTCTCTCATAGAGTAATGATTGAATCTGATTGACTCGGGATATTGGGGGAGTAGCGTAGTGTTCTATGACCAAAGCCCAAATAGATAATTGATTGTGCGAGCTTATTCCTTTTTCACGTGGATAGGCCGGACCGTATCATTAGGATACAATTGAATCATCCCAAATCGGTCATAGTCATTACATACTCGAATTACATTGTTTACTATCATATAGTTTAGTTGAAAATCATTATTTCAAAACTGTTTAATATTGCAAATTGCTAATCATTAGTGAAATTGTTAATTTTCATAATTGTACTTTGCTCCTTTCCTGACTGGATCCTCCACCCCCAATAGGTTCCACTGATGAGGAAGAGTTACTGATAAGTAGCTACTATGACCCTGAGTTGGACCCAGCTGTGCTACCAGAGGATGCTTCTTGGAGATGACGAGCCTATCTTTTAGCTGTTGTTATTTTCTATTTCCAGTTGTTGTTGTTTTAAAAGACTGTTTCTATTATCAGTTGTAATTTTGTTGGACAAGTTTTATTTATCGAAATATTAAGTTGTTGCAATTAGACTGTGTTGTTGATTACCTGCATGAGTGATACAGCTTACTACTGCCGTCTCAACAACGGTACAGGCTGGACATGATTCGATTCGACCCAAGAAATTGGGACAGGGTTGTGACAGAGGATGATATCTGCTCGCACTATCCACACATATTTGACTCATAAGGTACAATGTCTTCCTAATGCCTTATGCTTTTAATTCCTTGCTTGCATGAATGATTGCTTGATTGACTGCTAGTCATAGCTTGCTTATGATTAATATAGCCTGCCCTGACAGCTCTAGCCTCTTGATTAAATTTCGAGGACGAAATTCTTTTAGGGTGGGTAGAGTTGTCACTCGTGTTTTCCCGTTATACGTATTTTCGTTTGCGTATACGAGATCTCTCACGTTTATCAGGTGACCCATAGTTGGACTTGACTTGCTAGCCTAGTCTTGGTTGGTCATGACTTGGCTTAGTTTATTTTGGTTTGGCTTGGTTTTATTGGACTTGGTTCATTATGAGAAAACCCTCTCTTTATAAGACCCAACCACCCCTTTCTCTCTCTTCATTACTTCTATTTATTTCTTCTCCTTCTTCTCCATTACTCTCCCACCAACCTAGAGACCTTAGGCAAGTGCAACTTTCTTCATGATGGATCTTCCATTTCATTGTTCTATCTTCTTCTCTACATGATTCTAAGCATCTTTAGGACTTGGAGTTTTCGGTTTGGACGGATGAATTTTTGTAGATCTAAGTTTGTAGCCTTTTTAAGAAAACCAAACTTCATTATTTTCAAGTTTTGATTGTTCTTAGAAAATTCGATTTTACCCAAAATGGACCTTTGAAAAGTTAAATTTTGACTTGTTTTGAGGAAGTTATGGCCAAATTAAGATTTAGACATTTTCTAGTTCATCTATCCTGAATCTGGCATTGACGATGAATAGTATCGTATAGTGCAGCCTGCCGCATAGTGCAGTCTGCCGTATAGTATCGCAGAAGGCCTCATAATGCTGCAGAAGGCCGTATAGTGCCTATTTTGGCTGTTTTATGTCCTATTTGGCTGAATTGTGGCCAAAATTTCTTCCAACTCCCAACATAAAAGTTGTAGATCTTTTTCTTGGCTTCAAGAATATGTTACTAGCTATTTTATGCAAGTTTTTCTCATTTATGATAATGTAAGGATAGAACACGATGGTGGCCTGTTAAGACGCACTCTTAATGACCTGTCGTGGCGCACTCTTGACAAGCAACCTTGGCATGATAATACATGATAGTGGCCCGTCGTGGCGCACTCTTGAAAAGTAAACCAAACATGATAGTCTCGATATGCTGTTGTGATGGCTATCTTGACTTGATAAGTAACTCTTGTCTTGACACCGTGGGTGTTTCGGCTTGTATAAGCTACATGTCTCGTCTTGCATCATGTTTAGGACATGGATTCCTGGTTACCACGGTCAGGAATTCATATTGAACCTAACTAGGATAATAACTAGATTGATCAAGTAGTCCATGAAGAGATTTTTCAGCTACATGCATTTTCGTTATCTGGGCGCTTTAATTGGACTTGTAGCCTACCGTCGAGTAGGGCACATTTACAGCACACTGTCATGTGTTGCACCCCCAAGTCACCTAATCCAACTCTCTCAACTTGCTACTGGATAACCTGGATTAAGTCTAAAGGGCTTGTGGCTATTGGAACATCTCAATGCATCTTGTTAGTAACTAGGCTTGTGATAACCCTAGTTAGTTAAAGCATCAAGCCGTACACTTTGCTAAGCCGTGAATGTTGGATGGAGTCCAATCCTGTCTAGTCTTGTCTAGATTCAGTACATGGCTATCTTAGGACATGTTTGCTTACGCTTTACTCTTAGCAATAAATGGCTAGAGACCCGGTTCTGTTCAGGTAAGGATTACAACCCCGGTCCTTGTGTGGTTTAAGAAATGTAACCTGGCTTCTGGAATAGTTCCTCGTCCTCTCGTCATTTGTTGCCTTATTTATATTTCATATTTTTCTGTTATTCTTCTTGTTTTTGTTCTGACGTGCTGGTTTTAGTTCTTAAGTGAAGCCTCCCTTGTGGCACTTGCTCTTTCTGGGTCTAACCTAGCTGGTTTTGTATGGCCAGATTTCGGAGTAGCACCCAAGGATCTTCCAGCCTTCCAGCCAGATGGTGAACACTAGACGCAACCCTGGCAACGAGTGGGTTTCATTTGCTCTCCCACTCTATTGTAAAATTATTCTTTTGAGGCATTTAGCCGCCGAGCAAGTGTTAGCTCGTGTTGAATTTACATTCCTGTCTGCCTAAGGGCTGTAACATGAATGGATTGGTTGAAGGAGCAATACACAAGAATAGACTGCCATATTGGTAGGATTATTTTTGGTATTCCGGTGAGGCAGAGTTTTCATTCTCTAGAGACGAAGTTGAACCTTCTCCCTCAGTCTTGCGGATGGCAGTAGCAGAGGCAGTTCAGTTTCCTAGAGTTGTTGAAGAGTTTCCCAATGTATTTCCCGAAAAGCTTCCAGGTATACCACCGGAGAGAGAGATAGAGTTCACTATCGACTTGATTCCAGGGACGATACCAGTGTCAGAGAGAGTCTACAGAATGGTGCCATCAGAGTTGAAGATCATGTACAAGATGATTAAAGAACTCAGAACCAAGGGATTTATTCGTGCTAGCGGATCGCCTTGGGGAACCCCGATACTTCTTGTGAAAAAGAAGGATGGTACGTCAAGATTATGTGTTGATTATCGTACCTTCAACTCTGTAACAATCAAGAACAGATATCCTCTACCAAGGATAGATGACTTATTTGATCAGCTCATGAGAGCGGCAGTATTCTCGAAGATTGACTTACGATCAGGGTACCATCAGATAAGAGTTAGAAAGCAAGACATCACAAAGACAGCGTTCAGATCCAGATATGGACATTGGGAGTTCCTTGTTATGCTATTTGGAGCAACCAATGCACCAGCCGTATTCATGGACCTCATGAATCGTATCTTTATGCCTTATTTGGATCAGTTTATGATAGTGTTTATAGACGACATCTTGGTCTATAGCAAGAGTGAAGTAGAGCATCAGCAGCATCTCCGAGTGATCCTTCAGATTCTCAAAGAGCACCAGTTGTATGCGAAGTTCAGTAAGTACGAATTTTGGCTTGATCGTATTTCGTACTTAGGTCATATCATCACCAGAGGTGGAGTGAAAGTTGACCCCCAGAAGATAGTGGCTATAGAATCATGGCCAGTACCCAGTACAGTCACCGAGGTTCGCAGTTTCCTTAGATTGGCCGGCAATTACCGACGATTTATTTCAGACTTTGTTCGGATTTTAGCACCCATGACTCAGTTGACCCGCAAGGATGTGCAGTTTGCTTGGACAGCAGAGTGTCAGAGTTCATTTGAGAAGTTGAAGTAGAGATTGATGACGGCCCCCACTCTCACGCTTCCAGATGGGACTGGAGGATTTTCAATTTATTGTGACGCTTCTGGCAGAGGATTGGGATGCATCTTGATGCAGTATGGTAAGGTAGTCGCTTATGCGTCACATCAGCTTCGTGGCCATGAGCGGAATTATCCTACCCATGACTTGGAGCTAGCAGCGATGATTTTTGCACTTAAGTTGTGGAGGCATTATTTGTATGGAGATCGGGTGAAGATTTTCACCGACCACAAGAGTCTTAAGTATGTGTTTACCCAGAAGGATCTTAATATGCGTCAGAGGAGATGGCTAGAGCTACTCGTAGACTACGACATCAACTTGCAGTATCATCCTGGGAAGGCCAACGTAGTTGTAGATGCATTGAACAGAAGAGCTGGAGTTTATTTCCTAACAGCGCAACGAGAATTGTTAGCCGATCTTCAGAAGATAGGGATAGAGATAGTTCTCCCTACCAATGTAGCATTGATGTCCAGCATACAAGTTCAGTCCAGTGTAGTTGAGAGGATTAAGTTAGCTCAGTCAACGAATTCTAAGATTCAACGGCTTAGGACAGAATGTGTAGCAGAACGGAGAGCAGAGTCATGTATTCATGAGGACGGTACACTTCGACATGAAAGGCGTCATTATGTACCCAGTAGTAATATCAGATAGGAGATCATGGCAGAGGCTCACAGTTCTCAGTATTTAATTAATCCCGGTGGCACAAAGATGTACCGAGACATCCGTCAGCATTTCTTGTGGATTGGCATGAAGAGGGAGATAGCCCGGTTTGTCTCCCGATGTTTAGTTTGCCAACAAGTTAAAGCTGAACATCAGAGACCAGCTGGACTTCTTCAACCTTTATCGATCCCAGAATGGAAGTGGGAGCATATAACCATGGACTTTGTAACTGGGTTACCTAAATCCCCAGCTGGGAGAGATGCTATCTGGGTTTTAGTTGATCATCTAACGAAGGTAGCTCATTTTCTCCCCTTCAGAATTGGCCAGTCGACAGATCAGCCAGCAGAGATGTACCTCAGGCAGATTATCAGATTGTATGGAGTGCTAGTTAGTATCATATCAGACAGAGATTCAAGATTTACATCACACTTTTGGCAGAGTCTTCAAGAGAGTTTGGGGACTCGTCTCAAGTTCAGTTCAGCATATCATCTGCAGACGGATAGTCAGTCAGAACGCACGATTCAGACTCTTGAAGATATGTTGCGATCTTGTACGCTGGACTTCGGTGTTCGTGGAAAGATCACCTACGCCTAGTGGAGTTCTCCTATAAAAACAGTTTCCAGGCCGGTGTCCAGATGGCACCCTTTGAAGTACTATATGGCAGGAAGTACAGATCACCTTTAGCTTAGGATGATGTCGGTGAAAGACAGATGCTTGGTCCAGAGATAATTATGCAGACAATCGAGGTGGTCAGACAAGTCAGAGATCATCTTCGAGTTGTACAAGATCGCCAGAGCCATTGAGTCGATTCTCATCGGTGTCCCCTTGAGTTTACAGTCGACGACCACGTGTTCCTTAGAATCTCTCCTATTCGTGGCGTCATTCGATTCAGCGTGCGGGAAAAGCTTAGTCCTAGGAATATAGGGCCGTTCGATATCCTTGGGCGAGAAAGTAATGTGTCCTATCATCTCGCTCTTTCGTCGTCGTTATGTGAGGTACATGACGTATTCCATGTATCCCAATGACGACGGTATATCCCAGATCCGAGCCATGTCCTTGATCATTCAGAATTGGTTGTTGGTACCAACCTTTCGTATGAGGAAAGGCCCGTATCCATATTGGACCGAAGAGAAAAGGTACTCAAGAACAAGACTATTAGTTTAGTCCGTGTTGTTTGGGGTCAGCACTCTTTGGTGAGTCAACGTGGGAGCGTGAGGATGATATCCGTTCGGGATATCTATACCTGTTTGACTCATAAAGTATAATGTCTTCCTTATGCCTTATGCTTTTAATTCCTTGCTTGCATGAATGATTGCTTGATTGACTGCTAGTCATAGCTTGCTTATGATTAATATAGCCTATCCCGACATCTCTAGCCTCTTGATTAAATTCTGAGGACGGAATTCTTTTAAGGTGGATAGAGTTGTCAATCATGTTTCCCCGTTATACGCATTTCCGTATGCATATACGAGATCTCTCACGTTTGTCAGGTGACTCGTAGTTGGACTTGACTTGCTAGCCTAGTCTTGGTTGGTCATGACTTGGCTTGGTTTATTTTGGTTTGGCTTGGTTTGATTGGGCTTGGTTCATTATGAGAAAACCTTTTCTTTATAAAGCCCAACCACCCCCTTTTCCTCTTCAATACTTCCATTTATTTCTTCTCCATTACTCTCCCACCAACCTAGAGAGCATAGGCAAGTGCAACTTGCTTCATGATGGATCTTCCATTTTATTGTTCTATCTTCTTCTCTACATGATTCTAAGCATATTTAGGACTTCGAGTTTTCGGTTTGGACGGATGAATTTTTGTAGATCTAAGTTTGTAGCCTTTTCGATTTTCTTGGGTTTTGATCTACCAAACTTCATTATTTTTAAGTTTTGATTGTTCTATGTTGTAGAGAATTCGATTTTACCCAAAATGGACCTTTGAAAAGTTAGATTTCAACTTATTTTGAGAAAGTTATGGCCAAATTAAGATTTGGACATTTTCTAGTTCATCTGTCCTGAATCTGGCAGGGACGATGAATAGTACCGCATAGTGCAGCCTGCCACATAGTGCAGCCTACCGGATAGTGCCGCAGAAGGCCGCATAGTGCCGCAGAAGGCCGCGTAGTGCCGCAAAATACTGCATAGTGCCGCAGAAGGCCGCATAGTACCGCAGAAGGCCTCATAGTGCCACAGAATGCTGCAGAAGGCCGTATAGTGCCGCAGTAGGCCGCATAGTGCCGCAAAATGCCGCATAGTGCATATTTTGGCTGTTTTATGTCCTATTAGGCTGAATTGTGGCCAGAATTTCTTCCAACTCCCAACATGAAAGTTGTAGCTCTTTTCCTTGGCTTCAAGAATATGTTACTAGCTATTTTATACAAGTTTTTATCATTCATGATAATGTAAAGATAGAACACGATAGTGGCCTGTTAAGGCGCACTCTTAATAAGTAACAAGTAACTTGACATGATGATTCTTGATAGTGACATGTAGTGGTGCACTCTTGACAAGCAACCTTGGCATAATAATACATGATAGTGGCCCATCCTGCACACTCATGATAAGTAAACCTAACATGATAATCTCGATATGCTGTTGTGACAACTATCTTGACTTGCTAAGTAACTCTTGTCTTGACACCGTAGGTGTTTGTGCTTGTATAAGCTACATGTCTCATCTTGCATCATGTCTAGGACATGGATTCCTGGTTACCACGGTCAGGGATTCATACTGAATCTGACTAGGATAAAGACTAGATTGATCAAGTAGTCCATGAAGAGATTTTCCAGCTACAGACAGTCCCGTTATATGGGCGTTTTAATTAGACTTGTAGCCTGCCGTCGAGTAAGGCACATTTTTAAGACACTGTCAACTGTTGTACCCCCAAGTCACCTAATCCAACTCTCTCAACTTGCTACTGGATAACCTGGATTAAGTTTGCAGGACTTGTGGTTGTTGGAACATCTCAATGCATCTTGTTAGTAACTAGACTTGTGATAACCCTAGTTAGTTAAAGTATCAAGCCGTACTCTTTGCTTGGCCGTGAATGTTGGATGGAGTCCAATCTTGTCTAGTCTTGTCTAGATTCAGTACATGGCTATCTCAGGACATGCTTGCTTACGCTTTAATCTTAGCAATAAATTGCTAGAGACCCGGTTTTGTTCAGGCGAAGGGTTACAACACTGGTCCTTGTTTGGTTTAAGGATTGTAACCTGGCTTCCGGAATAGTTCCTCGTCCTCTCGTCATTTGTTGCCTTATTTACATTTCATGTTTTCATGTTATTATTCTTGTTTATGTTCTGACATGCTAGTTTTAGTTCTTAAGTGAAGCCTCCCTTGTGGCACTTGCTCTTTCTGGGGTCTGACCCAGCTGGTTTTGTATGGCCAGATTTCAGAGTAGCAGCCGAAGATCTTCCAGCCTTCCAGCCAGATGGTGAACACTAGACGCAACCCTGGCAACAAGTGGGTTTTTTTTGCTCTCCTACTCTATTGTAAAATTATTCTTTTGAGGCGTTTAGCCGCCGAGAAAGTGTTAGCTCGTGTTAAATTTATATTCATGTCTGCCTAAAGGCTGTAACATGATTGACAAATCCTAGGGTTGATCATGTATGACTTAAACTCTTGCTAGTCTTCATATTTTGTATGACTAGCTTTATGATCATCTGAATATGTAATGTTTGGGATGCCTTACTTTGTATGTCTGATGATCTACCATCTTGTTACATTTACTTGCTTGCTTGAGATTGAGACACTAGGCTTGCCCTTGAACCTAAGAGACTAATGGGTTGTAGTAAACCCTCATGTATCTCGACAGCTGTGACCATAATGTGAGGTGGGATTCACTTTAATGTACATAGCTGGCTGTGTCTGTCCTCCGCTCTCCAGTATTCTGGTTCTGGGGCATGACAGTTACTAACCTTCTACCTGTACGGGACCAGATGACTGGATTGGTGCCTCTCACCACGTCACGAGGGAAGGTCATGTGGGTCCACCCGGACTTAGTGCCCGAAGTTACCCAGGCGGTGCCATCTTCAACTGGCAAAAGGAAGGGTAGGAAATCCAGATCCTGCCATACAATCTCGGTCGAAGCTGAGGAGGCGGCAGCCATTGTTACCCGTTCTGGCGCACAATTTCAGCCCACTCTAGGTAATTCAGTCGAGGACCCTCAGCCGACAACGCTGTCTGCTACTGATGTTCCGGGACCATCTCAACCTCCACCGGCAGATAGATCCAAGCCGAAGTAAACCTGCTTCGATAGGCCGCTCCGTAAGGACGCACCTCAGGGGCTGGAGAGACCTTACAACTTTGACATACTAGCACAACTAGCTAATATGCCAGCAAAGTTGTCGTTATACGAGCTCCTAAGGCACTCCAAGGATATTCGTGTCGCGTTGAGCGAAGCACTCCAGAATACTGACGCCTACTTAGCCCAGGTCAAGCCTACAGGAGAAGACTCGTCAGTAGATCTCCGTGGCAGCAATTGTGTAGATACAATGCCCAACATCGTATTCACTCCACAGGACATGTTAATCAAAACCAACTTGCGTGATCACCCCTTGTACTACACTAGATACATAGGCGACATCAAGGTGGATCGGATGCACATTGATCATGGCTCATCAATAAGCATCATCCCGAAAAGCTTGCTTCAACTTCTGGGCATCCCTATGCACCGGCTAGCGTCGACCAACACTACCATTAGCGGTTTTAACTCGGGAAGAAGCTATCCCCTAGGAAAGATTTGCTTGAAATATCGGATCGGCGACCTGGAGACGGAGGTTACCTGCTACGTCATAGATGTAGATACTTCCTACAATATTCTCTTGGGGCGTCCATGGATACATGACTATATGATCGTGCCGTCCATACTCCACCAGTGCTTCAAGTATGTCAGTAAGCACGGCTTCGTGAAAACGGAATTCGTCGACATCGATCCCTTCAAAGGAGTTGAGTCTTACTATTCGTCTGAGGCTTGTCTATATAATGAATCTAAGCAGTACATAGTTGATATAGGGACACTGGAGGCCACAACAGGGTCAGAGGGACCTCTGAAAATCTACCTTCTGGCCCATAAACCAGGCAAAGCCGTACCCATTGTCGCAACTCTGCATAAAGAAGTGCCAGGTCCCCCCGCCCCAGCTGCGCAGTTGGAACCAATGGTCATTCGACTTCGGAGGTCTAGCCAGGAGCCAAAATCCATCGTGGAGCCTATGGTGATCCGATTGCCGAAATCCAATCAATGGCGAACAAAAGATACAAGGTCCTCTGTGGATCCGACGGTGATGCGGTTGCCGAAATCCAATCAAAAGCAAACGGAAGATGCAAAGTCCTCTGTCGAGCCGATGGTTATTCGCATCCCCAAGGCGAGCCGGCAGCCAAGTGTTGATCTGAGGCCCTCAAGCAAGCCGATGCCACAAGCAGAACCCTTGGTGATCAAGTTGCCCAAGACGTCGCCCCAGCCTCCGGTCACGCAGGGGGTAGCTGAAGAGGAGGCAGAACTCACAAAATATCCGGTTGCACATATTGATAGTCCCTCTGCTGATGATGTAATTACTCTCGACAATATACCTTATTTCATCAATAAAAGGTTGCCGATGAACTATCCTGAGCGCAATAAGCTTAATCTGATGTACGCTATGGAGCACGATCTGGACATTAACCTGCACACACAGGTGACAACCGTCTATACCACAAACTGACTTACTCCCATTAGAGGTACATACTTCCTAGTCCCAGGCAAAAGAAAAGGCGATCACACAATTATCTTTGGCCGAAAAGAAGGTCCTCAACCTTTCATACCAGAAGAGTTCGATTTCGAACCCGACACCGGAAGATTATCGCTCTACTTGTATAGTTCCCAAGCCAAGTACTTCATGCAAAAGCAGTGGTACGATCTGGAAACTACCCCAGGCCTGAACTGCGGCAATGGCCCGCGATCACCTCTGCAGTTGCCAGTTCCGACTGAAAAATCTCGGGATTATTACAGCAAGTCCAGACATGGTCTAAGTTATGTTACACCAGCAACAACGCCTGAGAGCTCCAATGAGGAGTACGAGTGGCATTCTCACTCGTCCGAATCATCCACTTACGATTCTGATGATAGTATTGTGGATATATTCAGGCAAACACTATTTGTCAACGTGGCATCTGACGACATTTAAGAAGAAGACGAAGATCTGCCTGAATCTATTGAATTGGGGCCATGGGTCCAACAGCTGGATGCGCAGTGGGAGAAGCGCTTTGAACTACGAGACCCTCCCACTGAAGATGAGGTCATGCAAGTTGACCTCGGTGATGGATCCTCCTCGAAGCCAATCTTCATGAGTAAAAGCCTGACGGACGATGAGCGGGAGTCGCTGTTGCAACTCGTCAGAGAATATATCGACGTCTTCGCTTGGAGCTATAAAGACATGCCAGGGCTAAACCCCAATATCGTACTTCATAAGCGCAATATTCACCCAGACGCAAAACCAATCAAACAACAGCAACGGCGGTTCCGTCCAGACATCATGAATTACATCGAAGCGAAAGTAAACAAGCTTATAGCTAGCGGCTTCATCCGCGAGAAGCAGCACCCAGACTGGGTAGCTAATATAGTACCCTCGTCAAGAAGAACAGGAAGATCCAAATTTGAATCGACTTCCGCAACCTGAATGCGGCGTGTCCCAATGATGAATTCCCTCTTCCAATCACAGACATAATGATCGATAATACGTGTGGCTTCAAACGCATGTCCTTTATGGATGGCTTTTCAGGATACAATCAAATCAAAATGTCTCCTGATAATGAGAATCATACGTCATTTCGAACACCGATCGACGTGTATTATTACACAGTTATGTCCTTCGACCTAAAGAATGCCGGTGCTACATATCAACAAGCTATGAGTGTCATCTTCAGAGACCACTTGCACAAGACAGTGGAGTGTTACGTCGACGACATCGCCGTCAAAAGCCGCTCCAAGGATGATCACTTACACGATTTGAGGACAGTGTCCGATCTCATGCGAGCATACAACCTGAAGATGAACCCCACCAAGTCTTTCCTGGGCGTGTCCAGCAGGAAATTCTTAGGCTTTGTCATTACTTCCCGGGGTATTCACATAGACCCCGATAAGACACAAATAATCCTGGAGATGAGTCCACCGAGGAACCTCCGCGAACTCCGAGGCCTTCAGGGAAGATTAGCCTACATTAGGAGGTTCGTATCTAACCTCTCAGGACGATATCAACCATTCACATAACTCATAAATAAAGGCATCTCTTTCATATGGAATAAAGAATGTCAACGTGCCTTTGATGACATTAAGGCATACATGTCGAATCTGCCAGTTCTGGTAGCCCCGGTCGCCGGAAAGCCCTTCCTGCTCTATGTACGGGCAATGGAACACTCCCTCGATGCCTTACTAGCGCAGAACAATGATATGGGGCACGAAGAAGCCATCTATTATCTCAGCCGAATAATGGTTGGTCCAGAGCATAGGTTCACCACCGTGGAGAAGGAATGCCTTGCTCTGGTGTTCGACATTCAGAAAACATGACACTATGTGACAGGGCAAACCATCCATGTTATCTTACGAGTCAACCCCCTCAGGGTTCTCATGACCAAGACAGGCACACTCAGTTCTCGTCTAGCCACCTGGGCGATATTGTTGTCCCCCTACGACATGGTTTTTGTTCCGTAGAAGGCCGTCAAAGGTCAAGCCTTGACCGACTTCTTAGCAGCCCATCCAGGCTCAGAAACAGCCAGAATGTATGAAAAAATCCCAGACGAAGTTATTAACTCAAATATGACTTCACATGATGTCGTTTGGCGAATGTTCTTCGACGGTTCTTCGAGAACGGGGCCCCAAGTTGATATCATCGCTGGAGTCGGGATAGTATTAATTTCTTCCTCTGGATTGGTAGTTAATCGGGCATACTCTCTCACAGAACCCTGTTCAAATAATGTAGCCGAATATAATGCTCTAGTCATCGGACTCCGACTCGCAAAAGAAGTGGGAGTCGAATACCTAGAAGCATATGGCGACTCGCAGTTGATTGTTAATCAAATCTGAGGCTCATACGAGGTCCGCAATGAGGACCTGATTCCTTATCATCAGACATCAATTGCCATCATTGAAACCTTGAAGGGGTTGTTTATAGAGCATGTTCCTAGGCTCCAAAATATTGAAGCTGACGCCCTAGCAGGCCTTGCCGCTTCCTTGGCGGTTCTAAACCATGCTCATCATCTAGTCGACGTGATAGGCCATGAGCTGGTCTGTCCCAAAAACAACATTCAACTACGTACGAGTTACTACGCCTAGATAACCAATGACGTACAAGATTGGAGACTCCCGTTCATCGACTTTGCAGTCTACAAAATCCTGCCAGAGAATGTGAAAGAAGCAACTTCAATCAGAAGGCGTTCTCTCAGATTCTTTTATGATACAAAAACAAAAATTCTATATCGACGATCCTACGATGGACTACTGTTACGCTGTCTATCAAATGCAGAAGCCAAAAAAGCCCTATGCGAGGCTCATGATGGCGTTTGCGGGGCTTACCAACCTGGCCCAAAGTTGCAGGACCGTCTCCGCCGGATGGGCTATTACTGCCTACGATGGTAGCAGATACGGTCGAGTATACAAAGAATTGTAGAGCTTGTCACATCCATGCATACTTCATACATCATCCATCTGAATTCTTGCACCCAACAGTGGCCTCTTGGCCATTTGAAGTATGGAGAATGGACATTATTGATCCAATCACCCCGCCGTCGTCCAAGGGGCACCGATTTATACTTGCAATCACCGATTACTTCTCCAAGTGGGCTAAAGTTATTCTGCTTGTAGAGGTAAAGTGTAGTGCCCCAGTCCCAAAATACGTAGGACTAGGAACGTAGACATGCCAACTATATGCATACGAAGTATATAGGCCTCGTATGGATACTTAAGCTGTAAAATGTAGCAAACCACAACTAACTAATCTCATCCACAAAATGAAAGAATAAAAGATATATAATCAATTATGAAATTGTCTTGATACAATATGTTTGGCGGAGATAAATCCACTACCAACAAGTAAGAAAAGAAATACATGATATACAAAAGAATGATTTTGGCGAGCGAAGCGAAGATGATCCAAGTGCAATCATCCTCGAAGAAATAGCGGTGATCACGACTAGAGCTATAACACCTGCGAAAGACAAGAACACACACCTGGAGAGATAACCAGGTCCTCAGAGGGACGTAACAAGATACAAGAAAATACCATGCCATAATAACTGTGATATATAATATAAAAAAATATGTATGCAATCAGGTGCCTAACCAGTCTACAGTGATAATGCAATAAGAACAAACCTTTGACACATGAGCAGGATCAGGAATATCAGGAATCAGGATCGTATCTCCTACTGGAGATAACCGGCTATCAGGACCGTACATCCCACTGGAGATAGCCGGCTATCAGGACCGTACCTTCCACTGGAGATAACCGGCTATCAGGACCGTACCTCCCACTGGAGATAACCGGCAATCAGGATAGTGCATATATGACCCATACGTTAAGGAACTGTTCTTCCCACCCAATGCCTATTAGAGTCACATCCATGACTCATATGTACCTCTAGTAACTGCCAAGTCTACTAGCATGCAATCTATTGGCAGTTACTCCTATCCGTCGCACGGCTCATACGTATCGGTGGCCGGCCGACTATGCGAGTACGTGTCCTACATGTGACTCACATCACGTGATACAACAAGTGTCAAGGCCGTATGAGATATACCAATACCTCAACATCAATGGGTGGTCACTAAACTAAGCCAATGCAAGAGAAATAAAAAAAGCGAAAAAAAACGATCGATAGAGTCGCTTGCACCCAAGAGTGACTTGGACGCACAGTTTTATAATATCAAGAAATAAGAAATGCTAAAAAATAACAACTGAAAATAAGAATATAATAATCACAGAGTAAAATGGCAAGGTATTTTGCCTGATGGTGCAAAGTGGCAAGTCCAAAAAATCACAATGTCAGCCAAGAAACGTCACAATCTCCAAACAACTCCGGATGCTGAAACAAACATCAAAAATACACTCGGTGTAAAATGTCACTACCACATTTCTAGTTTGAGGGTAAATTTGTCATTTTTGGGGTAAATTAAATTTATTGGAATTAATTAGAATTTATGGAATTTTTAGGAATTATTTTGAGATTATTTGGACTAGGTTGACTTTTGACTAGTGTTGGCCCCTGTAGACCAACCTAGGAGCTAACCCTAGTTAGTTGGGCTTGGTTAGGTCAAGTGACTCTAGTCTAACCTAGTATGACTTAAGTTAGTAGTTATTGATTCATTAGAAATTTAATTAGGAATTTAGGAATCAAGTGTTTTGATAAATGGCTTGTGGTTTCACAAGTCATTTTGTGACTAAACTTGATAGGACTATCTAACCTAGCTCAAACCCCACCCAAACCCAACTTGGCCGGCCAACTTTGGTTAACCTAGGGATTCCCACCATATAATACCCCTCCCAAATCTAGGGTTGCATCTTTCTTAGGAAGAGCCCTAATTTCAAGGAGGTGAGTTCTATTGTCATTTAATTTCTAGAGCTCCTTTCCTATTCCTTTTTCTTTCTAAATTGTTCCAATAGGTTCTAATAGGACTGTTATTGCTGTTGTTGAGCTCTCTTTTCAGTGTGAAGTTGTTTTGGATTGATTGGGTCTTCAAGTGGAGAGCATTGAATAGGGGATTTCTATTGAAAGTTCAACAAGAGGTAACTTCTTCAAATCTCTATAAAATTTCAATTAGTCTTCATGAATAGGAAGCCCTAAGGGTCCCCCTAGGGTCTGGATAGGATTCGTGCTTGGTGTCGGGGTTTTCGTGTCCGTTCTGGACACGTATCAGTAGTTAGGACTAGGTGTTCGACGAAATGCCTCAAAGGGCATTTCGATCGTATTTATTCAATATTTTTGAATAGGAATGTTAGTTTAGATCTTGTTTGTTGATCCCTGTCCTTGTGTGTTGGTGTCGTGTCATTTCGTGTCGATTTCACGGCCTAGACATGCGCGTGCACATACGCGTGCGCGGCTACAGGAATGCCCTGCCTATCGGGCTCTTTCCTGGACACGACACGCACTTGTTGGACACGAAATTTTGTGGGAGCCTCGGGGCACCCACTGACACGCCATGTGTCAAATTTTGTGGGCCCACGTGGCGTATCGAGTGAGGAATCCTCGACGCACTGGATTTTGCCTGTGCAGTGCGCCTGTGTTTTCGTGCACTGATACGTGCGTGTCCTGTTGTGCACACTCGACTTGGACACGATTCAGGGTGTCCAGTCGATAGCCCTAGTCTAGGTTGACACTGGGACACAACCTCATGGGTTGTGTCGTGTCGTGTTGTGCACACGAGAGTCGGGAACACGTGCACGACGATTAGTTCCCTGTGTGCACAGTTTTACTGTTTTGTGTGTTTTAAGTTGTTGGACACGTTTGTGTCCACTTTTGTGGACACAAACACCTCACCTAGCACATACACAATGTATTTGTAAGTTACCAACCACTGTTTAGCTTTTTAAATCAATTTTGATTATTAAAAACTCAAATTCCTATTTTTTTCTAAAACTGTGAACTGAGAAGTATCCTGTTTTTCTCCCGGATTTTAAATATTAGTTTGTCATCAGTTTTTAACCCATTAAACACTGATTATTGCATGTTGTTAAGCTTCTAACTTGTTCACCTACATGTCATCTAATGCTATGTCGTTTTTGGTTGGAATTGGTGGAGGTTTGGGTTTTGAAATTGGGGATTTAATAGTGTGGACTGTTTTAGTGGTTTTGATGTAATATAATGTGTTGTATGGACTGTTAAGATTTAATGTTCAATATCTGAGATGAAGGGGTGGACTGAACTGGAAACTCAGGACTGTCCTAAGACTGTATGGGATTCCCTCTATATTGCCTGAAATTGAACACTCCTCACTGTCCAGTTTTGGACTGAACACTACACCCACACACCGTTGCACTCAAGCACTCTCACACATTGTATTTTCTGCCCTTTTCTTCACTGATTTCAATTCCTGCATATATATTTAGGTGAGCCCTGTGTACACACTACACACACCATCTCCCCTATTCCCTGTTTTACCTCTGTACACATGTTCCTCTCTTCTTTCACTGCTATTAAATTCCTGCACACACAAAGTATGCATACACACACTGTTTTTGTTTCCTTTCACTGTTATGAAATTCTTGTACACTCTCACCATAACACACACACACACATGACACTATTTTGTCACTGTTTTACATTACACACACTGTTCTCTCTCCCTTTCACTGTTTGGTATTCCTGCACTTATACTACCTGCCAATACACACACACACACTAGTACCTAGTGTTCCCCTCTTTATTCCCTATGGTATTTCCTACAAACACAGAGTACACTCACACACCATACCATGTTAACACACAAGCACCTCTCTCATTCTCTAAATTCTAGTCCTTGCATGTGTAGGCTACGGTTACATGTAGGCACATACAATGTGTATGTGTGTAATTTGTATGAGTGCATATATGTCTATATCTTTACTTCTATGTTAGCTAATGATGTAGGTTTTTCATCTAGCCTAGATATGTGTAATATATTATGTGGTGTTAATCTATGGGTGTAATAGTGAGGTTGTAGACTTGTTAAGGTATTCTAGAATTAGCTAAGTTATATTGTGATATAGCTAGTATAGGCTCACCTAGCCTTGTTAGGGGTTGTGCTAGCTAGTGTAGATTAGAATAGCTTAGTTTAGACTTAATTAGACTTGGTTGACCTAGTTTGACTTCTAGGGTTGACCAGAGTTGACCAAGAGTTGACTTTGGCCTAGATTGACCTAGAATCATGTAGAATGTATAGTAGAACTCCATTTTACTATTCTGGACTTATTGTGACTTGTGCTGTTCTGATTAGGAGCCAGACACCACTCCTTGGACGGTACTTTTCATATTGGACACTCAGATACAGGCGAGTACATTCTCTGATCATTTCATATCCTGCTTAGAATTATATTCCTGCTTTAGATTACTATACTTGATGCTGTCACGACATTATCACGGATTAGTACTATATGGATCTCTTCATGCGATGTTATCCCCCTCGGGAGCATCGGGTACATTGTGTCATGTGCGTTTCACTTTCATCATGTACTCATGTGCTTTCATTATACATGTACACTCTTGTGAATCTTGTACTCTCATGTTCACGGAGCCCTCATGTATACTATCATGTACACCCTTTATGGGCCCCATGTGATATCATGTACAATAACATAACTTGTTTAGATCCTTGTGTATTGATTGGGGAAAACGGGGGAGTGCTAGTAGTCATGTGAACAATTCTATTGTAGTGTAGATCATGTACAAATTCTTTAGTGTAGATCATGTACAAATCTGTCCTGTTCACATATGCTATCTTGTACTCTGCTTCACTAGCCACTATTAGTTCTCTATATACAGTAGCTATTTACATACAGTTCTCTCTTTTTCATCATGTATTTCCTTTCAGTTTCCTGTATCTTACTCTACTGTATGTTTATATTTTCTAACCTGCTATGAATTGTTGAGATGTACTGTGCTCTCTCCTGTCCTGACTGGACCTGTTGAAAATATTACAGAGGACGAGGAGGAGGCCTGCCTGGACACTTACTACGGGGCAGCCTTAGATGACACCTGCGAGCTGGACCCTCAGGAGGACCCAGCTCTAGCTGAGGAGATCACCCCGATTGCCTAGACTAGACTAGTTAGGCTTATCTTACTTTATGTAGTCTTGAGACATGTCTTAGTTAGACTTTATTTGGAGTTATGAGTTGTATTTATTCTTTCATCTGAGACCTTGTACTGTTGGATATTGCTGGGATTATCTTAGACTGTTATTTTATCTATTTTATTCCTTGAGTTCTATTTCATATCGTGCTATCTCTTCCTTAGTTGTGATTGAGTTTACTATTGCTATGTCACCCCCATTCGGGGAGTATAAACTGTTTAGAGATATATTGTTAGATGTTGTGACCTAGGACAGCGTTCTACCGCCGACACTGCGGCGTAGGCTGGACGTTGTTACGTTCTCGTACCCTCACAGTGGGTGCGGGTCGTGACATAAAAGATATACCTAGGAAACGCCTGTCCAAAAGTCTAATTCTGGAACCGGGGCAAAATCGTAATTTCGGGTCAAAACGATGTCCGTCGTTGGACCCACTTTGCACCGAAACGTGTGCCAATATCTACGGTCTCTAAAGTCGTCATACTATATGTCTACAGATTTATTTTGATGAGATGAACCCAACGGTATGTCCAATTTTGGATTCCGGTGGACCGTGCACAAAATCGTCCGTTGAGTGGGATTGTGGGCCCGCCAAAATAGCGTTCCGATCAACGGTCTCAAAATTGGACCAAACTTTGCTCACAGGACCAGAAAAATATTTTGAGTCCAATGGCGCAAGTTTCATTGCGATATGATTAGTGTGCACAAAGTTGTGACTTAATTTGCAAAGGGTCGATACGAGGTATCTCGACGGATACGTACTGATTTTGTCACGCACATGCAACGAAATTGGGTTCCGTCAGTTCCCACACGTCGACAACATCCATACGCTCCTTTCGATGCATATAGTGCGCGACCATGTCGCCCGGTTTGTCAGGGCGCACGTCGTATCGGGTGTTTTTCCACTCTTTTGAAAATAGAATTTACAATTTTTCGTAAAACTTTAACAACGTGTAACTTTCTACATACTAGATGAAAAGTGAATCCAAAAGGTGCGTTACAATCTCGGTTATGTTGTCTTTGACTGTCTTCAATTAGTTTTTATGAAAGTTTAATGGACAGCGAGAAAAGTGGCCGACAAGTTGATGTTTCAAAACCGTTTTTTAATATTCAGAAAAGTGGTTTTTCTTCAACTTTGCCTCGATTTTTCAAGCAAGTTGGATGGCCATGTCGAAATCCACCTAGGGGATCTCGAAAAGGGTCATGTGGGCTTTCTACACGAATTTATGGATCGAAAATCGAAGTAGAATTGACAGAGAAATTGATCGAAGAAGTGGGATACCTTAAAGTGGGAATCTGTTGTTGTTGTCGTTGTTGTTGTCGTCGTCGTTTCCGTCGCCGCTGTCGCGGGGTGTTGCTGTGCTCGCGGAGGGGAGGAGTTGGCCGAGGGTGAGCAGAGGAGAGAGGAGGAAGGAGAAGGAAGGTGGAAGAGAGGATTGGTTTTTTTAGGGTTTTCCAAAACTCATATATATATATAACTTATAGTTATATATATATGTGTTGGAGGGAGGGTCGGCCAACCATATATAAGCTGCTGCTTTAAGGGTCGGCCAAGCAAGCATGCTGCTTGCTATCCTTGCACGCATTAGTATGTGTGGGTGGTCGGGTGGGGCCGCCCACCCATTGACTCATATCTTCTTCTTTTTTTGTTTTTTTTTCTAAATCTTTTATTTTTTAAATCCAAAAGCTTAATCATTATGTGTATGTATCTATACAAATATATATCCATATATTCACCATAAAATCTTCAAAAATCCAAATACCATTTAAAATTCAACTATCCAATTATTTAATATATTTGAGCATATCTACATATATATATAAATTCAATCCTTAATAAATCAACTCAAATAATAATAATATTTAAATAGGAAAAACATGTTTATTAAATTTCCACAAAATAGCTTAAATTCTAATAAAATAATAATAATCGTCCCAATGGGTGAACTTTACCGCTCACCCATGTATGGGTCCAAAAAATTGTACCATCTTGTAAAATATTATTTTATTAATAAAACATAAATTTTGTACCAAAAGTCAATAAATATTCAACAAGTCTCAAAATTATTTAAAAATATTTGTACACACATGAAATATTGCTACATGGCCATCTTAGTCACCCCACATGCTCACATGGGCTTAAATTTGGTTCGGCCCTGTTCGGACTGAATTGGCCAAACCGGGTCATCAAAAAAATTAATAAAATAATAAATTGTATAAATTCATCTTTAAGTCTAATAAAATAATATAAAAAATAATAATAGGGGTTTTACATAAAGACATCAAACATGATTAGTTTCATAAAACATCACGTCATCTACAGTTTTGGACTGCCCCGTAGGATTATTCATGACAATGGTCTGCAGTTCACAAGCCATGCATTCTATCGATTCTGCGACAAGAATCGGATTAAAAATATGGCTTCAACGACATACAACCCATCGGCTAACGATCTGGCTGAAGCTTTTAACTAGACCATAATCAAGCTTCTCAAAAAGTTTGTGTCTTCAAACAAGCGCGACTGGAATGAAAAGCTGGGCAAATGCTTATGGGCGTATCGTACTACAATTCGGATGGCTACAGGAAATACATCGTTCTCTCTGATTTACGGGAGCGGGACAGTTCCCCCATTGGAGACCCAGATCCCCTCACTTTGCGTAGCCCTTACCTACCGGTTGACGTCGGATGATAACTATCGCCAATGGCTACAAGAACTAGAAGCTATAGACGAGAAGCGTTTACAGGCTCAACAAAGCATCAAGATCTATCAAACACGCATCTCTCGAGCCTTCGATAAAAAAGTCATGCAGAGAACATTCCAAGTAGGCGATCTCTTCTTGGCCATTCGCAGACCGATGGTCATGACTCACAAAACTGCCTGTAAATTCCAGCCCAAATGGGAGGGCCCATTTGTCGTCAAGTCCGTACTATCTAATGGTCCATACCGGCTCGCAAAACAAAATGGAGACTTGCTTATGATGCCCATAAACGGTAAGTTCCTAAAAAGTACTATGCTTAAAGACATGCTCCTAGAATGTCGAGTTATGTACACCAAGTACCTCTGAACTTACACTCTACTAGCTCCGAGTGGATTCACATCGCATCTCCCTGGGTGACAAGTCATGTATACTAATACCTCTGAACTTCCACTCTAATGCTTCATCCCGCCGGAGTCTTCCAGGTTTGTTTTTATCGCCTCTGAGCAAACTTTCTGGTTTTGATTGTCGTATATCACGTCCATACTACCATTGGTATAGATAATCTCCTAACTTAACACTTGTACCCAATCTGGGATAAAGCTATGGTGTTAAGGCCACAGAACCTATCACGTCCATATTACCTCTGTTAGGTTTTGTTTCAAAATCTATTACACGCACCACCAGTGCGCAAAAGGGTAATAGGTCCACAAAAAAATCATTCAAATCTACTACCCACACTACCGGTGCGCAAAAGAGTAATAGGTCCACAAAAAAATCGTTCAAATCTATTACCCGCACTACTAGTGCGCAAAAGGGTAATATGTCCACAAAAAAATCATTCAAATCTAATACTCGCACTACCGGTGCGCAAAAGGGTAATAGGTCCACAAAAAAATTATTCAAATCTATTACTCACACTACCGGTGCGCAAAAGGGTAATAGGTCCACAAAAAATCATTTAACTCTATTACTCGCACCAACAGTGCGCAAAAGGGTAATAGATCCACTGAAAATTATTTCGAATCTATTTACTCGCATCACAGATGCATAAAAGGGTAATAGGTCCACAAAAAAGTCCCCCAAGAGGGATGTCCTCTACCAATCACAAATGTTGTATTAGGCCCTCTAGTACGAGTATTTCAGATATCATAAGCAAAGAATGAAGATAATGTATCTTTTTATTTCAAAAAATACCAACTACATCGGTGGGGCTATCCAGCAACAACAACAAAAAATTTGAAGAGGGGAAATTCACTACTCATCAGCAACACATAATTTGGTGAGAACGTCCTCCAACTCTGTTGTTGCGTGTTCGATTTTTTGTTTGGCTCGGCGTTCAGCTTCCTGGGTCAGCTGTTCATCCTCCTTAAGATGTGCATGAGCTTGCCAGTTATCCTCCACCTTTTTCAGCGTACCCTCCAAAGTAGCAGAGGCTAGTGTGACCTTATCAGTCTCCTCGCAAATCAGCTCTCTCTCTTGACGGGTAGCTTGGAGCTCATTCTCCAGAGATGCCAGCTTAGCTTGGAGCTGGAGGATTTGCTCGTTAGTTTCGGCCATCATACGAACCGCGGCCTCCTCACAAACCAGGCAAGCCTCTCCCTTCTGGCTCAGCTTGTCATACTTCAGAGACCACCTCTGGGGGTCTTTCTCCAAGGTAGGCTTGGTCATCTCCAGCACATCCTTCACCTTTTTCATGGCCGTTATGAGGAAGGCGCGCTCTTGTTCCACTACAGCGGGCACATCAACTTGTCGTAGTTTTTGCAATTGGAACAGCCTCCGATCAGCCTATGCCAGTTTGTGCTCCAGAAGATCAGCCATCCCCTCTCCACCCGGGAGCATCTTCAGCAGTTTACTCTGGCCTCGGGCACAATGACGGGCCACGACAAATGACGTTCCTCTCCTCAAAGCAGCTTCAACCCCCCCCCCCCCCCGTTTCAGATGGCGGTAGAAGCTCTCGACTATGTCCTTTGACGACTCGTCTAGGTTCTCCAAAGAGGATGGCATCGATGGAATGGCAATCAAGGGAGCTGAAGGTGTCATGACCCGCACCCAATATTCGGGCATGAGTCATGGGTACGTCCAGCCTACGTCGCAGTATCGACGGTAGAACGCTGTCTAGTCATCTCCACAATTTATCAAATACAACAATGCAGTTTATAGATTTCCATAATACAACCAAATTCACAGATCAGTCCACAGCAATAAGATATACAATGACCACGATGAGAGAAAAACTAATAACTGATCTGAAAAGTCTCCGAGGTAGAGACCAAAATATGATAGATAAAATAATCCCAAGATAACCAAAATGTACCAAAAAGGATGTCCACTACTCCACTCTCATAATCTACAAATAAAAATAAAGTACAATAAAGAAAAGCGTTTCTGTAAGCAACTCGTGCTCTATGGAATAATATATAGCTAAAAGTCTCCTACGGAGGGTAGCCCCGCATCCAAATCCTCCTGCATGCTCAGATCAGGGTCCACTGTCTGCTCATAGTAAGTGGTACAGAACTCCTCTAACTCATCATCTAAAATATTAGTTTTCCAGTCAGGAATGAAACAAGTACACATATGACCACTATCCGAGCCCCAACAGAATCATAAACATGTATGTAACATATGAGAATAAAACTAGGAAGTAACTAGCATTATGGTACAGTGGAAAAAGACATGTAAACTCTATCAATGAGAAATATCTACTAGCAAACAAATATATAGATCATGGTGACATGGCAAGTGGCAAAGCAAGATGAAATGACTGGAATAAGAACTATCTACGTGTGTGGAAATATCTTGTTCGACGTGTGAACGGCTAAGGGGTAAATCCAGCACCCTGCACGTGTCGTGTGCAGCTACTATTATTCAAGAATAGACATCATGGGGATGGAATGGGTAGTTCACACATCTACTAAGATATTTTCCCATCCAGCTAGTACTCATGGAATTAATCGCAGTAGGGAAAATACGTAAAGGACAGTCAAAATGTACTATAATTCCACAAAACTAGTATTCGTGTGACGATCGTGTCAACAAGCAGCAAGACATATGTATAAAATATAAAGGAAACTATCAGAAATGGTAACAATCAGTATATGTACTTGCCTGTGGTCTTGAGCTGCGGATACGGGTCAAGTGCTGAGGCAAAGTCTCCAGAACCTATATTTAGAATTAACTAAAACTAGAAATTCCTTCGATACGACGTGCGTCCCGCCAATATGGATGATGTTTTTGCGAACCGAAAGCATCGAAAGGTGCGTATCGGCTTCGTAGACGTGTGGACTTTGACGGAATTCAAATTGGTTGCGTGTGCATGACGAATTTGATGCGTATCCGTCAAAATTCACCGTATCGGTCTTTGTGCAAATTTTCCAATTACTTTGTGTACGTTCGTCAGATCGAGACAAAGATTGCGCCAACATAACCATATCATTTTTCTGGTCCTATATGCCAAGTTTGGTCCGATTCTGAGACAGTTGATCGGATCGTCGTTTCGCGGGCCCCATGACCCGACTCAACGGGCAATTTTGTGCACGGCCCGCCGAAATCCAACTGTGGACATACGGTTGGGTTCATATCGAAAAACCAGACCTGTAGACATATAGTTTGATGACTTTAGAGACCACAGACTTTGGCACACTTTTCGGTGCAAAGCGGGTCCAACGGCGAACACCGTTTTGACCTGAAATTATCGTTTTACCCCTGTGTCCAGAATTGGACTTAAGGACAGGCAATTCTAGCTAATTTGACTATTCTGAGAACGTTGATAATATCTATTTCAGCATCTGGAGACTGTTGTACGAGTTTGACTGTTGTGGCTCACTGAGTAGTATAGTATTATCGGTTTCACCAGCAAAGGACCTCAGGCAAGTGCACTTTCTGATTGCTTTTCGATTCATAGTAGTTTTTACGTTTTATGTTTATACATATATCTTGCTGCTTGTTGACACGCTCGTCACACGGAGATTAGTATCATGGATTTATTATATTTCTTGACTGTCATTTTCATGATTACCATGCTTGCGACTTGATTCCATGAGTACTAGTTGGGAGAAAAAATATCTTAGTTGACGTGTGAACTACCCCTTACCCATCCCAAAATGTCTATTCTTGAATAATAGCAGCTGCACACGACACATGCATGGTATCGGATTTACCCCCTAGCCGTTCACATATCGAAACTGATATTTCAAAACACATAAATAGTTGCCTTTTGTTTGTTTTCCTTGTTTGCTTCACCGCTTGCCATGACGTTAGTTACTTTCTATTTTCCATTTCCCATATGTTATTTTCATCTCTTGTGAATTCTATTATGTTTTCGATTTGTCGTCGGTTTGTGTGCTTGTTCCATTCCTGACTGGAAACCAATATTTTTTAGGTTAGTTGTGGCTTCACTTAGCATGGGAGATACGGGTGTACTTGCAGACCAAAACCTAGAAATTCGATAGATGTGATATCATTTTCATTACTTGTAAGAACTTTGTACTTTTCTTTAAATGTAAATCTTGTAATAATTTGTAGATTTGATTTAATAATGTGAATGAGCAATAAATGTTATATTTTGTGATTTTGAGCATCTTGGCTGTGACAGCGTTCTACCGTCGACTCTGCGGCATAGGCTGGCTTGGACACGTCTCGTATCCGAAAAGCGGATGCGGGTCGTGAGAAAGGATGATTAGGAGGATCTCATAGCAATAGGAGAGATCATCATCGCAGCGACCGATACAGAGGAACCATGTGGCATGTGTCATGATGGCGACTGGGTTATGGACACGAGGGCATCGTATCGCGCTACTCCATATAGGATGATCTTTACATCATATTGCGACGGCAGGTTTGGATATGTGAAGATGGGCGACAAGGGGATGACTGCAGTTGTAGGCATCGGTGATGTGCATTTGACGACGGAGTTTGGTAAGAAACTCGTCCTCGGGGGTGTGCGACATGTATCGAGGTTGCGCTACAACTTGGATTCGGTAGGAAGGCTGGAAGATGATGGCTGTCGCAGTCTGTTTGGGAGCAAAGATTGGATGTTTGCGAAGGATTTCCAACAGCTGGCTAGGAAAGATTTATGTTGTGGCATGCTTAGGCTCAAGCCGCTGAGCTGTACATGCAGGCCCTAGACACCGGATGGAGGCTCAAAGGGTGTTTGACAGGAAGTGGATCATCGAGAACTTGCTGAGGAGGGGCCTTCTAGATGCTTTGAGGGTTACCGAGGATTCAGTTCGTCGAAACAAAGCGACGGATGGTGATGAGTCAAAGATTGAGGGTCAGTTTGTCGGTCCTATGACAGCTGGTCGATCTCCAGGTGAGGGTTGTTGTACGGATCCAGATTTGGCGACAGGTGGTTTGCCAAATCTTCAAGGAGCGACATCGATTTCAACAGTTCGAAGCCAGAGGAGATCAAGGTTTGCAACAAACTCAATCTGAGGTGGGAGCATCATAATTTACACAGTTCATGGGAGCTGTGGGTCATCGACGACATGCACAGTGCGTGATGTTCTGCTCGAGGACGCATGTGTATGGGGGAGCTTCAAGTTCGGACACGAATGTGGGCAGGTTTAGGAGTTCAAATCTTGTGAGAGCCGCACCGTCCGCTTGGTTGGGCCAGCCAAGGGTGAAGAAGTTCGTCGGAACGTTAACACTTTTCGGTGGAAGACGGAAGTCGGGGACAAGAAGCCAAGACTTACGATGAGGCTGATCGTCAGGAACTTTGGTTTTGGTCGTGTCATTAATATCAGTAGGATCATAGTGGTACAGGAGGTGCTACGCATGACAGCTAGCATCGACGTCACGGTCGAGGAGCTGGAGACAAAGGAAGATGCAAAGCAACTCGGGGGATCGGAGATCAGTGGCATGGGGGAGCAGGAATTCTGTCGTAGGACGAGTCCAGTTGAGGACCCATGGGGTCAATACCCTCTCATCAGACTGGAGTAGGAGATTGTTGAAGTCTAGTCTGGATTTGGTAATAACATACTTGTGGAATCCAAATCTTATTTAATATTTGAGTTGATTAGATTTAGATGTACATAATTGGTGTTGTGCTATTTTAGATATAATATGATTCTTATTTTAGAAAATCCTATTATGATTTAAATAGAATAATTGATGGGCTATTTTAGGTGTAAAAGGATTTTATTTGAGGGCTTCCTAATTAAGAAATCATATTATGACCTAAAATAGGATTTTCTCATCCTATATAATGGGGGTTGAGGGTGGAGGCACAAAGAATAAGCACAAAGCATAAAAGTGGAGATTCGGGTTGCTTGTCCACAAGAAAATCTAAGAGAAAGTCCGTACTTTGCTCTTAGGATTTCGCCATCCAAGACAGAAGGAAGGAGAAGATCTAATCGATGAGTCGTCAACTTCGGTTAGGAAGATTGCTACGGGTTGGTAAGTGATCTCAATTGTAATCTTTTGTTTTTCTTCTTGAGAGTGGTGAGGGAGTTGAACCTATCAGGACAAAGGGTTCAACGTGAGTTCTGTTAATCTTGTAATTTCATCTTAGTTATTAAAGGTTGGGATTTGTCCAGGTGACGTATGTCACCGCCATATACTTGTCTTCATCTTGTGCTTGGTGTCCGTTAGACGGAAGGTTTGGTCAGGTGGCTTGGCAAATGCTTCCGCATGCGCCGAACAACTATTATCCCCATGACGTTCATTCTTACATAAATACAATTTTTGATATCCACAATTATTATTTTTTTAGATTAAAAAATATGTATTATATTTATGTGAGAGGGGAGATCACGAGGACAACAAATCTGCTCTCAGGAACTTTCAGTCTCTCCCACACATCTGCAATTATTTTCCAAAACATTTGATGTATATAGATCCAACTATTCAGCATATTCCAATTGTTTTCATGATCAAACTACTCTTTTAAAACTCAAACGCAACTTATTATTTATTATTTCTAGCTTTTTCAGCAATTGAAAGTACTCGCAATAAACTGCACACACCAAAACCGAAACTAAAATTCAGACAACAGTCATTAAATTCAACATATACTGCTACTCTCCAGTACTCGTAACCAAGTTCAACATTGTAATATAGGGGCGTAAGGTACGTTGTGCCCAGGGGGTGCCCGCTGCGCCCCCTGGAATTTGAAGTTTTTTATTTTTTTATTTTTTTATTTTTTTATTTTTTTACAGTACTACCATTCGGGACAGCTATGAAAGTGGCTGCATAGTACAGTTCCCATATAGCAGCTGCACCTCCGGATAGAGAAGACAGCTATCATAGTTCCAATTAATATCTTTTCTAGATATCCGACGATAGACACAAAATTTTGTGCACGCTGCATTACATGTTTTTTGAACCAACTGTTTTCAATTCCACAATTATTGTAAACGAAAGAAATAATACATCATCGTGGCTCGATTCACTGATATTCCACCACACAACCATGGTCATATTATAGACTATATTATTGTATATACGGTAGGCTGCACTACAGAGCAGATATAGGTAGGTAGGGACCGTAGGATTCCAATTAATGTTATTCTGCTATTATGTTGTCGTTTCTTTCTCTCTTCCTAGTTACTACTCTTCAAGAATAAGTCATCAACTCTTTTCTCTCTCTTCCTTTTTTTTTTTCCAAGTAAATTCCCTCTTTCACACTTTTTTCTCGTGTATATATATATATATATTTTTTTCTCGTGTGTGTGTATATATATATATATATATATATATATATATATATATATATATATATATGTTGTCATCAACGATATTATACAATTAAGTTGCCCATCTTTTTTCACAATAAAATTAGTTTGTATTAAATTTCTTTCAAGGTTGAGAGAGAGTATCAAGTTGAAATTTAGCATCAATTGATTGCATTAAATGCCATCTTCCATACTTTTATGTCTGTTGTATATATGTTAATGTAATCAACATTGTAAGAAAGAAAGTTGTATGACCATTTATAATCATCAAAACTTCTAAGTTCTCTTGAAAGTATATGCATGCTAACTCAGGGCCCTGATTTTCCAAAAAAAAACTACAGAAGTTTTCCCAAAAACCAACACAACGGTATTAATCTATGCTCTAGAAAAAAATTCTTTGCTGGCTAGAAATTTTCCTTGTCCTCTTGCGCAATTTATTTGTTCTTAGGAGTTGAGGCTTGTTGCCGGAGCTTGCCTTAGCCATAGATTATATATTTTCAGTTGATCATCTGTTTTCACATTTTTTATGATTTAGTTGTAACTAAATACCCTCAACAATTTTAATTTTATATTTTGATACCATATACATTTATATTATACCAAGAAATACCCTCATCTTGGCTAACATAATCTTGGCTAATATTCAAAATTGGCTATTTACTCTTGAATGATCACTTTTAGGTTGCGGGGGTTAGTGGACTTGCTAGAAAGATAGTTGAGTTAAAAAAACATCATGCATATCCATTGGTGAATTTACTCTTGAAGTTGTCAATGTTATTATCCGTTGCATCCGCAATTGTAGAGAGTATTTTCTGCAATAAAAATTATCAAAATTTTATTACGTAATTGATTGAGAGATATAAGATGATGAATGATTGTTTGGTGACATATATTGAAAGAGACGTACTAGATGCCGATGACAATGAATATATCATTTAATATTCTCATAATATGAAGTCTAAAAAGATTTTATTGTCAAAGAAAAGAATTACTTAATGATTCTAATAGCTTATTACATTTGATATTAATATATAATATTTTTAGGATTATAAATGTTTTATTATAGTTTATTATTATTTTAATAATAAGTATTGTCACCTGGTTTAAAATACTGGCTACGCCACTGATTGTATATAAGCGGATGCTATGACAATCCCTTCCAGTACCAGTTTTGACATCTAGGCAGATTTCAAGGTGTTGGCCACATCAATCACGAAACGGTATCTCACATCACCCTTGGCAAGCCGTTCCATGGCCGTGTTCACGTAATCTGCGCCGATGAGCTCGATCTCTGCAGTTATGTTGTGCTTGCCAGCGAAGTCTATCATCTCCTGAGTATCTTTCATTCCTCCGATGCCGCTGCCCGCCAATATCTTACCACCTAATGTATATCACAAGAAACAGACGAGAAATTGAAGCATCAGACATGTAGTCGAAGGAATCGAACCAAATCTTAATTTGTGTCCAAATCCGGATAATTTAGTTATACCATGTATCAGAGGAAGGACTGGCAGAGCCAGTGGCTTCTCAGGTGCTCCCACCATAATCATCTTTCCATGGGTTTTCAGCAGGAAAATCAAAGGAGCAAGGGCATGATCTGCAGACACAGTGTTGATGATACCGTCCATGGTGCCCATTGCAGCCTAAAATCACAAGATATATGAGTTAATACAATGGCAGCCAGCCTCAGTAAACATATTAAATTTCAAATTTTCTTGACAAACAGTGGCTTAATTATTAATAATTACTTAAAATTGATGTTTTTAACTGACTCACATGAGTATCCATCTACAAGTGGTTGATTAATTGACTTATTGCACAATCAAGAATTCACAGGTAGGTCCACTCTATGAAAAATACTATTCCACTGTCCTGGAGTGATTAATGGAAAACTAGTCCTGACAATGGGGCTAGATTTAAATAGTTGAGAAGTCTGAAAATGAAGACAAATTATAGTTTATCTAGCTTTTTCAAGTCACCGGTGTTTCAGCAAACCAATCAACCAGGAAATAAAGCATTCTATATCCAAAAATAAAAAGAAAGCAAAGCATGCCTCTTGTATGGTTTCATGCCGAAAACAATGACTACAACCAAATGGTGTCTGAAAATTGTGTCTATGTATATTTCTTAGCAGAGCACACCCCTCTTCACTGCTCTTTTCAAGTAAATATGTGCATCCATAGTGTATTCTAAAACTTTTATCAATTCTTGACAAGCTTGGGACTAATTTTGCTGAACTATACAAATGATGCAACTTTGCAATCATCCAAATTATTTTCTTTATGAATGTAATAAGAGTTCCATAGGTCAACAGCATGCTTACCTGCATTTGTTCAGGGTTACTGCTGACAAGAAATGCATCAGCCCCTAACTTTTCAATGGCCTCCTTTTCCTTCTTTGGAGAAGAGCTGATCACTGTCACCCTCATCCCAAAAGCTTTGCCGAACTTAACTGCTACATGCCCAAGTCCGCCAAGACCAACAACACCAAGGTGCTTCCCGGGTTCATCAAGTCCAAACTGCTTCATGGGACTGTACACGGTGATCCCAGCACAGAGCAACGGTGCACCTTTGTCCATTGGCAAGTTCTCAGGGTACTTCACCACGTAATGCTCGTTGACAACTATCATATCAGAATAGCCTCCATAAGTCTTTGTGCCATCGGTATTCAAGGATCCGTAGGCGAAAATCAACTTGGGACAGTAGTTCTCAAGGTTCTGCTTGCAGCTTCCACAAGAGCGACAAGAGCCAACCAAGTAGCCAACTCCAGCCTTGTCTCCAACTTTGAATTTGGTTACATTCTGCCCAACTTCAGTAACAATTCCTAAAATTTCATGCCTGTGGAGCAAACATACAAGTGATATATGTAAGTTTATAGCTGGTTGTCATAACATGTGATGATGGGTTGAATTTTGCCACCACAAACAAGAGGTAATAGATACAAGAATTTTATTTTCATGGACATCCCGTAAGATAATTGATATATTTTTTTTGTAGAAAACCAATAAAATCTAAGTTTTGGAATCTAGAACATAAATAAGATAGGCTCTTTACCAAAATTTGGCAACGAAGTGGTTGAGGCCTTTGGTACCTTAAATATTGACATCTAGTGTCTTTTTTTTTCTCTCTAAGAACTAAAAAGATGAAATTTATGGCATATTTACACTACCAATGGCCTTTGGGTTTAATAGGTTCTTCTATAATAGATTACATACCCAGGGACCAACGGGTAGATAGTATTTCCCCATTCGTTCTTCACGCTGTGAAGGTCAGAGTGGCAGATCCCGCAGTAGTGTATCTTTAAGGTGACATCATCATCTCCATTGTTCCTGCAATTCACAACAGTAAAACTGATGTTAATTGTTTCGTCATTCATTTATTGTAAATGTTAGATTGGAGTCATCGACTCCCTCCAACCTCTTTCTCTATTTATATTACTAGAAAATCAACAAGTAAAGAAGAAGCCAGCTTGAAAGTTACACGACGAAGCACTTAGACCAAATAAGCTTGAAACAGGACAAAGCCAGCTTGACTGTTGATCTCTTGGATCAAGCTTCGACTAGCTGGTTGATCATTCCAATTTTATCGAGAGTTTGTTCTTGTATTCTTCTCTTTGTTGTTTTGGAGTTATCTCCATGTACCTCGGGTCTTCTTTGCGTATGACAAATAGAGATTCCGACTATTCTTAACAAACAAAAACATCTCTAATAGATAATTAAGCAAGTATATCCTATTCTACTACTATCTGTATTATTGTCAACAATTTGCTCAACAATTTGCTCAAGTGTTAGAGTGAGACATATTCCCCACAGGGATTGCAATTTCGAGCAACGGGGGGAAGTACTTTAAATTCTTTGATGTGAGAATTAAAGTGAGATGGGTGCGATGCGGCCTAGGTGCGGGTGCGATGCAAGTGTGATGCAGGTGGAGGAGGCCTTCGGGCTGAGTTTGTAAGGCTTTCGAGCTGTGATTGTAGACCTTCGGACCAGAGTATATATATATCATACTTTGAAAGTTCTACAATGAATCCTAGAACTTTTCTTATTACATATAAGATTCATTAGGAGGGTGACCATATGTAAACTACCAAAACTATCATTTGTATCAATATTCCTAGCAATACTGTGTTTCCGGGTCATGGATGCAGGACCACGAACATGACAATTGTAGATGTCGAGAGTCTGTTTGGTTGTCCGGAACTTGTTGTATTTTGGATTTGTTACAAAGAGGCCTTCTTGTCCCTTGTTGGGATTAAGGGTATGAATGAAATTCCGGTTCATTGATAATGGCTCAAGTTTGGGACCTGGATTGTGAAATTCCAGTTATGTCGAACAGGAATTCCGGTCCCTTACTTGCGAGAGTCCCCACTTCACTTCTCAGAATTCATCGCTGCTATGTGACTCTAAATAAACAAATCTAGAATGCTCGTTTAAATCACATAAATAATTTAATTAGGCGACAAAACCTAATGTTGGAGCTTTTCCTTGACATGTAGAGAGCTTGCTCTCAACATGCCTAGTGAAGTTTAGCCCCACATTAGAAAAACATCATGAGGTATCTCAACATATATACTTGGTATGTGTTGTTGGGATATGCACATGGAGTGGTGACCCTAAGGAGGGAACCATGTGGGTGATTTTACTAGGAGGTAAGGCTAAGATTCCATGGTAAGCTTAATGCTTTTTGCCCATGGAATTTATTTCATTGGAGCTAAGCCCTGCAGGGGCTTAGCGACTCGGACTCCGGCTCATGGGGCATTTTGTTGGCGCACTTTGCACTTAGCACGTGCGATGTGTACGAGTTGCGCGCGCACGTGCGCAGGTTGTGCTGTTTACAGCATGTTCGGGACGGTTTCTTTCCACATCCCGAACATGTTGCTTCTCTGCTCTCTCTCTCTCTCTCTCTGTACACAGAATACACAAGTGTTTTTTAACACAATTCCTTACGAATTCCCGCAGAGATTGAGAGAGAAGAGAAGCAGAGCACCAGCGCCACTTAGCACAGGAGTCCGCTGCCATCCGAGGAGTCAGAAGAGCGGAGCGTTCCAAAGTTCTTCGTCGAACTTGCTTGTTCCTGGAAGCTGTTCGTATGGGATGAATCAAGTTTTGAGCGCCGATAATCATTTACCCCAGCAGGCTGGACTTAAGTTGCGCGCGTTGCAAAATTTACGCTAGTGGCGCTATATGCGCGGTGCACGTGTTGCGCACGGTGCGTAGGTTGCACTGTTTACAGCATGTTCGGGACAGTTTCTTCCTACATCCCGAACATGTTGCTAACTAGACGGTTACAGAGCGAGGCTATAAAAGCTTCTCTGCTCTCTCTCTCTCTCTCTTTGTACACAGAGTACACAAGTGTTTCTTAACACAATTCCTTACGAATTCCTACAGAGATTGAGAGAGAAGAGAAGCAGAGAACCAGCGCCACTTAGCGCAGGAGTCCGCTGCCATCCGAGGAGTCAGAAGAGCGGAGTGTTCTAAAGTTCTCCGTCGAACTTGCTGGTTCCTGGAAGCTGTTCGTGTGGGACGAATCAAGCTTTGAGTGTTGGTGATCATTCACCCCAGCAGGCTATTCTTCCATCCATCGCTTGTCATCGCTGCTGTTGCTGCTAGCAATTCGATTAGTAACTTCTTTTTAGAAGTACTACATTCGTTTGCTGCTGTTACGAAATCTTTTTAGATTTTCGTAACCCAGAATCCTCCAAGGATCTCTGTTGTGCACCTTCTTTGAAGTGCTGCATCAAAAAGTTGTTTTTACAATCGTTATATTTCTCAGTTTTCTATCGAAAATTACGTCCCGGTCCTAACAATCTCAAAGCATGAGATTTTCCACCGATGGAAAACTTTTGTGCTTCGCTAGTTAATCCTAACTTCTCAAAGTTAGAGCAATTTGATGGTGAACATTATCAAATCTGGAAAAGGAAGGTTAGACTCAATATTCAGTTCTCTGATGTTGATCATGTGCTATTTGAGGAGGAACCTACTATTCTAGAAACTGGATCTGCAGCCGCAATTTCTGCGGCTACTAAGAACCAGGCCAAGTGGAGAAAGGACAATAACATTTGTAGGCTTATGATCATAAATGCTATGGAAGATTTCCTTGCAGAATCATATTCAAAGAAGACTATTGCCAGAGAGATTTGGAAGTCTCTGGAGAAACTGTACGAATATGATAAGAACCGGAGGAAGATATTTTTAGTTGAAAAATATCACAAGTGGTTCTTTGAAGACGAGAAGCCAATGTTGCCGCAGGTGAAGGAGTTCCTGAAGCTACAACAGAAGTTGGAAGATGAGGCGTTGTCCCTCCTCGACAAGTTTGTTGTTGGAGGGATCGTCTCGAAGCTCCCCGCTGGGTGGAGCAAGTTCTATGCAAATATGCATAAGAAGAAGTTGGAGATCAGTTTGGAAGATCTCCTGCAGGAAGTCTATGTTGAGGACCAAATGAGGGATCAACTTAAGGTGGACGCACTGCCCAAACAATTGGCCAACGCCAATCTAGTTCACACTAAGGAACCAAGGGGAAAGCATGCGGCTTCCCACAGCAAGAACAAGGACCCTAATAATCTGAATATGAAGGGGACTTCCTTCAAGAAAAAGAAGGCAAAGTCTCAGATACCTTATTTCAAGTATGGCAAGAATGACCACTTCAAGAGTGAATGCAAAGCGAAGACCAAGCAATCAGAGCAAGGTGAGCTTAGCAAGGTTTTTTTGATCACTGACGTTGTTGCAATGATTGTGTAGGTCACTACGGTAGGGGCTGACTATGACTGGTGGGTAGATACTGGGGCCACCTGCCATGTTCGCTCCAGCAAGGAGTGGTTCACCACCTATACTCCAACTTCTGAAGTAGTTATGGTGGCGAACCAGGCACAAGCTGAAGTGCTCAGGATCGGAACGGTGGTTTTGAAGCTGACTTCGAAAAAGTCTCTGACGCTTCAAGGTGTGAAACATGTACCTGCTATCGCAAAGAACCTGATCTCGAGAGGCCTACTCTGCAATACAGGCCTAAGGATGGACATCAATGCTGGTCAGATGGTGATGTCAATAAAGGAAACATATTTCAGAAAAGCTTTTTATACCGAAGTAATGTTCAAAATTCAGCTTGCAAATTAGTCCAATGTAATTAATGCAATCACTCCTTCTGCTTATACTTTTGAGTTATAGCATAATAAGGTAGGACATGTTTATTGTAAATGAATAAACAGAATGTCTAGTCTAGGACTTATCTCCAAATATGGGGGTAAGGTAGAGAAATGTGAAATTTGTGCTCAAACAAAGATCACAAGGAAACCCTTTCCTCGGGTTAATTGAAGTACAGATCTTCTGGAGTTGGTACACTCCGATATCTGTAACTTCAAACAGTTCTCTACAAAGGCCGGGATGAACTATTTCATAACCTTCATCGACGACTTCTCAAAGTACGCTTCCGTTTACTTCTTGAAGGCTAAAGACGAAACATTCAAAAAGTTCAAGGAGTTCAGGGCCGAGGCTGAGCGGCAGACTGGACAACAACTCAAGAGAATAAGAAGTGATCGAGGTGGAGAGTATCGGTCTCATGAATTCGCATCGTTCTGCAAAGAACATGGAATTGTAAATGAGACTACGGCTCCGTACTCTCCTCAATCTAACGGAGTAGCAGAGAGGAAGAACAGAACGTTGACAGAAATGATTAACTCAATGTTGTTGACTGCAGGTCTTCCAAAATGCTACTGGGGAGAAGCTGCATTGACGGCCACTTTTATTCTAAATAGAGTGCCTCATGCAACTTCAGACGTTACTCCTCATGAACTCTGGTTCAAGGTCAGACCTAACTTGAATGTCATTCGAGTGTGGGGGTGTCTGGCATATGTAAAGCTTCCAGATCTGAAGATTCAGAAGCTTGTGACAAAGACTACAAAGACGATCTTCTTGGGTTATACCGAGAAAAGTGATGCTCGGAGATTTTTTGATATTGAGTTAAATCATATCATTGAATTTTGTGACGCATAATATTTTGAAGACAAATTTGCAATGCACAAGAACATTGTTCTAGCGGATATTCCGGAGAATAATGAGGGTGCGCAGAAAACTGAAGTTTTCAATGAGGATGTAGTCCAAGAAGATGTTGTTGAAACAAAGGTTGAACCAAAACTCGCTGAGCCGTCAGCTAAGCATGTGAGGAGGTCGAAGGCCTTCGAAAATGAATTTGTCACCTATCATGTGGAAGCAGATTCGCTTACCTATGATAAGACGATGAAGACCAAAGATGCGATTTTCTGGAAGGAGGCGATTGACAATGAAATTGATTCCATCACCTCAAATAACACTTGGATGTTGGTTGATTTTTCTGAAGGAGCGAAACCTATCGGATGCAAATGGATCTTCAAAAAGAAGATGAAAGCAGACGGAACTATTGACAAGTTCAAGGCTAGGTTGGTAGCCAAGGGATTTTCTCAGAAGCAGAGGATCGACTACTTTGGCACGTATGCTCTAGTAGCCTGGATGACCACCATCAGAATGTTGATTGCTATCGCAGCAATACATAAGATGGTGATACATCAGATGGATGTGAAAACGGCTTTCCTAAATGGCGAGCTGACCGAAAAGATTTACATGCAACAGCCAGAGGAATTTGTCGTCAAGGGTCGTGAAGACAAAGACTACAAGTTGGTAAAATCTTTAAACGGTCTTAAACAAGATCCCAAGATGTGGCATGAAAAGTTTGACAAGGTTATAAGGTTAAATAGCTACAGGGTCAGCGAGACGGACAAGTGTGTTTACACAAAGTTCGTTGATGGAAGAGGTGTAATCGTTTATCTGTACGTGGACGACATGCTAATCCTAGGTACGGATATGGGCTGTGTCACGGAGACAAAGAAGTTCATCTCGAGCAAGTTCAGAATGAAGGACTTAGGGGAAGCTGATGTGATCTTAGGGATCAAGATCATCCGGACAGACACTGGACTAGCGCTGTCACAGTCTCATTATATTAAGAATATGACATACGCTACGGGTATCAGGATCTTCCAGGGATCGATACGCCTTACAGGTGTGATTTGAAGCTGAAGTCTAATTCAAGGAAAAACGTCAGGTAGCTGGAGTATGCAAGCGTTATCGGGAGTTTGATGTATGCTACTACTGCCACAAGGCCTGACATGGCTTTCGTCGTGGGAATGCTGAGTCGTTTCACGAGCAACTCAGACATTGAGCACTGTAAAGCTGTGAAACGGGTTATGGGATATCTCAAGAAGACTCAGACATATGCACTGCACTACAGCGAAGATCCGCCAGTAGTGGAAGGCTTTAGTGATGCCAGCTGGTACTCAGAGTTGGAGAGTGAGAGGTCCACAGGTGGATTCATTTTCACAATTGATGGAGCTGCTATATCGTGGAAGTCGAAGAAGTAGACTATGCTCTCGCGGTTATCCATAGAATCTGAGTTCTTTGCACTTGATACTGCAGTGGAGGAAGCAGAATAGCTTCGGAAGCTCATGTATGATCTTCCAGTTGTTGGGGCACAAATATCGATAATTCTGATATACTGCGATAACCAGGCGACTGCGACAGTGACATCAAATGACCTCTTCAATGGAAAGAAAAAGGACTGTGCGGTTGAAGCACATGACAGTACACGATCTCATCAAAAGAGGTGTTATTGCAGTGATTGATGTTCGGAGTCAGAAAAACCTGGCAGATTCGTTCACCAAGGGCCTCAAGCACCAGCTGGTCGATGACACAGCAAGAAAATTGGGGTTGAAGATATTCTGATATTATGTTATTGTAATCTTATCATTAAGTTTTATCCTATTAGTTCAAAGAGAAATCTACTAGGCATCTAGCTTTTGGTTTAAGGGGGGACCATTAACTGAAAAAATATAAGGAACAGTGGGTACATGTTCTCTGTGGCATGGAGAAATTACGGACCTACAACCACTGTTATCTACTATTATTTTATGCGAAAAACGGATCCTATGAGAGGTTGGCTTAAACGTCTTAGTGAGTTCTCAGGCAGAGTGAATGCCTTGTGTTCTTTACAGGAAGCACGGTAGCACAGCACTACAAGGAGTGAAACTCCATGCTACAGTGGGGTGACTCCACCATGAGATTCCCGAAAGGGGTAATGTCTCGGCTTTGCGAGCCAAGTCATAGTAGCGTAGCACCGCAAATAGGCAGGTAGCCTAATGTTGTATGATAAAATTAAAGAGTAGTCAGCACTACAAAGGGGAGGTGTTCCTCATGTTACAGTGGCACGACACCACAATGAGGTAACCGGATAGGGGTAAAGTCTCGGCCTTTCAAGCCATGTCGTTGCGGCATAACACCGCAAGGGAGCCTAAGACTTCATGCTGGGTAATATGGCACTACAAAGAGGCTGTGACCTCATGCTACAGTAGTATGACACTACGATGTGGTTCCCGGTAAGGGGTAAGGCCTCGGCTTTAGGCTATGTCATAGCGGCGTAGCACCGCAAGGAAAGCGCAAGGCTTCATGTCATGTCTCTTTAATAAAGAACTCACCTATAGTGTATGGACAGAGATAGCAGGCCGTCTCTTAAGGGTAAACTTGTAGACGCCCAAAATTATACACTGAAACCAGGCTGACACAGGGCCTTTAATGTGCAGCCAGAAGCACATTCAACTACATTGTGTGAGTGGAAAGAATTTCAGCTATAGTGCAAAATGTAAGCCTTAGTCCATTCTTGTATTATAGTCTGTTATTTGACCCATGCGAGAAGATTCAAGTCGTCAGTGACATCTCACCTAATGCATGATGGACAGTTACTGTGGGGAACACTCAAACCCATATTTTGAGATATGTAGGAGATTGTTGGAGCTTTTCCTTGACATGTAGAGAGCTTGCGCTCAACATGCCTAGTGAAGTTTAGTCCCACATGGGAAAAATATCATGAGGTATTCAACATATATACTTGGTATGTGTTGTCGGGATATGCATATGGGGTGTTGACCCTAAGAAGGGAACCATATGGGTGATTTTACTATGAGGTAAGGCCAAGACTCTATAGTAAACTTAATGCTTTTTGCTCTTGAAATTTATTCCATTGGAGCTAAGTCCCGTAGGAGCTTAGCGACTCGGACTCAGACTCGGGCTCATGGCTCATGAGACGTAATATGACGTTTTGTTGGCGCACTTTGCACTTAGCATGTCAGCATCGTCGCTAGGCGCATAGTGCGCTTAAGTTGCACTCGTTGCGCGAGCCTCTTGCACAGCCGTTAGCGAGCTAGTTCGTGCTGCCCCATCGCGCGGCCAGATGGCGCGTCAATTGGCGCAACCAGATGGTGAATTAGTTGGCGCTGCAGTTTGCGCGACGGTTGGCGCAGGGTTCGCACGGTGCACAGGTTACACGTGTGATGCAGGTGCGTGCGTTGCGCTAGTGGCGATGTGTGCGCGGTCCACAGGTTGCGCTGTTGACGCTTTGTGCGTGGTGCGCAGGTTGTGCTGTTGACGCTGTCTGCGCGAATGGCACAGGTGGCATAGTTTGCGCGCGATGTGCGCCATTTAGCTCAGATCGTGTTTGTGCACGATTGAGCAGTTACAGCATGTTCGGGACGATTTCTTCCCACATCCCAAACATGTTGCTAACTGGACGGTTACAGAGCGGGGCTATAAAAGCTTCTCCGCTCTCTCTCTCCCTCTGTACAAAGAGTACACAAGTGTTTCTTAACATAATTCCTAACGAATTCCCACAGAGATTGAGAGAGAAGAGAAGCAGAGCACCAGCGCCACTTAGCGCAGGAGTTTGCTGCCATCCGAGAAGTCAGAAGAGCGGAGTGTTCCAAAGTTCTCAGTCGAACTTGTTGGTTCCTGAAAGCTGTTCGTGTGGGACGAATTAAGCTTTGAGCGCCGGTGATCATTCATCCCAGCAAGTTGTTCTTCCATCCATCGCCTTTCATCGCTGCTACTGCTGCTAGCAATTCGATTAGTAACTTTTTTTTAGAAGTACTACATTCGTTTGCTGCTGTTATGAAATATTTTTAGATTTTCGTAACCCATAATCCTCCGAGGATCTCTGTTGTACACCTTCTTTGAAGTGTCGCATCGAAATGTTGTTTTTACAATCGTTTTATTTTTCAATTTTTCATCGAAACTTAAGCCCCGGACCTAACCCCTAACAACATAGAAACTTTTATCACGCGTGAAGAAATTGGTTTCCATGTACCATCACTAGCAGTGACGAAAGGGGACTATGTAACATAATAGTATTACACTTTCTTCCTTTTTCCATAATCGTCCCCTGTCAACATCCACCATTATAGTCCACATAAATCCTATTGTACAAATTAAAATTTGTACAATTTTTAAAAATATGTCATAAATACGCTAGATGGTAAAAATAAATAAAAATAAACTCATCACAGATTGTTGCTATTCGCGCATAGAAATTCCTAAGCTGACCACTCTTAACACTGTAATACTACTAACTAAACCCATCGATTCGAAAGCGATAAATCAGAGAGAAATAAAGAAGAAAAAGAAAGAATAAACCAATTTTCTTAACAATTCCGAACATTCAAGAATACGCTCCATTACTGAATAAAACGAGAAAATAGGGTTTAAAGATCGGATCAAAGAGAAAATGGCGGGAAAAATAGCAGATCGGTTTCACCTCCAGGGGAAATGGCGGGAAACAGACAAGCAGACCCAAGGGTTCAACGCAAAGAAGAGATCAAGCTAGGGTTTCTGTATAGTTCTTCCGACCGAGAAAATGTCAGATCGGTAGATAAGACGAATATTGTGTATACCTCCTGGAGAAGTGGAAGGGGGTGAGCTCGCCGGAGCTGTCCCTAGCTGCCAGACCGAACGCCTTGCGCGGGAGCTCCGTCTCCGGCGACGCTGCCACCGCCTTCTTGTTCCCGTTCTCCGCTACCGGCGCCATTTCTAGAGACGAGAGAGAGAGAGAGAGAGAGAGAGAGAGAGAGAGAGAGAAGTACTGTTAGAGAGAGATTCTCTTGTGATGGTTGCTTGAAGAACCGTTCTATTTATAGGCCGAAAAAAACACGTGTAAAGGTTGCCTGCTTGAATAACCGACGTGTTTATACGCCGTTAAAAAAAGACGTAGGATGGACGTCAGTTATTTACATATTTATTTATTGGGGAAATTTACGAAATGTTCAAAAAACAAAAAGTTTTATGAAAAACCCACCGCATAATAACATTTCATCGCGTGCCCAGAATTAGCAAAAAATATATAAAGAGGGTTCTGAATGACCTTTTTGTCCTTCTTTCTAATTTATTGAAAACACCCATGAAACTACTCTTAAAAAAAATGTTTCGATACTTCATCTTCTTCCATACGCTGCTCACTTTCGAATCTAGATTTTCTCCTCAAAAATCTTCAAAAACTCGTCGAAAAATTTCGGAAAGACCGAGACAAACGGCAAAAGTGCTAAAACGGAGGTACAAACATCATTTTTTTGCGATTCTAAAATTTCGGAAGGCCGTCTAACGAAAAAATAATTAGGTTGCGTTTGGTTCATTGTAATGTAATCGTAATCGTAATGGAATTGGGTTTGTAATGTAATTGAGTTTGTAATGTAATGGAATTACAATTACATTACTATGTTTGGTTGAAACATGTAATCAAACCATGTAATGTAATGTTAATTGCATTCATGTGTTTGGTTTACCATGTAATATAATTGAATTTTTAATTTAATATTTTTTTAAAATACAACATAAAATTTAAAAAGTTGATCAATAAAAAATTTCAAAAATTTAAAAAGAAAAAAGAAAAAAGAAAATAATTAAAAATAAATAATAAAAAAAAGGGGAAAAATGGTTTGTTTTCGGCTAAAAAAAGACCAAAAACGAAAAAAAAAAAGACAAAATAAAAAATACCAAAAATGACAAACGAACAAAACAGAAGGAAAAAACCAAAAATAAAAAAGTGATAAAAAAGAAAAACGACAAAAAATAGGATCAAAAATGTGAAAACCATAAAAAGTGACCAATAATGATAAAAAAAAAAGACTAAAAACAAAAAATGGACAAAAAACAACAATAAATGAAAGAAAAAAAGGACGAAAAACGACCAAAAACAAAAAAAAGGGCAAAAAATGAACAAAAACAACAAAAAAGAAAAAAAATGACAAAAAAACGATAAAAAAGAGCAAAAAAAATAAAAAACAATAAAAAGGAACAGAAATGACAAAAAACGAAAATACAAAAAAAAAGACCAAAAACAAGAGAGAATTAAAACGAGCAAAAAACGACAAAAAAATTAAAAAACTTGCAAAAAAAAATCCAAAAACGACAAAAACAACAAACAAAAAGAAAAAACGAGCATAAACGACAAAAAAAAGTGAAAAAAGATCCCAAAAAAGCAAAAAAGGATAAAAAAAGCGGCAAAAAACATGCAAAATCGACCAAAAACGATAGAAGACGATAAAAACGTGAAAAATGGTCAAAAACGTACAAGATCGACAAAAATTGATAAATAACACGCAGAAATGACAAAAAATGTGCAAAATCGACAAAAAAACGATAAAAACGTAAAAAATTGACCAAAAAGATAAAAAGGCAAAAATGAACAAAAACGACAAAAAAGGGCAAAAAGAACAAAAAAGGACAAAAACGACAAAAAAATAAACAAAAACAACCAAAAACAACCAAAAACGAACAAAAATGACAAAAAATGAACAAAAACGACAAAAAAACGGACAAAAACAACAAAAAATGACAAAAATAAACAAAACAACCAAAAACGAACAAAAACGACAAAAAATGAACAAAACGACAAAAATTGAACAAAAAAAGGACAAAAACGACAAAAAACCGAACAAAATGGACAAAAAAACGAACAAAAATTACAAAAAACGAACAAAAAACGAACAAAAAAAAGACCAAAAACAACAATAAAGGACAAAAACGACAAAAAAAACAAACAAAAACAACGAAAAACGAACAAAAATGACAAAAAAAAACGAACAAAAACGACAAAAACCGGACAAAAACAATAAAAAGGACAAAAACGACAAAAAAAACAAACAAAACAACCAAAAACGAACAAAAATGACAAAAAAAACGAAAAAAAGGACAAAAAACAAACAAAAAAGGACAAAAAACGACAAAAAATCGAACAAAAATTTAAAAAAAAAAACGAACAAAAATTACAACAAACGAAAAAAAAAAACGACAAAAAACGAACAAAAAAAGGACCAAAAACAACAAAAAAATAACAAAAACGACAAAAAAAACAAACAAAACAAAGAAAAAACGAACAAAAATGACAAAAAACGAACAAAAACGACACAAAACGGATAAAAACAACAAAAAACAAACAAAAACAAAAAAAATGAACAAAAATGACAAAAAGGAACAAAAACAACAAAAAAGGACAAAAACGAACAAAAAAAACAAACAAAAACAACAAAAAACGAACAAAAATAACAAAAAACGAACAAAAAACGACCAAAAACGACCAAAAACGACAAAAAACAAACAAAAACAACATAAAATGACAAAAAAACAAACGAAAATGACAAAAAAACGAACAAAAACGACCAAAATCGAACAAAAATGACCAAAAACAAACAAAAACAACAAAAAATGACCAAAAACGAACAAAAAGACCAAATTATAACATACCAACCTTCCGCTTAAGTTGTAATGTAATTGCGATTACATAGGTTTTATGATGTAATTGAGTTTAGAAGAAACTGATGTAATGTAATCAAACTTGTAATCGTGATTACATTACATCTAATTTTTTTTGTCCATCCAAACATCCGAGTTAGATTGACAACGTAATGCCAATTACATTACGTTGTCCAATCCTGTAAACCAAACGGGCCCTTAATCTCAGGCTCCTCGAAGATACGCTCATTTTGGGACAAACGAGACCTCGTTTCGACCTCCCAGTCAAAAGTTATGCCCCTTCAAAGTTTCAACTGACCATAAAATGCAGAAGAATATTGGTCATTCTCCGTGTTAAAACACGAAAAATGTTAATTTTGCATGAGGGTGGCCATTCTCCGTGTTAGTAACATGGAGAATGTTATTCTCCATCTTAATTTACACGGAGAATGTCATTTTCCGTCTTAATTTACACGGAGAATAGTCATTCTCTGTGGTAGTAACACGGAGAATAGTCATTCTCTGTGTAAGTAACACGGAGAATGGCATTCTCCGTCTTAATTTACACGGAGAATGGCCATTCTCCGTGCTAAATTACATGGAGAATGGTCATTCTCCGTCTTAATTTACACGGAGAATGGTTATTACAGTGTTAAAACGCAGGAGAATGGCCATTGTCCGTGTTAGAAACACGGAGAATGTCATTCTCCGTGTTAAATAAAACGGAGAATAGCATTCTCCGTGTTAAATAAAACGGAGAATGGCCATTCTCCGTGTAATTTAGCACGGAGAATGGTCATTCCAGTGTTAAAACGCAGGAGAATGACCATTCTCCGTGTTAGAAACACGAAGAATGCCATTCTCCGTATTACATAAAACGGAAAATGACATTCTCCGTGTTAAACAAAACGGAGAATAGCATTCTCCTTGTTAATTTACACGGAGAATGATCATTCCCAGTGTTAAAACGTAGGAGAATGACCATTCTCCGTGTAATTTAGTACGGAGAATGGCTTTTCCCGTTTCTAAATTACACGGAGAATGACCATTCTCCTTGCTAAATAATACGGAGAATGGTCATTCAAATGTTAAAACACATGAGAATGGTCATTCTCCGTGTTAGAAACACGGAGAATGCCATTCTCCGTATTAGTAACACGAAGAATGCCATTCAACACGGAGAATGGCATTCTCCTTGTTAAAAATACAGGAGAATGACTATTCTTCGTGTGATATCGACGGAGAACAGTTGACAGAAACCTAATTTTTTATTTTTTTATTTTGTGGAAAAAAATTTGGCATGAATAAAGATTCAAGATTTTTCGTTCTTCTTTTAAAACGATGCTAACTCTTATGGAAAAGAAGAAGAAGATCTTCTCTCCATAATTGACCTAATTGTCGAAGAAGAAGAAGAAGAAGAAGAAGAAGAAGAAGAAGATGATGAGCGATGATCGGAGTTCGACTGAAAAAAAGCATGGTGAACTACGAACGATCTTTGCGATCTCTGCTGAAGATGAGAGCAATGGAATTCAGATCTCTCGTGAAGAAGAAGAAGAAGAAGAAGACGAGAATCGTAATCCAGATCTGAGTTTGTGCGGAGGGGTAGTTATGGTATTAATTTTGTAAATATAGAGCATCTAAAGGGAATCTTGGAATACTTAACGTGGAAATATATAATTCTGGGCATTTCATAAAACCCATCATACGGGTGGGTTTTTCATAAAAACCAACCCCGAAATTGGGTTTCTCAGCAATTTCTAGTTATTTATTATTTTAGATTACCATTATACAAAAGAAGATGGCAGCAATGATTTAAAAATCGGACCGATGATCGAACCGAAAATCTTTTGTATAGGTCGGATCGGGATTCAACCGAGTTCAACCGGGTCCGACCGGTTTTTGTGAACTATATACTTAAAAAAAAATTCTTTGGTACAAGACGCACATTTGATTTGGATTATGCTATTCATGTGGTTGAACACTCGCACCTGACAATTCAACAAGGTAGCAGGAAACTGAAGAACAAGGTTCAAATCATCTGAGAGCTTGATCTCCTGAAGGTGCCTCCAGTTTCAAATCTTTGAACGCCTGTGGCGAGTCAAGACTATAATAGCCTGACTCTTGATTTCCATTGTACAAGTCTCAAAAGTGCTTGAGACAGTAAATGTGAAAAAAGGAAAGAGAAATGTTCTGTATGTACATCTGATAATATAAGTCACTCAAAAGCACCAACAATTATCAAGAACAATTGACAAAATTCATTTTATTCAGTTCAACAACAATAAAAACAAAAATATATCTTAAAGAGAGTAGATGATGATGTTGTTGTACTCTTCCTCTCCTTTGAAAACAACAGGTAACAATTGTTCCTTTTTAGGAATTTTTTTTTGATCATAAATCTGACTTTGTAATTCTCTAAAACAAAAACAAAAATATATCTTAAAGATTAAATGTTACCCGATGTCGATCAAAAATTGTAGTAGATCCCCTTCTTTTTGTCTTGAATTTTAGAAATAGATGGTGAGATGATGAGAGTTGGAGAAAGAAATAGATGGAAGTTGGAGATTAAATGTTACCTGATTTTTTATTTTGATCATAAATCTGACTTTGTGAAGATGATGAGAGCTGGAGAAAGAAATAGATGGAAGTTCTTCTATCATTGTTTGGGAACTAGGGCTAGACAAAGAAAGTGGCTGACCTTTCCTATTCTCCACTCTCTTTATGATTTCATTTTAAGTAAATCGTCCGGTTCATGCGAAATTCGGTTCGAACGGTTTACCGGTTAAATTTCGGTTCAGTAAAAAATTGGCGTTTCTTAAGAAATGAAAGGTTTAAATCAGATCGAACTAAAATTTTGGCCAAATCCGGTCCGACCCGGTCGAACCGTCGATCCGGTCCGGTTCTGACTGTAGGAACGAATTTGTAAAGCACAATACTCTAGAGGGGGGTGAATAGAGTAAGCAGCAGAATATAGCTAATTTAAAAAGTTAGCAGCAAGATCACAGAGAAATATATACATCACAAGTAAATAACTGTAAAAACAGATATTAGAAAGCAAATGCAAAGACGACGATGTATATTGGTTTCCCGATTATGAGGACTAGTCTAGTCGGAAGAACTCTAGCTTCCAGTTGAATCCACTATTGGAAAATACTGCAAGTTTTCATATGAAGTCCTTGCAACTTCTACAAACGTGAGCTTTGATACGAAGTACTCGACCAACTTCAATTGTGAAGAGTCTTTCTTCAATCAAGCCTCTGATTACAATCGCTCTGAAGTTTCTAGACCGTACCGCACTGGCAAATCAACTAGAGGATTGTAACTAGCTTAGAATTTGAAAATTAAAGGTTAAAACTCTTTGGAATAGAACAGTAGTGTCACGACCCGCTTTCGAATAATCGGACACGAGTCGGACACGCCCAGCCTTCGTCGTTAGACACGACGAAGTAAGCTGTACCAAGCTAGGGAAATCTAACCAGATAAACATGAATATGTACAATCACAGCATCTATAAAACGTTACCAGAATGATCACCATAATCCACCGATCATAATATCATAAAAGTACTAGAGACAACCAGAAGAAAAACACTATAAACTCAAAACATATAATATCTAGAGGAAGAGCTAAAACAATCTAAACCTGAAATCTAAAGCTAAGTCATGGCTCCATCCTGCTCAGCTAAGATCCCTGGCTCTGTCCCATAAGGTAGAACAATATCCTGCAAGTACACCTGCAACATATCCTAGTCATGAGCGGAGCTAAGTACAATTCTAGGTAATGAACAAGAACATCCTGCTATGAAAAAGGTACAAGAGAACATGTAAAGCACAGAAAAAAATAGGAAGGTACATGAATGTAAAGTACAGGAAATAAAGTACGAGAATGTAAACCATGAACCTGAAGTACAAGACATGACATGTGCACAATGTTTGAAATACAACTAGCCTATGTGACCGGCTGGGGTGAGTACAGGAATATGTACAGGAGTACATGAACATCGGTATGACTTAGGACCCGCGTGCACGATGCGAGGCCTAAGCTATCTACATGAATAATAGAACCGAGGTTTGGTCACATAGCTAGTGTATTTTCCCTCCCCGACACAAGTAAGTACAAGAACATAAAAGTACAAGAGTACAAGATATCGTGTCACATCGTGTCATCAAGAGAAATACAAGATATGAATGTAAATGCACAAGACCATAGAATGTACTTGTCATGCTCTGGAAGATCGGTAGTAGAAAAGTAGTAATCTCTATGTCCACCTAGATTATGTACAAGTATGGTTAGGTTCTAAATAATGGCATTAACTAATTATTGCTAATCAAGCTAACTATTTATTTCTACTAACTAACTAGTTAAAATTTTAATTAATTATAATCAAATACTACTAATTATACACATACTTTAGTTGGCTATAAAATAGAATGTACAAAAAAATATTTGTAAAAATACTTTAACATGGAATTAAGATACGGCTACCAATTACTATCTAATATATTATTGATACTAGCAAAATATCATAAAGTTAACTGGATAATAATGAGAATAAGATATTCATTTTCAAATATTACCAAAGTATAATCAACTTGCTACCAATAATTAACCACAATTATTTGCTAAGCCTAAGTAGGCTCGATCCCAACACAGTTTCAATTAACACTTAAAGAACATTGGTCTTGTTAAGACCAGCCCAAACCACAGCCCAATCAAAAACAGAAGATATATCAAGCCAGTTTTAGTACCAACTTCAATTAACATAGCATGATTAATATGTATGTTAAGATTTATGCAAGTGCTCGGCCCACTAGTTCTAGTCCAAACTCTTTCTCCTATTAGCCTGCACCCCTCTGTTGTGTGGTGAACCAATCAACATCTATATATTGCAACTCAAATAACCTACTTCTAAATTCAAAATATTTTGCAAAGCCAAAGAGTGGCTTGGCCCAAAGCTTCACAGATTCTAAACAAGCAATGCCCACTTCAAATCTACTAAATTATACACAATTAAAATCATGTCTTCAACCAAACTCAGCAGGATACCTAGACAAAGCCCAAACTCAGCAATACAACCCCAACAAAACTATACAAACCAACTGATCATAAATTCAAACATAAGTTCGTGCCACTGCCAATCCCAGTCCTAGCTACATCATGTATAAACAAAACTCAGCAACATATATACAAAGCAACTCTCACTACACATAACCATATTCAATTCAAACTATAATTTCCCACCACCGCTATAGTCCAATTGTTCTTCTGCACACGACACCCCAATCTGGAGCACAATCGAAACTGGACATAGACTAAATGCCTTGCTGGACACGAACAGAAACTGGACACGAACCATTCACATTCCCCATGACCGATCCTGACCAACATGAAACTCATTCAAAATTTAGATTCAAAATGAGAAATTATTCAATAGTTGGGATGTTATAATGTTACCTGAGTAGGAGGAATCGGGTCTGTATTGAAGACACAATCCCACAGAGTCAGATACGGTCTCTTCGTGTCTAATTCGCTGTTACGCCCCTGGTTTGGACATTCCATCAAACAGGTGAAGGTCATCAGAAAGAATTTTTCTCCTGTAATGCCCCAGTCCCAAAATACGTAGGACTAGGAACGTAGACATGCCAGCTGTATACATACGAAGTACACTCCAATATATGGAAATCTCGTATGAATACATAAGCTGTAAAATGTAGTAAAACCATGACTAATCTCATCCACACAAAATAAATGAATAAAAGATATCATATAATGATAATGAATTGTCTTGATACAATATGTTGGGCGGAGACAAATCCACTCCCAACAAGTAAAGCAAAAATACATGAGAAAAGAAATAATTTTGGCGAGCAAAGAGAAGACGATCCAAGCGCAATCATCCTCGAAGAAACGGAGATGGTCACGGCTAGAGCTAGAGCACCTGCGAAAGATAAGAGCACACACCTGGCAAAATAACCAGGTCCTCAGAGGGACGTAAAAAGACACATAATATCATGCCATATAAACTGAATAAATATTGCTCAAATATATAAGTCAATTGAATTATAACATGGTCCAATACACACCTATTGAACTAGCTTACCATCCCCCCAACCAAACAAGGACAGGAGATGGTAAACTAATTCACGGTGACGTATCTTTCCATGCTATAAATCTAATATGGTATCCGGACCCCAACAAGGTTCAATACCTTCTCATCGAAGTAGTAAGCCACACCTACAACCAAACAAGGATAAGATGTGACGAACTAATCCGTGATAAGTTATTGTTCCAAGCTACGGTCAGATACAAGTACTCAAACCAATAGTACTCGTACCTAACGGATAAAGGTGCTTAACCGTTCTAAGTGAAATGTAGTTTAAGAACAATCCTTCCTACGTATGGGCCCTGGCTAAATAGGATCGGCATAGTCCCCCCTTGGGGCACCAGAGGCCCCATCAGTAAGAGCATAACGTTCCGCAGAACGTCAGTGGCCGTCAGTAATCATGGGTCATCAACCCCATATCTCCAACGGAGCTTTCGGGTCACAAGGGAAAGTGCATCGAAGCCCATACGCTAAGGAATTGTCCTCCCCGCCCAATGCCTACTATGTTGTATCCACAACAGTAACCTCTATTAACCGCTAAGTCCAACTAAGCATGCAACCTCTATTAGCGGTTATTCCTATCGCACAGCATATACGCACTGGTGGCCAGCCAGTCACGTATGTCCGTGTTCTACATGCGACTCACAACTTCGTGTTATAACGTGTCAAGGCCAATGAATGCAACACACAAGGTGGTCCCTTAAATCTAGGTTTAATGTGTAAGAAAAATAATACATAGCAGGAAATATAAATGAACAGTAAGTTCTAACAGGTTATGCCTTGTATCACAGTTTATTTTGCATAAAGAAAATAATTAATAATGCAAGAAATATGAGCTAAAATAAATAAACAACAAATGGCAAGGTGTCTTGCCTGGTAGGACGCCTGGTGTACGGCGATGATCAAGGTGGTACGAACTGCGACTTCGGTGTAACAACTATGCAAGGTGACCTCTGATAGTGGCACAGATAGTTTTATTGGTTCCAGAAGGGTCAAATTAGTTTGGATCGACCTAGGTACAGAATTGACAAGGAAATGGAAATAATGGAATTTGACAGGGTGATAATCGAACGAATTTGAATAATTAGTTACATATACTATTTTAAGAAAATATTATAATACTTAAAATTATCTTATTAGTTAAAATAATTTCCAGGAAAATAAAAAGAACATAACTCGTTCTTAGACTAAAAATTCTAACTTGTAAAATATGGTTGAGATAAGAAACTATATTTTATTTAAAATATCAGAAATTATTTTATGGTCTAGAAACTACATTTTCTTTTTATAAGACAAAACTTCTAAGTATATCAAAACAGGTTTTTCTAAGTAAAATTTTGTTTTATTATAAATATATATAATAACAATACTTAATGCATAAAAGAAACTAACATTAATCATATGTTAATACAAATATAATAAATACTCATAACCAAAAATATCTATAATATACTTATACTTGACAGCTGTAAAAAAAATATAATAACAATATTAACAAAACAGAAAACATAATAAACTAATAGTAAGGAAACTCAGCTGTCTTCTTCTCTTCGAGGAGTCACAGCATCCTCATTTGTTTTATAAGAAAGAGAAAAAGAAAAGAAAAAAGAAATGGGAGATGGAAAAGCGAGCGAGTGAGCTCGGAAAGGGGAGAAAGGAGAGGCGGAGGAGGAATGAGAAGCGGTGGGGGTCGTCGGGGCTCTGGTCGCGGCGAAGGAAAGTGAGGAGCGGGAGAGAGCGGAGGAGGAAGGAGAAGCGGTGGGAGCGGGAGACCCGGTCGGTGGTCGGTCGGTCTACGGCGGCGCGGATGACGGTCCAGTGTTTGGTGGAGAGCGCCGGCGGGAGGCTGGGAGCGGCGGATTCGCATGGTCAGGCGGGGCTCACGGCGAGATTAGGTCGTAAGTGGAGGGCAGTGCCGGGGATTTAGCACGACGGAGGCGCTGGGAGTTTTCGGTGGCACGCGGCCACAGCGGTGGCGTGGTCGTGGTCGGGGTTGAGGCGGCGAGAGGACTCGGCTGATCTTGGCGGATCCGACCGGCGGCAGAAATAAAAAGGGGCGGCGGTTGCGGAAGACCGGCGCAAGTTGGGTGCTGGGGTTGGCTCGTCGGATGTCGGGGCTAGGGCGCGGAGGCTCGACGCGGTGGCTCTACCACCGGAGGAACGGCGGTGAGTTTAGGGTTTAAATTTTATTTCTATTTGGGATTTTGGGGGTTTTGACGATAGTGGCTGCGACTTGTGGTCATCATGGTGATGGTGCCAGTTTGGCCAAGATTTTGGGCGGGGATGAGGCTGATGGTGGTGGTATTAGCCGTGGGTGTGGTGACGATAATGAAGGCGATGGTGGTGCTACCCAGGGGCGGGTCGTGATGGTGAAAGTTGGTGTTATCATTGGTGGTGTTTATGATGTTGGAGACGGTGATGGGGCTGTGGTGAAGGCTGTGGCCGCGGCGACATGGTCATCGAGAAGTGGTGGTGGCAGCGATGTGTGGTATTAGTCGGGGGTTGGCGGGGACTGTCGTGTCCTGCGATATACGGCGGTTGTGTTCGGGGTTGTCGGACACGGGGTACAATGTATATGTAGTAGAAATATAGTGGAAGGGAAAGATGACACGGACACGATGCACAACACTTTGTGGTGGAGGAAATTGTGGAAAATTTGTGAATGTTTATATGGAGGTACCTGCCTATTTATAGGATGTGAGAATTCTCATTTGGATAGGATTAGGAAAAGATTTAAATCCTAATAGATAATTGCTACTAATTTCAATAAATTTAAAACCAATCAAATCCAAACCCAAATCCAATTTAAATCTAATTAAATTCCATCCTTTAGTTTAAAATCAAATAAGATATATCAAATTTCAAATATAGAAGTTAATTAAACTATTTAAATCAATCCCTAAAATTAAATCAAAATTTAAATTGTCACAATAATTTCAAAATTATATTTTCCAAAAATACTATTAATAATAATTTCAAAAATACATTATTTATTTATAAATAACTATTAAATAATTACGAAATATGCACAATTATTTTTTTACATAATTATGCTTTTCTAGTATACAAAAATATTATTTATTATTAATAACTTTTTGAAATAAAGTAAAAATAACAAACTTAGAAATGATAGCAAAATAATTATTATATCTATTATTTTGAAATAGAAAACATTTTTCTAAAAATATGTACGCTCGCACATATTCACACTCGTTGAGCAATTACGAAAATGAAATTTTGCGCGCGACGTACAATGCAACTACGCGACGTACGATTATAAAAAATTTAAATCAGTACCAAATTTAATAAAAAATATAGTAGAAATTTAGGGATTTTACATCCTACCCAACTTAAAAGATTTTCGTCCTCGAAATTAAAAAGTAGTAGGGGGTGGGTGACAAGGGTATATCGGTAATGAAGCATAGTCAAATCATTGGGCGAGATAAGGAAACGATGTTTAATGAAAACATGCATTAGAGTCGTGATTTCAATAAAGGCGAAGATAATCATGGATTAACGTAAGAAGGAAAATGTTTAAGATAATGCGCAATAAAGAATAGTATGGGTTCAAAAAAAATAAAACAATTTAGAGACCTTTATGGTCTCTTGAGAGTAGGTTGAGGGCACGTTTTAGAAAACGAATTAGATTCACTCCTAAATTAGGCGATTTAGAAGGTCATGATAGGGCCGAGAAAAAGGACGAGTAGTTTAGGATGAAGATATAGCAACATCGAGTGATAATGGTCATAGTCGATAGGAAGGCTAGGGAAAGTTCTAGTATAACGCTTTCGTCCTTCTAAAATAGGTGAAAGCGAAAGCAATATATAGAGTTCGAAGGAGGCGTTATCGAATACGAATACATGGTTCAAAGGCGACCGGATAATTCAAAAGGAGTTGCCAAGGCAGTCGCGATGGAACTCTAGAGGGCAAGTTTAGCTATGTCCCCATCCACGTAGAACGATAGATAAAAGGAACCAAAGTGCACTAGGTTGATCAGACCATCATGCAGCGGTTCTGATTAGACAATTTGTTAGTGGGTGCGCACCCAATAAAATATGTCATGATCAAGCTGGATAAAAGAATAAGCTTGCAAAAACTAGGCTACATTAGCATCATTAGTCTAGATAGTAAAAATATAGGCACATGAGATTAAGATTGAAATAAAGAACTAGTATGAATAGTCTAAGTGTCATAAAAATCTAAGTCTTGTTTATTCCTATACGATCAGTCTACGGTTTATTGCCCAAGGCTTGGTTGACCAAATGGGTTAAATCCCTCTAGTCCCTATAGTCTAGATAATCCTATTTGTATTCTCCATAATGGTCAAGGGTGTGTCAGGTCATGGGGTATTCTACCCAACTTAAAGAATTAAGCTAAGGGTGTTTGGGACATCTAACTGGTAGGGTCAATCTCTAGCAAGCACGAAGGGAAGATAAAAATAATGATAGAAAGAATCAAGCAAGATGCAATCGATGAGTCGAACGGTAGTTCGAATATGGAATCGAGAAAAGAGGTCAAGTATGTGGATGGGATCCTAGACTTCTAATCCTATACGCAGTCTTGCTTGGTACGGTAAAGTAACCAAACAATTTATCTTGACCTGCATGGGCCACTACAAAAATATGTAACACCCCAGTCCCAAAATATGTAGGACTAGAAATATAGACATGCTAGCTGTATACATACGAAGTACACTCCAATATATGGAAACCTTGTATGAATGCATAAGCTGTAAAATATAGTAAAACCATGACTAATCTCATCCACACAAAATAAATGAATAAAAGATGTCATGTAATGATAATGAATTGTCTTGATACAATATGTTGGGCGGAGACAAATCCACTACCAACAAGTAAAGCAAAAATACATGAGAAAAGAAATGATTTTGGCGAGCGAAGCGAAGACGATCCAAGCACAATCATCCTCGAAGAAACGGAGATAGTCACGGCTAGATCTAGAGCACCTGCGAAAGACAAGAGCACACACCTGGCAAGATAACCAGGTCCTCAGAGGGACGTAAGAAGACACATAATATCATGCCATATAAACTGAATAAATATTGCTCAAATAAATAAGTCAATTGAATTATAACATGGTCCAATACACACCTATTGAACTAGCTTACCATCCCCCCAACCAAACAAGGACAGAAGATGGAAAACTAATTCACGGTGACGTATCTTTCTATGTTATGAATCCAAAATGGTATCCGGACCCCAACAAGGTTGAATACCTTCTCATCGAAGTAGTAAGCCACACCTACAACCAAACAAGGATAAGATGTGATGAACTAATCCACGATAAGTTATTATTCCAAGTCACGGTCAGATACAAGTACTCAAACCAAAAGTACTCGTACCTAACGGATAAAGGTGCCTAACCGTTCTAAATGAAATATAGTTTAAGAACAATCCTTCCTACGCATGGGCGATGGCTAAATAGGATCGGCATAGTCCCCCTTGGGGCACCAGAGGCCCCATCAGTAAGAGCATAACATTCCGTAGAACGTCAGTGGCCGTCAGTAATCATGGGTCATCAACCCCGTATCTCCAACAGAGCTTCCGGGTCACAAGGGAAAGTGCATCGAAGCCCATACGCTAAGGAATTATCCTCCCCGCCCAATGTCTACTATGTTGTATCCACAACAGTAACCTCTATTAACCGCTAAGTCAAACTAACCATGCAACCTCTATTAGTGGTTATTCCTATCGTACGGCTTATACGCACTGGTGGCCAGCCATTCACGTATGTCCGTGTTCTACATGCGACTCACAACTTCGTGTTATAACGTGTCAAGGCCAATGAATGCAACACACAAGGTGGTCCCTTAAATCTATGTTTAATGTGTAAGAAAAATAATACATAGTAGGAAATATAAATGAACAATAAGTTCTAACAGGTTATGCCATGTATCACAGTTTATTTTGCATAAAAAAAATAATTAATAATGCATGAAATATGAGCTAAAATAAATAAACAGTAAATGGCAAGGTGTCTTGCCTGGTAGGACGCCTGGTGTGCTGCGATGATCGAGGTGGTACGAACTGCGACTTCGGTGTAACAACTATGCAAGGTAACCTCTGATAGTGGCATGGACAGTTTCATTGGGTCCAAAAGGGTCAAATTAGTTAGGGTCGACCTAGGTACAGAATTGACAAGGAAATGGGAATAATAGAATTTGATAGGGTGATAATCGAACGAATTTGAATAATTAGTTACATATACTATTTTAATAAAATATTATAATACTTAAAATTATCTTATTAGTTAAAATAATTTCTAGGAAAATAAAAAGAACATAAATCATTTTTAGACTAAAAATTCTAACTTGTAAAATATAGTTGCGATAAGAAACTATATTTTATTTAAAATATCGGAAATTATTTTATTGTCTTGAAACTACATTTTCTTTTCATAAGCCAAAACTTCTAAGTATATGAAAACAGGTTTTTCTAAGTAAAATTTTGTTTTATTATAAATATATATAATAAAAATACTTAATACATAAAAGAAACTAACATTAATCATATGTTAATACAAATATAATAAATACTCATAACCAAAAATATCTATAATATACTTATACTTGATAGTTGTAAAAAATAATATAATAATAATATTAACAAAATAGAAAAATATAATAAACTAATAGTAAGAAAACTTATCTGTCTTCTCCTCTTCGAGGAGTCACAACATCCTCATTTGTTTTACAAGAAAGAGAAAAGAAAAAAAGAAAAAAGAAAAGGGAGATGGGAAAGCGAGCGAGTGAGCTCGGAAAGGGGAGAAAGAAGAGGCGGAGGAGGAAGGAGAAGCGGTGGGGGTCGTCGGGGCTCTGGTCACGACGGAGGAAAGTGAGAAGCGGGGGAGAGCGGAGGAGGAAGGAGAAGTAGTGGAAGCGGAGACCCGGTCGGTGGTCGGCCGGTCTACGGCGGCGTGGATGGCGGTCCGACGTCTGGTGGAGAGCGCCGGCGGGAGGCTGGGAGCGGCGAATTCGCATGGTCAGGCGGGGCTCACGGCGAGATCGGGTCGGAAGTGGAGGGCAGCGTCGGGGATTCAACGCGACGGAGGCGCTGGGAGTTTCCAGTGGCACGCGGCCACGGCGGTGGCGTGGTCATGGCCGGGCTTGAGGCGGCAAGAGGACTCGGCTGATCTTGGCGGATCCGGCCGGCGGCAGAAATAAAAAGGGGCGGCGGTTGCGGAAGACCGGTGCAAGTTGGGTGCGGGGGTTGGCTCATCGGATGTCGGGGCTAGGGCACGGAGGCTCGACGCGACGGCTCTACCACCGGAGGAACGGCGGTGAGTTTAGGGTTTAAATTTTATTTCTATTTGGGATTTTGGGGTTTTGAAGGTAGTGGCTGCGATTTGTGGTCGTTATGGTGATGGTGACAGTTTGGCCGGGATTTTGGGCGGGGATGATGCTGATGGTGGTGGTATTAGCCGTGGGGGTGGTGACGATAATGAAGGAGATGGTGGTGCTACCCAGGGGCGGGTCATGATGGTGAAAGTTGGTGTTATCATTGGTGGTGTTTGTGATGTTGGGGACGGTGATAGTGCTGTGGTGAAGGCTGTGGCCGCGGTGACATGGTCATCGAGAAGTGGTGGTGGCAGCGATGTGTTGTAGTAGTCAGGGGTTGGCGGGGACTGTCGTGTCCTGCGAGACACGGCGGTTGTGTTCAGGGTTGTCAGACACGGGGTACAATGTATATGTAGTAGAAATATAGTGGAAGGGAAAGATGACACGGATACGATGCAGAACACTTTGTGGTGGAGAAAATTATAGAAAATTTGTGAATGATTATATGGAGCAGTACCTGCCTATTTATAGGATGTGGGAATTCCCATTTGGATAGGATTAGGAAAAGATTTAAATCCCTAATAGATAATTGCTACTAATTTCAATAAATTTAGAACCAATCAAATCCAAACCTAAATCCAATTAAATCTAATTAAATTCCATCCTTTAGTTTAAAATCAAATAAGATATATCAAATTTCAAATAAAGAATTTAATTAAACTATTTAAATCAATCCCTAAAATCAAATCAAAATTTAAATTGTCACAATAATTTCAAAATTATATTTTCAAAAATTACTATTAATAATAATTTCAAAAATATATTATTTATTTATAAATAACTATTAAATAATTACGAAATATGCACAATTTTTTTTTTTTTTACATAATTATGCTTTTCTAGTATACAAAAATATTATTTATTATTAATAACTTTTTGAAATGAAGTAAAAATAACAAACTTAGAAATGATAGCAAAATAATTATTATATCTATTATTTTGAAATAGAAAATATTTTTCTAAAAATATGTACGCTCGCACATATTCGCACTCGTCGAGCAATTACGAAAATAAAATTTTGCGCACGACGTACAATGCAACTACGTGACGTACGATTATAAAAAATTTAAATCAGTACCAAATTTAATAAAAAATATAGTAGAAATTTAGGGATTTTACATCTCCCCAGTTTCATCGAGCTAAGAATGTAGAAGAATTTCTCAGATCTTTATGGATATTAGGATCAATGCAGTAATTAAGAATGAACTCAACAAAACCCAATAAAACAGAGTTCTCGATCCCAACTCAGTACAATTCAAAATTTTAAGAACATCCAAACCGAAACCAAACCGACTCACCTTAAACGGATCGTCGAGCAATTTGTCAAGGATGTGAACACTCCATTTGATCGATCTGGATCATGAGTTTATTCAAAAATTAGAGAAGATCATATATCAAGAATCGATCTACAAATATCCATAACTCACCGAGGAATGGTTCTGGATTGTTCAACCGGTCCGGAGATCCAACAGAGTTCGTGGATGGAATAAAGAATGTCAGACGAACTGATCAGTTCCCTAGATCGAGTAGATCGATCAAAATTTAGATCCACGCGAACAATCGATTCAAAATCGAACGAAGGAAAGAGAAAATGGTCTAAGAACTCACCATTTGACGAACTCCTCGCTGAAGCTGGGTGCCGTTGTGGTTGGAGAAGTCGATCAACCGCTGCTCAAGGAAAGTCCGGTAGCCATCGCTCGAGAACGGTGCATATTCTATCGTCGTCGGGAATGGTGAGGCGCTGATGAGGATCGCCTGACGCCTGGTCGTCGGGAAATTGCGCCCAGTCGAGCGCCGCCTGGCCGCCGAGAACTGTCGCGCCTACTGGAAGAGGAGTCTAGTCGTCGACAAGGAGAAGTCAGCCGCTGGCTTCGCCATGGCCGGGTCGGACTGAATAAATTAGGGTTAGGGTTATTTGGGGAAACATGGATGGATGCTTGGGAGAGAAGCTCGATAGAACTCTCGAATTTCCTAGTAGAAAAATGATGTAGGAGAGGGAAAGAGAGAGATGAGGAAAATAAACCCTCTCTCTCCTCAAGGGTTTATATAGGAAAAAAAGAAAATAAAAGGGGAAATTTGTATCTATAGGAATCAATCAATTTGGTAATTATAAATTACCCCCATGAGTTTGTTAGAGAATTAGTTATGGTTGTTAGAAAAGTTTGTTAGAATCTTGGGACCACTCAATTAGTTAATGATTGGAAACAAATTTGTTTAGGAATTAATTTCCACCAACTAACCATGATGAAACAATCAAGAATAATATTTATGAATTTAAAAATATTAATAACTTGAATTTATTTATTCAAAATTTGAAATAAACCAAGATTTATGAAACTGGAAGAAGTAGGATTACAAGTAGGCTTTAAAGAGAAGAGATGAAAGTGAGTGAATGAGTGAATTAAAATGATCGAAATTCTTCTCTATTTACAGTTTTTCCAAAGGCAGAACTCTGGCAGAATTCGGGCAAAATTTGGACAGAACTCTATGAGAAAATTTTGTTGGGATCCGTAACAGCAGGAAGACCAAGTTTTTAAACGTTCAAAAATCAAACTGTCACTAACCGAACTCTGGCCAAACTCTAGCCGAGTTCTGTCAGGGTTTAGTCAATATTTTTGCAAATCAATTTTTGGTCTTTTTTGAAATTCTTTTAAGCAGTTAGGAGCTTTTTGTAAACAGGGGGCTGTTTTTCAAAACATCGGATATTTTGAAAACATTTTTAGGATAGCCTATTTTCCAGTATGACTCGGTGTACACTGTATTTCTAGACTCAATAAAAGTAAAAATTATATTACATAAAGGAAAGACAGACTCGAGTGGTAAACACAGCTTCGGTCTTGAACAGATCGGATAGCTATTCTCTGGCAGTGTCCAAGAGTCCAAAACATCTTTAAGTTGACCTTATATCGAGACAAAGTTTGATCAATTATTAAAATCAGGTTTGACCATGACCAATGGGCCAACAATCTCTTCTATTTTGATAATTGACAAACCTTGACCGATATAACATTTTTGATCGATAAGATTTGAAAGATAATCAAAATTGCAAATTGAACTGTATCCTAAAAAAAAATTCATGTATCCTGCAAAAGATGTTAGATCCTATTTCTCCCCCTGTAGGAGCGTAAAAAGTACTTTATGGACTAAGTCAAAGAAATTGAGAACTCTACGCAAACAACTCTCTATGTGAGCTATTTTACGCCAGGGCTATTTTATTGAACTTTATGCCAGGGCTATTTGCATTGAACTTTATTCGAGCTACTTTACGCCAAGGCAATTCATTGAATTTTATGCCCGGGGACAGACTGTCAGGCCGCATTTAATGCAGAAGATTTGATTTGACAGAATAATTTTTCTGACAGCATGCAGCACAGAAGTCGAGAAGATCGAATTTTCACCAAACCCGATACTCGTCGTATGGTGTGCAGAGGAGGCTATTTTACGCTCAATAAAATTACTTCTTTTTACGTACTATAGTTATTCGAGATTTTACGTTCAAAACTATTGTGGGCGTAAAGTCTATTTGGGCTAAGTTTTACGCTCAAGGCTATTTTAGCCACTTTACGCTGGAAAGTTTATTTTGGACTATTTTTACGCCAATTTGCCACTTTACGCTCGGGGCATATTTAGGGTCATTTTTACGCCCGATCCTTCCTGACTACTTTTAAACGTGGTTTGTCTACGTGGCTTTCATGCCACACTTATTGAGGAACGTGTGTACGTGCTCCCTATTTTGTTGAAATAATAGGACACGTGTCAACGTGCGTAGAGGGTGACTTCCATCGTGGGTGACAGTTACCATCGTAAAGACAGGATTTTGTTGCTTTTTTATGCACAAAGGGCCAAGTCTATAAATAGACTTATTTTTCATATGAGAGGGGGAGAATACATAGAGATCAGAGCCTAGAGACTTTGATTTTCCAGAGCATTCTTCTTTAACTTTTATTCCAGAACAGAGTGAAGCAAAGCAGAAAAGCATTCGACGTCGCCATCAGTGCCCAAGTGCGTCAATACCTTTCTGGTGACTTAGTTCTTCCGGCTGTTCATCTTCCAGCAGTACTCTTCATCATCATCGTATGGTCCAAGGAACAAAGTGATCGCCTTCAGATCAGACTTCCATAGCAATACTTTCCAGACAATTTGTACTTTTGTACTTTTTCTCGTTTTATTTCAAAAAGCTAATTTTAGGCATTTTGTTAAGTGAAACAAAATGGCGACTCTGCTGGAGACGACCTTCTCCTCCGACGAGAAGGCAATTGCTCAATATGATGATGTGTCGATCGGATCGACAAAGAAGACTCTGGTTGTGCACTTCGACCAGACTGCCTACGAAGAAATGCTCCGAACTGGGGGTAGTACTCGCTGCTCCAATGTTCAGAAATCGTGAAAGGTACGAAAAGTTTGGATTCCAAGTCCAAAGCATCCTCGGATCTCCCTGCTGTCTCTGAAGGCAAAGGAATCCTTCCTACTCCGGTTGTGGAGGCTCCCGTCTGTGATGAGGCAGTATCTACTTCGGTGATACGTTATGGGCGTAAAAATCAGTCTCCCGTTTGTAACGTGGCAGATTCTCCAGTTTTACGCTCTGAGCGTAAAAACCAGGCTTTACGCCCCGTACATAAAATATGTCTCCCTTCTGTGACGTGGTAGACTCCAAATCTTTACGCCCTGTGCGTAAAAATCAGTCTCCCGTCTGTGACGTGGTAGACACACAAAATTTACGCTCCACGCGTAAAAGAAAATCTCCCGTTTGTGACGAGGCAGATACTCATGTTTTGTGCTCTACGCATAAAGGTAAATCTTCTGTCTGTGACAGTGTAGATAAAATTCACAATGATGTTTTTACATCTAAAGTGAATTTACCTGCACGCATGCAGCGTAAAAATATTGTTGGTAAAACTTCGGTTCTTTACCAACAGCCTTCTTACACTGCTTTACGCAAGGTACCAAACCTACAAATTACGCGTAATGCTGATGGAGTTCTTTCTGCTCAAAAATCTCAGGATTTACACACGCAACTCCAATCACGTAAAAATGTACAGTTTGGTTCTGCTAATGCAGCCAGTAATCTTCTTTATACACAAGGGACTAAACGTTTTTTTACCCCAAATATAATAAAGAAGACTACTCCTTCTGCTCCTTATGATTTACGCAAATTGCTAGTACAAAAGCATAAAAATAGACAATCTTCTGTGACACTCCCCCAAAAAAATCATCATTGTGAGTGTCACCAGATTGTAATCAAATATTACTATTCGGCTTCTAAGCGGTCAGTTTTTGACCGATTAAGCTATAATGAGCCTCAGCAACAGGCTAATGACCAAGAACATGAGGTGTTATATACGTCAGTCAACATGGCATCTCATACCAACAGAGGACGACGTCTAAGATGCAACTCATCCCAGACTCCTGGTCAATAACAGTTCAACAGACTTCTTGATTCCTTTGAAGGAGTATATCAGAATACTCGATCAAGAAGACAAAGACAATTGCAGAATTCTGATTCAGAAGCTGGGGGTACTCAGTCTTTTGAATCCAAAACTGATAGTGTCGTTTCATACCTCTATACCAATCCTTCTGTATCTTCAAGAGAGGTTGAATTATATGCTATCGGAGACGAACCAGAGACGTCATTTGCTAATACAGAACAGCGTCTCTCTGCCGTTGAGCAATCATTGAAGGACATGCTTACTATGATGCAAAGCATGCACCAAATAATAATGACTCAGCAAGTTGCTCAACCGACAGTAGTAACACCGGTACAGGTGGCAGCACAAACTCAAGATAGTCAAGGGGTTGATATACCTTTGAATAATCAAGAGCCTGCTGTCAATCAAAATTCTGCATCTCCAGATCCTATCATTCCAGAAGATGTGCCACCTCCGGTAGGGGTTACGGTATATCCAACGACTATTCAATCGAATGTGCTTCCTCAAACTAGTGAAGCTATTCAAGCAGTGCGTGAGCTCAAAGCACAGTTTGAAGTTTTGAAGCACAAGGATCACCTCCAAAGGTTAGGGATTAAGCAACCTTACCCTCCTCATTGGAATGATGTACCCTTTCCTCCGAAATTTAAGCCATAATCGATGGTATTATTTGATGGAAAGGCTTCTCCTAGTCAGTATATCAATTACTTTGATATTATGACTGTACATCTACAGAAGAATGATGCTCTTCTCACTCGAGTTTTTATCGGATGTCTAACGGGTTCAGCCTACGATTGGTATCGCAGTCTGCCCGACAATTGCATTTCGTCTTTTGACGAATTCAAAGCAATGTTTCTTTCCCGCTTCTATGAAGGAGGCATGGACATGAACATGTCCTCCTTAATTGAAATCAAACAAAAGGAGAAGGAAGATACTTGGACGTTCATTGAACGTTTCCGACAGGCAACTCTGAAGATGCCTCCTGGTATGCCAGATTTAGCATTAATTGATACATACAAGATGAATCTGCAACCATCTATTGCTGTCTTTACGGGTTCCCAATTCACAGATTGGGCCTCGTTTATTATAGCAGCAGTTTTTGCCGAGACCAATGGTAGGTTGGCTCGTGAACATGGAATGATATTTGCCTCAGAGGACAAAGGCAAGAAAGGCTCTTCTGGTAATAATTCCGACAATCGTAATGGGAAAGGGAAGGAAACCCTTGTGGTTAATCTTTCAAAACCTAAAACGACGCCGAATAACCAGGAGTCTTCTAAGCCAAAAGAAGAATATTCTTTTGATGACAGTGATATCCCAGGGATATTCCAATATCTGGTAAAGAGTGGTAAACTCCAGATTCCAGAGCCGAAGAGGCCTAATGAGGTGAATTTGACCGATAATCCCAAATATTGTATCTATCACAGATACATAAATCATCCTACCAAGGCTTGTTATGTCCTGAAGAAGAAAATCTAGGAGTTGATAAATGCCAATGCCATCGCTTTAACTAACGATGAGCATACGGTCACAACCAATATGGTTTCTCTTCAATTTGGAGGTTTTCCTCCACAACAAATCCCAGATGGGATTGTCCCAATTCCAAAGGCGACGATGAAGATTGTGAATATCCCGCCTGCTAGAGAGCAAAATAAAGGACTTTTGCCTCTTACATTAAAAATTGGTGAAATCATGTGGGTACACCCTGATTTAGTACCTGAAATAGAGAATGAAGGTAGAACTTTAAAATCCAAGAAGGGTAAAAAAGTCAAAACCTGCAACATAATTTCTCATGTTTTAACCTCAGACCATGATGATTTGGATCATTTATGGGGTGACATTCCTTTAGAGGATAGATTGAGGGGTTTGAATATATGCCCTCCAAGTTTAGTCCCTCCTACCAAGCTTAAACTTACTCATCAGTAGTGGTTAGCTATGAATAGTGTCCCTTTATATAGGATTCAACAAGTCTTTGCTGCTTATGAAAAAGCTCCTACAGGGATTTTTCCTCTTGTCCCTAATACTCCTCATGTGGTTACAGAGGTTTCTATTTCTCCTGTAGTTATAGAGGTTTCTGCTTCTTCTTTCTCTGTCAAACCATTTATTAAAAGTCTGTTGCCCATTCACTTGTACAGTCAACAATCAGTCCATCTCATGAAAAAGATGGGCTATGACTTTTAAAAGGCAGAGGGTTTGAACTATGATAAAGGAATGCGACTTCCTTTACAAATTCAAAGTAAAAAAAATCTACTGTTGGATTGGGTTCTGAGCTTCCTCATAAAAATCCTCGCAAGAAGAAGGCTAAGGAAAAGAAGACTAAATCCTGCAATATGGTACTTCCTTCTCCTGAGTCTGAAGAAGAAACCTTTGCTGGTATGAGATCTGGGAAAGAGTACCACAAAGATTATGATGGATCTTCCAAAAAAATAGAGGATGTTATGGAAACATTACCAGTTCAACCATCTCCTGTTTCTGCTAAACCATCTGTGGTTGAGAAAGGAAAACTGAAAGCAGTACGTTTTGACGTCCCTTTGAAAACTGCTTCAAATCAAGGGGTGGTGATGAAGCCCTGCAAATTTGATATCCTAGCCCAGTTAGCCAATACTCTAGCTAGACTCTCTATATTCGAGCTGCTTCGTCTTTCTAAAGAGAGCAGGGAGATTTTGAGTGAAGCTTTGCTACAAGCAGACTCATGCTTAGCTCAACTCAAGACTCCTGACAATACACCAGTGTCGTGTCCATAATGTCATAGCGTGATGGAGGCAATTTCTAACATTACCTTCACACAAGAAGATATGCTGTTGAAGCATAATAAACACGACAGGCCTTTGTGCTACACTGGGTATATTGAATCTACGGAAATTGACAGGATTTATATTGATCCTGGGTCTTCTATTAGCATTATTCTTCAGAGTATGCTAAGACCGTTGAGGATTCCTACTAGTGATTTGACTTACACTAGTACCACAATAGTTGGTTTCAACTCTGGCAAGAGTAAACTACTGGGGAAGATTCGTCTGAAGATTCAGATTGGTGATCTTCGAACTATGGCGACCTTCTATGTTATCAACTCAGACGTATCCTACAACATCCTTCTTGGAAGACCGTCGATACATGAGCATAACATTGTGCCTTCAACTCTCCACCAATGCTTCAAGTACGTGGATTCCCAAGGGATTGTAAAGACGGAATTCGTAGATATCAACCCTTTTAAAGGTGTTGAAGCTTATTTTTTGGATTCAATCCTCTACAAACAAGAGCATGTGAAGGAGATATCAGATATAGCTGAAGATCGATCACCTGCTGAAGATCAATCTGTCAATAAAAATCCTCCGGAAGAGCAACCTTTGAAGATCAAAGTCAAAGGTCGAATCCAACCCCAATCTGTCAATGATCAACCTCTGGTGATCAAGGTCAAAGGAAGAACTCGAGCTTCATCTGAGGAATCAATAAGTATTCCTGCCAAGAGCCAAGTTCAACCTCTTATGATCAAAGTCAAGGGACGTATTTCTCGTACGAATGATCCAGAACCACCACTGATCATCAACCTTGGCAAGTCTGCGCAGAAGACGGATGATGGTCCGTTAATGATCAATCCGAAGCATAGCAGTCAAATTGTAAATGATGTAAATATTGATCATTCTGTACTTTCTAATATCAATGAAAATTTCCTTTTTGAGTATATGGCTGTCAAATTTGTTGAAAGAATGACTTTATCTTCTGATGATCAAGTCATCAATATAAAGATGACCCAGATACAGAGGAAACTTTATACATTGACCATAAAGAAAATTCTTTTGCTCCTCATGTCGATATAGGACCTTATGCTTAAAAATTTCTAACATCTTCTCCCTATCTTCTTTCCGTAGCTGCTTCATCACAAGCTTGTGTAACTTATAGACGTCACGAAGAATCCTGTTTTGTGGTTCCATCTAATAAGAAAAACAAGTACCAAATTATGTTTGGTCTGGCTAGAAATATCCCTGTTGCTCAGACAGATAAGCTTAGAGATAAAGATAAAAGAAGAATCCGAATTGACAAATATAGTCAACAATCTCGCAAGATTATTCAAAATATGGGATATGATTTAAAAACTATGCTGGGTCTTAATCAAGGTAAAGGTAGACGATTACCATTATGTGGTGATCCGTTTTACCAGAAAACTCGACATGGGTTGGGATACGATCCGTCTCATATATCTAATGAGGATATACAAGAAGAATTCTCTTCCAATTCTTCATAATCCTCAGATTCTGAAGAAGTCTAATTCATCGAGACGGATATATCCCACATACATAAAAAGAATTTTCTTCCAGTTTTTTACCTTATGGAGGAGATTATTATGATGAATCTGAGTGTACCTTCTCAGTAAACATGGTTCAAATTAACGATGAATCTGAGTCATTTGAAAATGATCCTTGGGCACAACAGATGGACACTCAATGGGAGCTTCATTTTGAACAAAGACAGCCACCTACAGAGGATGAGATTGTTCAGATTGACGTTGGTGATGGAGCTACATCCAAACCAATATTTATCAGTAAAAACCTTTCTGAAGATGAAAAGAAAGAGTTGATACAGCTGATTAAAGATTATATTGATATCTTTGCATGGAGTTATGAGGATATGCCGGATTTAGATCCTAAAGTTGCTACTCATAAACTCAATATTCTTCCTAATGCTAAGCTTGTAAAACAACAGCAACGACATTTTCGACCAGATATGATGGATGCAATCAAGCAGAAGTCAAAAAGCTGATTACATGTGGCTTTGTTCATGAAGAACAACACCCAGATTGGGTTGCTAACATTGTTCCTGTTATGAAGAAGAATAAAAAAGTCCAAGTTTGCATAGATTTTCGGGATCTTAATACAGCTTGTCCAAAGGACAAATTTTCACTTCCGATCACTGATGTCATGATAGACAATACATGCGGTTTTGAACGCATGTCTTTCATGGACGGATTCTCAGGATACAATCAAATTAAGATACATCCAGAAGATGAGAAGCATACTGCTTTTCGTACACCCCTTGGAGTCTATTGCTATACGGTTATGCCGTTTGGTCTAAAAAATGCCGGTACCACGTATCAACGGGCTATTAGCAACATCTTTCAAGAACATCTACGAAAAATAGTTGAATGTTACGTAGATGACATTGCTGTCAAAAGTCGATCAAAGGATGATCACATTCAAGACTTGAAGACAGTATTTGAGTTGATGCGTCAACATCAACTGAAGATGAATCCCACTAAGTCTTTCTTAGGGGTGTCCAGTGGCAAGTTTTTGGGATTTGTCATCACTTCACAGGGTATCCAAGTTGATCCTGATAAAATCAAAGCTATTCTTGAAATGCGTCCTCCACGCAATTTAAAAGAACTACGCGGCTTCCAAGGTCGCATTACTTATATCAGGAGATTTATATCCAATCTTTCTGGGAGATGTCAACCTTTCTCCCGTCTATTAAAGAAAGGTGTATCATTTGTTTGGGATGAAGCATGTCAGAAAGCTTTCAATGACATCAAGCAATACCTTACAAATCCACTTGTTTTGGTACCCCCAGTGGTAGGGAGACCATTTTTGCTATATGTTCGAGCCTTGGATCATTCACTTGGTGCTCTTCTTGCACAAAAAAGTGATATGGGTCATGAACAGGCAATTTATTATCTTAGCCGAATGATGGGCGAAGCTGAACATAGGTATACTCCTGTAGAAAAGGAATGTCTGGCCCTAGTTTTTGCTATTCAAAAGACAAGACATTATGTGTCAGGACAGACTATCTATGTCATCTCCAGAATAAATCCTATTAGGGTATTGATGAGAAAACCAAGCATTCTTAATGCCAGGTTAGCCACCTGGGCGATGTTGCTCACTCCCTATGATATGGTCTATGTACCTCAAAAATCAGTGAAGGGTTAAGCATTAGCTGATTTCTTAGCAGCTCACCCTATACCTGAAACATCGAAGCTATATGAGGACATTCCAGATGAAGTCATGGATTGCAACATAATTTTAAAGGATGATATTTGGCAATTATACTTTGATAGAGCATCACGAGTTGGACCTAAAGGCAATATCGTTTCCGGAGTAGGAATCGTTTTGGTTTCTCCTGACAAAATGGTCATATACCGTGCTTATTCTCTCAATGAGCCATGCTCCAACAATGTCACAGAATATAATGCTCTACTGATTGGTCTCCAAGTAGCAAAACAATTGGACATCGAGTTCCTAGAAGCTTATGGAGATTCTCAACTGATTGTTAATCAGGTTAGAGGGACATATGAAGTCAGAAATCCTGACCTCATCCCTTATCATCAAGTGGTAATCGAATTGGTCCTTTCATTTAAAGGATTCTTCATCGAATTTGTACCACGTTCTCAGAATTTAGAAGCTGATGCTCTTGCTAGTTTAGCGACAGATTTAGCTGTTCCAATTCGAAGACAAAACACCATTACTTTATTAGATAAAGACTTATTCTGTATTAAAAATAATCTGCATATTGAACAGAGTTATACTACAGAATCAAGTTCGCAACAGAGGGATTGGAGAAGTCCATTCATTGATTATGCGATTCATGGGATTTTACCTGAAGATCCAAAAGAAGCTACATTAATTAAAAGACGATCATTTCGATTCTATTATGATTCCTCTTTACATATGTTATATCGTCGTTCTTACGACTGACTTTTGTTGCCTTGTCTCTCTGAGAGTAAAGCTAAGCAAATACTCCGTGAAGCTCATGATGGTGTTTGTGGTGCACATCAACCTGGTCCGAAATTACAGGACCGTATTCGAAGAATGGGGTATTATTGGCCATCCATGATAGCAGATGCTGTGGATTATGCCAGACGATGTAAAGCATGTCAGATTCATGCTAATTTTATTCATCAACCGTCTGAATTCCTACATCCTACAGCAGCTTCTTGGCCCTTCGAAGCTTGGAGCATGGATATTATTGGTCCAATTAATCCTCCTTCTGTCAAGGGACATCGGTTTATCCTAGCTATAACCGATTACTTTTCTAAATGGACGGAAGCGGTCCCCCTTGCTGAAGTAAAAACGTCTAATGTGGTTAGTTTCATCAAACACCATGTCATTTATCGTTTTGGGATTCCCCGACGGATAATTTATGACGATGGACCACAATTTGCCAGTCAGGCATTTTATCGGTTATGTGATAAGAATCGGATCCAAAATCTGGCTTCTACGGCTTATAATCCAGCTGCTAATGGTTTGGCCGAAGCCTTCAACAAGACAATCATCAAACTTCTCAAAAAATTCGTCTCTTCTAATAAACATGATTGGAATGAGAAACTTGGATAATGTTTATGGGCTTATCGAACGACAGTTCAAATGCCTACTGGTTTTACACTATTTTTACTGGTTTACGGATGTGAGGCAGTTCTTCCACTGGAAATCCAGATTTCGTCTCTTCGAATAGCCATTGCTAATGAGCTAACTACAGAGAACAATGATCGCTTACAACTTCAAGAACTTAAAGGATTGGACGAGAAACGTCTTCAAGCGCAATAGCACATTGAGCTATATCAAGCCCGCATATCTCGAACTTTCAATCATAAAGTTGAAGAGAGGGTATTTAAAGTCGGTGAGCTAGTTCTAGCCGTTCGAAAACCGATGGTGATGACTCATAAAAGCAAAGGGAAATTCCAAGCAAAATAGGAAGGTCCTTATGTAATTGAGTCGGTATTCTCTAATGGTGCTTATAGGTTGTCTAAACCTAATGGAGATCTGCTCATGATGCCGATTAATGGCAAATTCTTGAAGAAATATTATATTTGAATTTCTTCTTTATTTTCCAGCTACCAATGTTTGGTTAAGCTGATTACTTGTTTCTTTGAAGAGAATTGTGATCTTCTGTCTTATCAGTTGATTAAAGAAGAAAAATTTATTATTTATCATGTTCTCATGACCTCTGAATAAATATTAAATCTACTTCTTTTCCTATCTATTATGTCCATTTGGCCTCTGAATAGATATTAATATATTTTTCTTTGAGTTTTTATGATCTGTCACGTTCATATTACCTCTGATAGTATCGTGTACTCTAAATGAAAAAAAGAGATTCATTATCTATCTTGTCCATATTACCTCTGGATAGATATATTCTATTGAGTTCAGAAAACTTGTCATGTCCATATTACCTATGGTAAGTGTTTTCTATCTCATACCTATTGTTTAAATCCAAGATAAATGATAGGACCTCAAAACAAATCTTTTATTCATCTTTTTGTAAACATTACAAAATGGAAAAGATAGAAGATTACAAAAATCTTTTTTATTTTGCCTACGGCGGGGCAGAGATATCTTGAAGTAGTTTATGTAGTTTCGCCAGGCATTTGTCACGAGAGCTCAATACTTTCTTGGTAGCTTCAGCACGTCGAGCTTCTAGAGTGCAGATGTGAGAAAGTCCAGCAAAAGTAACTATAAGCTTGTCCTTGGCTTCATCAAGGGTTTTAATGGTAGATTCAGCTCCGAAGACCTGTTCTTCCAAGATTGAACTCTGAGTTAAGTGTTGGTCATGGGCCATGATCATCTTCTACTTCCCTGCCTTCAAGCGAGCCAGCTCAGCCTCGACTTCGCAAATTCTATCATTTTGTTGATGAATTCTTACATTCGAAGTTTCATAGGCTTCTCTATGGCTATCCAACTCAGGCTTTACTCCAGCTAAAAAAGCTTTTTTTGGCAACTTTTATGCTATATTCATGGAGGGCTTCATTGAATCTCGTCTCCCGAGCGAGGTAGTCGGCAGATAAAGCTTCATACTCTTCTTGGATGAGATTTTCAACAGTTTCACTTGACAGCTTAAGATATTCTCTGATGGGTTGTTCAAGTCCCTCCACGATTTTCTCTAATGCTGCTGCTCTCGCCGCATCATTGAATATGGCAACATTTCTGATGGAAAGAGCGATCGCCGCCTTCAAGCTCTCATAATTGAGGCCCTTATTCAGGACCATTTTGATTAGAGCCGCCAAAGTCTTGTAAAAGATTTCAGTATGAATCTCAACTAAGAGATTCATTTCTACACTTGAACTTGGCGTCGGGGCGATATCTACCAAGTCTCTTCTCTGAAGACTAGGAGCAGATACTGATGCTTTGATAGCAGGCGGAGATAAAGCCATTGTTGGTACCGCTACCTAGCTAACTGGTTCCTAGGAGCTTCAGGAACATGGTCCTCAACAGTTGTTGCTCCAGCCGTCTCTGGAGCTAAAACTACTAGAGTTTCGGTGGCGGTGATAGGTGCGGAGGGAATGATATTTGTGGTAGCTGAATCAGGTTCCGGCATTGTCTCTTCAGAAACCTGTACTGGATCAGTAATAATAGCAGAGGATGCTATTATACCTTCCCCAGCTTCAGTTGATGACTTAAGTATGCCTTCATCACCTTCCTCAGCTACTGGCCCTGCAGGTTCTTCTAGTATCTCAGTTGTAGTAAATTCTTCTACAACTGAGTCTTCATTAAAATCTAACTCTTCCTCAGCAGCCATTTCATCGTTTACAGTAATTTCTACTGTATCTTTGCCCTCAGCAGGAGGAAGATCTTCTGGCTGAGCCTGTACTTCTGGCTCTTGTTGTGCCTCCATAGAAGGAAGACATTCTTCTTGAGTCTCCTCTTCGGGCTCTCGTAGCACTTCTTCTTCAGCATCTTCTTCTTCTGAAGAAGAAGCCTCTTCCTCAGATTCTTCATTTTCTTCAAAAATATCTTCTTGAGGAGGAGGAGCCACAAGCTTTGGAGTAATATTAACACCTGTAAAAATTAAACAAAATAAGTTAATATACAAAAGTCATAGTTTTATATGGATTTTGTATAAATTATATTTACCTGGAGTATGTGTAGGACGTGCCAAGTACTCATCATAATCTCCAGTCCAATCCTCATCATCAAAAGCGATAGCCGGTTCATCGGATGGGATAAGCACTGAATCAATAGTTTGTACTGGGGCGACATCTTCAACAACTTGTGCCTTTTGTGGCAAAGTTAAATGAAGCGATGAGCTGAGACATCCTGGGGATAAGACTACCGCAGGTGTTGCTGATTGAGATGCTGAAGATTCTTCTCCAGGGTGAACTGAAGAAGATGCAATATGCTACGGCTCATCCACCTGAGTGTCATTCTCAGGGGTAGTGGCTCTTGATCTAGAAGGTCTTTTCGTAGTAGCCTTCTTCTTCTTTTTTGGTCTCTTCTGTGAAAGACTAACAACTGCACTCTGCTTTCGTTTTTGGGTTTTTTCCAATAACTATTGGTCCTGCTGCTATCTCTCCAGCTCCTATAGGGATTACTGCCAGAAATTCATCTGCAACAGTAGTGTTGTCGGGTATGTCAGAAGTTATTCTGATTGGTTCCTCGATGTTTCCTTTCTTGGGCCATCTAAGACTTCCTTGCATACTATAACCATATGTGAAAGAGCGGATGGATGAGTAAAAACGAGCATACGGGTGAAGTATACGTAGCTCGGTTGTACTGGTGGCAGTAGATATTTTGAATTAAGCACTAGTACATGCGGTGCTGAAGTATCTCCATGCTCTCGCACCGTCAATCAACTTTCTATAATGATAGAAGCTGGTAGAAGGATTGCCAACGTGAAGCTGATCATATTCAAACTGGCGGGCGAACCTATTCGGTAGATAAGGCTCAAACGCACAGTTATCTTCGTTCCTGTACATCAGATGGGAGGGTCTGATGCACAATAGCCATTGGAAGACAGGTTTTTGTAATGAAGTTGTCCTCTCTCCTCTGTCTTCGAATTATACGTCGAGGCAGTCGGCTGGAACTGGTGGCCTTGTGCAGAAGAAATTCCAGCCATGAGAGTAATTCAACGCTGCTCGGGTGTCTGCCACTGTCGTGGCAGTCCATGTGGCTTTGCTGAATTTTTGGAGGAAGATATTCGCTTCATCTTCAGGGCCTGGTGGCAGCAAATTGCAGTTGTGATGTAATAACCATCCCATTAGATAGGTATACGGCAGCTCCACCCTTGGAAAATTGTCTCGGTGAGGAGCATTATTAATCAACTCTTCACCAAAAGTCCGTAGTCCTGCATTTATTCGGCACACCATTGCCGACAGCAGGTTGATTCTATTTTTGAACACCAAACGTACTGCTGGCCACAATACGTTTCGGTGGATCCTGTCTATGGTACTGATCCCCGGTACGACCCATCTTCGTAGCCATAGGGATAGGAAGCCTGCCAGCAAGGCTTTCCTTGACATCTTCTGACTACCATGCCTCAGGTAGCTTAAAGTCTCAGTCCCCGCAGGGATATCTCCGGTCTTGGTAGATAGATATTGGTCTCGAGATTTATGTGAGACCATCAATTCCTGGATTACATCTGCAGGAATTATGGAGCAAGGGTTGATGGTTTGAGTCTTGCTTTCTCGGAATCTACCCTTCTCAGTCTTGGATACCCTATTTTCATGGTAAAATAAATAGGTTGTCCATTTAGTTACATATGCCAAATGTGACCCAATTTCATACAAACTGGTGCAAATTAGATAATGGCACATGAGTTCTTCATAGACCTGCACCAATTCAGGGTTCTTCTCTCTTATTTCTGCTTGTTCCCGATTGGAGGGAACATATTCTTCATAAGGGACTTCGTCAATTGGCAGCTTCGAGATAAATTGCATCTCATACAGAGCAAGACCCATTTCACCGTGTGGAGTTGCAAAAGTTCCTGTTGAACTCATATACAATTCCAATAAAGCCAAGAACAAGTTACTGTTCGGTGGTATGCTGTAACTTGTAGAGGCTACTACTTCATATAGGCCGATAGCTTCCAGGTCTGTTTTAAAGTGCTTCATGATCCAAGCACTGATTTGAATCCAGTTATTACTATAAGGAGTCAGCCACCCTGTCAGCCTAGGGTTGGTCTAAGGATATAACACAACAGCTTTCATAAACTTATTAATTAACATGGGAGTCTATACTGGCTGGATCAGAGATGAGTCTTCACTTGGTGTGAACCCGGGCAATAGACCAGAGAACGGAATGACACCACCACTGGGAGTACTAATGTGGTATCCCATGTCACTAGCTCTCTCTCTCTCTTGAAAATAATCTTGCCCGGCCTGCCGTAGCTACTGGGAGTCAAATTCCATAGCATTTGACGAGGGTGAGTAACATGGACAAAAGCAGATAGAGGGTAATCCCTGTCCATGTCAGGGAGATACATCGCCCTTTCTCCAGACTTAAACACCCAGGCCTCTTTCTTGGGATGAGTTTACGATTTGAAGTCTATCGCATCCCCGAATAGAAAAGCTGGCTTCAAGAATTGTTGGTCTTCTAGTGATACCAACACTTCTCTATTTATCATGGATAGCAGCATTTTTTCCCCTTGAGCAGCTATCACTTGAGCTCTCCCTTCAGGGTATTCAGGGTTGGATTGAGGAAACTTTACATATGATAAGTTCTCCAGATAGTTTGAGCCCACCATACCAGCCGGCGAGCCAAATATTTCTGCAATAGGGTGAATTTGCAAGTCCACTGCCAAAAGAAAATAAAGAAAAAAAAATCAAGTTAGTGAAAATCTAATTTGAAATTTTTTTTACGCAGATGATTTGGTCTGACTTTTACGCATAAAAATTAAAGACTCTGATTATGCAAATTTTACGCTTATTAAAGTTGATAAAAAAATTTAAGTGAAAAAATATTCTTTTTACGCAAAAGACTGTTACTAGTGAAATTTTACGCTAGTACAAATAGACGTGAACGTATTTCCAGTTTTTCGCTGACACATGTAGATGTGAGCATATTTTGAATTTTACGCTGACACGTACAGACGTGAGCGTATTTTCAATTTTACGCTGCTACAAATAGATGTGAGCGTAATATGAATTTTACGCTGACACATATAAATGTGGGCGTATTTTAAGTTTTACGCTGACACATGTAGATGTGGGCGTATTTCAAACGCTAACACATGTAGATGTGGGCGTATTTACAAGTTTTACGCTGACACGATAAACGTGGGCGTATTTTAATTTTTTTACGCTAACACGAACAACGTGGGCGTAGATTTTCAGTTTTCGTTGGTTCCTCTTCTCCGACGAACTCATGACCGAAGTTCAACGATTTACCCCTCATTGCCGGAGCCACGGCGGGATTGCTTTGCTGAGACGTTGCTGATGACCGGATGGGATTTTGCGCGCGGTCAACCGACGAGGAATCGTCGGCGGGCTTCTTGCCCTTGCTGCCAACGACGGATGACTTCTTGGGGGCCATCGGATTGAAGTAATTGTAGAAGGAGGAAGAAAAGTGAGAGAGATCGAGAATATGAGAGATAAGTAAAGTTTTTCCTCTCTTCGAAGAACTCTATTTATAGAGAATTTTGAATCGGTTCAAATTCTTGATTTTTACACCGACTGTTGGATATCCCAATTTTTACGCAGATGACCGTTGTGTATCCCGAATTTTACGCAAGACTGTTGAAATGTCCCGATTTTACGCTTCTGTTCAAAGTATTTCAAAATTTTGAAAATATTTGAAAACTTTGAAGGGGGTCATGTAGGAGCATAAAAAGTGCTTTATGGATTTAGTCGAAGAAATTGAGAACTCTACGCAAACAACTCTCTATGTGAGCTATTTTACGCCAGGGCTATTTTATTGAACTTTACGCCAGGGCTATTTGCATTGAACTTTATGCGAGCTACTTTACGCCAAGACAATTCATTGAATTTTACGCCCGGGGACAGACTATCAGGCCGCATTTAATGCAGAAGATTTGATTTGACAGAATAATTTTTCTGACAGCATGCAGCACAGAAGTCGAGAAGATCGGATTTTCACCAAACCCGATACTCGTCGTATGGTGTGCAGAGGAGGCTATTTTACGTTCAATAAAATTACATCTTTTTACGCACTATAGTTATTCGAGCTTTTACGTTCAAAACTATTGTGGGCGTAAAGTCTATTTGGGCTAAGTTTTACGCTCAAGGCTAGTTTAGCCACTTTACGCTGGAAAGTTTATTTTGGACTGTTTTTACGCCAATTTGCCACTTTAGGCTCGGGACATATTTAGGGTCATTTTTACGCCCGGTCCTTCCTGACTACTTTAAAACGTTGTTTGTCTACGTGGCTTTCATGCCACACTTATTGAGGAGCGTGTGTACGTGCTCCCTATTTTTGTTGAAATAATGGGACACGTGTCAACGTGTGTAGAGGGTGACTTCCATCGTGGGTGACAGTTACCAGCATAAAGACAAGATTTTGTTGCTTTTTTACACACAAAGGGCCAAGTCTATAAATAGACTTATTTTTCATATGTGAGGGGGAGAATACATAGAGATCAGAGCCCAGAGACTTTGATTTTCTAGAGCATTCTTATTTAACTTTTCTTCCAGAACAGAGTGAAGCAAAGCAGGAAAGCATTCAACCTCGCCATCAGTGCCCAAGTGCGTCGATACCTTTCTGGTGACTTAGTTCTTCCGGCTGTTCATCTTCCAGCAGTACTCTTCATCATCATCGTATGGTCCAAGGAACAAAGTGATCGCCTTCAGATCAGACTTCTATAGCAATACTTCCCAGACAATTTGTACTTTTGTACTTTTTCTCATTTTATTTCAAAAAGCCAATTTTAGGCATTTTGTTAAGTGAAACACCCCCGTTGTCACTTTGTAAAATAATTGCAAAGAGAGAAGCTCCCCCGCAATATATGCATAAAAACAATCGTTGAAGAAATATAAACATAATAAATAGAAAACTAACATTTCACAGACAGTGTATATTTCACAGGCAGTTAATATTTAAACATAAAGAGATAGTGTTATGAGAAATGTGGAATATGCTAAACTGAATAAAAATATGCTAAAGAAAGCATAAAGCATGTTCACAGAATATCATCTCAGACAAACACAATATCAGTGCAAAATAAACTAAAATGATAGAGTACTAATGATATCTTGGATTGTTGGAGCATTTTCACGTAACAAAGACATAATCAAAGTCTCAAAAAGTGATCATCTAGACAAAATACAGTACGTCTAGATCACAAATCATCATCATCATCATCATCTGTAGTGCCAGCACGTCCACCATGTCCGGATGGACCACCTCCAGAAGTGCCAGCTCCAGAGGTGTGTGGAGTAGAACCCGAACCATAGTACCAATCATAAGCATTACCGGGCTGGAAGAGAGTGTGTACCGCCTCATACTCATAGCGGTAACTGGAGACAGCTGGATCTCGGGGAAGAGAACTGGCAGAATGTCCAGTCTAAGCAAATCAGAGATCAGCGAAGGAGTTGGCTAGTGCCTGAAACCGAGTCACATCACGAAACTTGCATTCCCTGGATGTGTCAGTGATAAATGTTCGGAGATCAGGAAGGTGCTGATGGATACCCTCAAAAGACATAAGGTATGCCTGAGAAGGTGGAGCAGGTACAGTAAGAGGTACAGTAGGTGCGACAGTGCTGTAACGGGACAACTAGAGATACTTGGGCTCAGGGTCCAGAGCACAAGTAGACAGATCGATGTCAAATCGCTGAAAGATGCGTGGAATGAACATCGCATAAGCGAGATTTCGATCTCTTGCACGACATCGTCCCATCATTTGGATAGTAGTCTTGGGAACCGAAAAAGAAATTTCCTTGATTATGTGGTAGAGGGAAGATAGTTCAAGATTTGTAACATCATCTTTTGAAGTAGATTTTGGAAGAATAGTGGAATAGATGATGCGATGTAATTCGTAGTTAAACAATTTCAAGTTTGCAGCCTTGAACTTTCCAGAACGAACACATACAGGTGCACAAAGATCGTTCTTGAAGCTGAAAAGAGTCGTGCCATCGAAAAAATTGAAATTAGTGATATCATCGAGCGGGGCACCTTCGTTAGGAACACCAAAGATTTCCACTAACAAGACATCATTGGACTCGATGTTAATACCTCCGACACGAGTCTTAACATCAAAAGTGTCTAACACAAAGTTGCAGTAAAATAATCTAATGGCATAAGTAGCTATAGGAAATTTTTCGGTGACAAGTCGGTGTAACCCTAATGCCTCAAAATAAGGACGATGGTCAAGAAATGCAGTCCACTTAATCGGAACGCCAGTGCATAGGTTACGCATGATAAAATCACCATACCATAGCAATGATTGGTTATGAGTTACAAAGTAGAACTCATTGTATGCACCGTCGACCGATTGGACTGGAAAAAAGAGGGAATCCGCTGGTGGATTCGAAGACGATGCCGCTTCACTGGCATTGGTCTTTTTCCTCTTGGAAGGAGTGAATCCCTTAGACATTTCTTCCAAAATTGAATTGAAACTAATGAAATTGAAGGAGATGGAAGGAGAGAGTTATACCTTCCCGAAATCGAGTATGTTATAGAGAGAAGAATTCTCCGGACGAATCCAAAATTTGGATGGAATCTCCAAGTGGATTGGGAGCAATAGATTGGAGAAATTCTATGGTTTGGAGGAGCTTTCGGGAGGTAGCAGCAGTATGGAGAGGATTTTGGAAGAGATGAAGAGGAGGGGGCCTCGGGTTCTGACTTAAAAATATATACCACCAACAGAACTTGGGCCGAATTTGCCTAGGGTTCTTTTGGCAAATTTTGAAAGAAATTTTTGTGGACCACATCCTTTTCATCATCCTCTTTCAATTATTTAATTCTAAGTTTAGTAATTTTAAATTTTAATTAATATAATTAATATTATTTTATAAATTAAATTTTGTTACACGGCGACTGCTTCAGATTAGCTGTAGGGGTACTGTTCCAGCTAACAGGAGTTCACCAGGGAACAATTAAATACCGCATCGCTTCGACCGTAGTCGTGGTGACAGACAGACCCTTTGTAGGCTTGTCTCAAAAATAGTTTTTGAGTATTGAAAAATAATTGTATAAAACAAATTTAATTAATATTATTGAAATTTAAAATTTCTAATTCTCGACGTAAATAATTGAAACGATCTTTCGCTAGAGGTTTCGTGAAGATGTCAGCTAATTGATTCTCTATGTCTATGTATACAAGGTTGATATCTCCATTTTGTTGATGATCTCTAAGAAAATGATGTCGAATCTCGATATGTTTTGTGCAAGAGTGATATACTGGATTCTTATTCAAATTGATAATGCTAGTGTTGTCACAGAAAATGGGTATGTGTGTGTATAGTAGGCCAAAGTCTTCTAAGGTTTGCTTCATCCATAAAATTTGTGCACAACAACATATTGCGACGATATACTCAGCCTCAGTTGTTTATAATACAACAAAATTTTATTTCTTGCTAAACCAAGAGACTAAAGCTTTGCCTAGGAAATGACATGTATCGTGGTACTTTTCTATCTACTTTGCATCCAGCAAAATCAGTATTCGCATAACCGGTTAGGTCAAACGACGTAGTTTTGGGATACTATAAGCCGACAGAAGAAGTGCCTTTAAGGTATAGGAAGATACGCTTAACCGTGCACAAATGTAATTCCTTAGGATTGGCTTAAAAACGTGCACACAAGCAAACACTAAACATTATATTAGGTCGACTAGCAGTTAAGTAAACTACCAATCATGCCTTGATACTTATGTATTTTGACATGTTTGTCTTGTTTATCAATATCAAGCTTGGTTGAAGTTGCTATCAGAGTGCCAAGTGGTTTAACTACTTCCAGATCGAACTTCTTTAATAAATCTTATGTGTCTTGGCTTGATTGATGAACGTCCCATTGTTGGTTTGTTTGATTTGCAGTCTGAGAAAGAATTTTAGCTCTCCCATCATGCTCATCTCAAACTCATTCAGCATACACTTTGAAAATTCTTACCAAAAAGATTCATCAGTAGATCGAAAAATGATATCATCTACATAAATTTGAATCAAAAGAAGATTGCTATTAAAAGACTTTATAAACAGTGTATCAACCTTTCCTTTTTAAAAGCCATTGTCAAGTAGAAAAGAACTTAGACGATCGTACCAAGCACGAGGGGCTTGTTTCAAACTTCATAATGCCTTCTTCAACTTGAAAACATAATCAAAATTTTTGAAATCAGTAAAACCTGGAGGTTGAGCTACATAAACTTCTTCTTTTATAAAACCATTCAAAAATGCACTTTTAACATCCATTTGAAATAACTTCAAATTATGAAAACATACAAATGTACATAACATGCGAACGGATTCTAATCTCGCAACTGGGGCGTAAGTCTCATTGTATAGTCGATACCTTCTTCCTGATTGTATTCTTGAGCTACGAGTCGAGCCTTGTTACGAGTTACTAAGCCAATCTTATATAGTTTATTTCGAAATACCCAGCGGGTGCCAATGACCGGATGATCAATGGGCTTGGGAACAAGTTCCCAAACTTGATTCTGTTCGAATTGGTTCAATTCGTCTTGCATAGCATCTAACCAAAAATTATCACTACATGCTTCTTCAATATTTTTGGGTTCAAGCTATGAAATAAAAGCAACACGGGCAGCTATATCTTTACTAGAGGAACGAGTATTTACACCCCTGGTAATCTCACCAATTACCAGGTCCTTTGGATGGTCTGCCAAAAATCTCATTTCTTCTGGTATATCCTCTGGATTGCTGGTTTTGACTTCTTGTTCTGCACGTGATTTGCTTGGAGACACAGCTGGTGCTTTGTGTGAGGGTTCTGCAGGAGCAGTACTAGATGTACTTGTGTCTTCATCATTATCATTGACAGAATTTTGATTGAGTTCGTCAAATTTAACATTTATTGATTCATTAATAATCATCGTTCTCTTGTTGAAGACTCTGTACCCTTTGCTTTTCGTCGCATAACCTAAAAATATACCTTCATCAGCCTTTTCATCAAATTTTCCCAAATTATCTTTAGTATTAAGAATAAAGCATTTACAACCAAATACTTTGAAATAAGAAACAGATGGAGTTCTATCAAACCATAATTCATAGGGTGTCTTCTTCGATATAGGTCGAATTAGAACCCTATTGAGAACATATCACGCTGTATTTACAGCTTCAGCCCACAGGTATTTTGGTAAACTAAACTGATTTAACATTACTCTAGCCATTTCGGATAGAGTCCTGTTATTACGTTCCACAACTCTATTTTGTTGTGGAGTCCTAGGGCAAGAGAACTCATGCAAATAACTGTGTGTGTCACAAAATTGCTTGAACTCTACATTTTCAAATTCGTCGTGATAATCGTTTTGAATATGAGTGATCATGAAACCCTTTTCATTTTGAACCTTTTTGCAAAATATGACGAATTCTGATAATACATCGTTCTTGCGTGCAAGAAAATATACCCACGTGTATCTAGAGAAATCATTTACTATTATAAATGCATATAACTTATCACCTAGGCTAGCAATTCTACTAGGTCCAAATAAATCCATTTGCACCAATTATAGCGGTCTAGTGGTACTTACAGCGTTCTTGGACTTAAAAGCGGATCGGGTAGCTTTGTTCTTTTCACATTCACTACATACCGTATCCTTCTTGAAAGAAATGTCTGGTAAGCCTCGTACCAGCTTGTTTGTGGATAGTCTTAAAATTGTGTCCATGTTTGCATGACCGAGTCTCATGTGCCATAATTGACTCTCATCACTTTTGGCCATCAAGCATCTACCTGCTTTGTTAGCATCTTCTAACTGATAGAAATATATTGTCTTCCCTGATACCTTCAAGGATAGTACTACCAGTTGAGCTATAAACTATAGTACATTTGTCTTTAACAAAGTTAATGCCATAACCATGATCAGCTAAATGGCTTATGCTGAGCAGATTATGTTTTAAATCGGTAACTCGACAGACATATTTGATTACTGGGTAGGGAGCCTTACCAATATTACCAATACCAATTATGTACCCTTTCAAATTATTACCGAAGGAGACGTATCCTTCTTTCTTCTTCTATAGTATTGCAAATAATGAAGCATCACCGGTCATATGTCGTGAGCAACCGCTGTCGAGGATCCACTTGCTTCTAGCATGTGAAGGGCGTTTCACCTACAAAAGAATTTGCAGATGAAAACTTTGGTACCTATTTTTTGTAGGGTCTTGGAATGTTAGTTTTTGGTATCCATGTACATATTTTCAAATCAATAAGCTTTCTAACTCTACATGAAGAAGAAATATGACCAATGGTGCTACAATATTGACATCTAGCATGCTGATGTTGAAAGCAGAGTGTTGTGCATTATTGGTAGGTCTTGGTTTTCTAGTATAAAAGAATGCATGTCTATTTGTCTTCTTAGGCAATGGTTTGGTTTGATTAGGTCTGATAGTATTGGGTTTGACCGTGTTCCGATGATTCGGTAAGTGACACGTGTTAGGGTAGGAAGTATCAACTTCAGGCTGTTTTTCTATCCTAATTTCCAACTTTTTGGAGGTTTCATATAACAAGCTATATTTAGCAGTGAGTGCATCATTTCTAATAGTAGCTTGCTGGTGACTTTTCTTCTCTTTGATTAAGTCTTCCTCTAATTGGGTATTGGTTTCATCCTTTTCTTCGGATAGTCTTTGGGTCTCGTGTAATAACAGTTTAACAGAAGAAAGCTCACCTTCCTCACTAGAACAATTACTACTTCTAACCTCAGCTAGTAGGTCGGTAAGTCTTTATATTTCACCTTTGTACTCTTTGAGTACCTTCTTAGAGGTCTGATATTTACTATGCAGTCTTCTGTAATCCCCTAAGAGGTCAATAAAGGCTTCTCCTAGTTTCTCAAAGCTAAAATCATCATAAGTATCAAATAGGGGGTTAGTGGTTACCTGATCTTATGCCATCAAGCATACATTTGCGGCGTCATCTGATTGCTCCTCTTCTGAGTCGCTAGCTTCACTTTCATTCCATATGCTTGTATTGGCATATCTTCGGGACGTAGACTTCTTCAGGTTGCCCTTGCCATATTTGTTGTTCTTTCTAGTTAATGATGATGTTATTGGACAGTCCTTCTTCATATGTTCTTTCTTCTTACAGCCATAGCAAATAGGATCTTCATCGTTGTTGTTGTTGTTGTTGTCCATTGTTCTTCTGTTGAATCTTATGAACTTCTTAAATTTTTTCACCATAAGAGCTTGATCCTCAGTGTCAGAGTCACTATCATCGGAATCATCTTCTACATTTCTTCTATGTTGAGCCTTGAAAGCGATAGACTTCTCTGACTTCTCCTTTGGTGTAGCATCTTCAAAGTCTTGAAGTTCCAGCTTATGAGTGAGTAGCTTACACATGAGTGTTTCAAGTGATATTGTTGAGAGGTCGTCCCCTTCAATAATTGATGTAGCCTTTGAAATCCAATTCTTTGTGAGAGCTCGCAGCAGTTTATGAATCTTCTCATGGTTACTATAATCCTTGCCTAATGATGACAGAGGATTTACAACATCCAGGAATCTCGTAAACCTCTGGGTGACAGAATCAGTTGGCTTCATCTTGAACGCCTCATACTCCTGAGTAAATCAGCTGATCTTTGACTCCTTGACTTGCGACGTACCTTCGAGGGTTACTTCAAGAAGTTTTCACACTTCATTTGATATTGTGCAAGTAGACACCCTATTAAATTCAGTCATGTCTAAGGCACAAAATAAAGCGTTAATAGCACGTGCGTCAAGACTGGTCTTTTTTTTTCCTCATCAGTATACTTATCATGCGGTTTTTCAACCAAAACATCTTCAATAAGAATATGAGGAGGCTTTTTGTAGCCATCAACAACTATAGACCATAAGTCAAAGTCTAGAGATTTTAAGAAGAAACTCATCAATGTTTTCTAATAGGTATAATTTGTATCGTCAAACAGAGGAGGTCTGTTTATGGCTTGGCCTTCACTTGTGAACTTCATAGTTGCCATGTGTTGTGTTGTGATCTATGTAATAGTTAAGAATAGTAAAATTAGAACTCCAATGTTACCTTGCTTTGCCTGTATAACCCGCTCTGATACCAATTGTAGGAACAAATTTATAAAGCACAATACTCTAGAGAGGAGGAGTGAATAGAGGAGGTAGCGAAATATAGCTAATTTAAAAAGTTAGTAGCAAGATCACAAAAAAATATATATATCACAAGTAAATAGATGTAAAAGCAGAGATTAGAAAGCAAACACAAAGACGACGATGTATATTGGTTTTCCTCTTGTGAGGACTATTCTAGTCGGAAGAACTCTAACTTCCAGTTGAATCTACTATTGGAAAATACGCAAGTTTTAATACGAATTCCTTACAACTTCTACAAACGCGAGCTTTGATACGAAGTACTCAACCAACTTCAATTATGAAGAGTCTTTCTTCAATCAAGCCTCTGATTACAATCGCTCTGAAGCTTCTCGACCGTACCGCACTGACAAATCGACTAGAGGATTGTAACTGGCTTGGGATTTGAAAATTAAAGCTTAGAACTCTTTAGAATAGAACAATAGACTTTGGAGAGAAGAGATGAAAGTGAGTGAATGAGTGATTTTAAATTATCGAAATCCTTCTCTATTTATAGTTTTTTCAAAGGCAGAACTCTGGCAGAATTCGGGTAGAATTCGGACAGAACTCTATGAAAAAATCTCGTTGGGATCCGCAACTGCAGGGAGACCAAGTTTTCAAACGTTCGAAAATCAAACGGTCACTAATCGAATTCTGGCCGAACTCGGGCCGAACTCTGGCTGAGTTTTGTCAGGATTTAATCAATATTTTTGCAAATAAATTTTTGGTCATTTTTGAAATTCTTTTAAGCAGTTAGGAGCTTTTTGTAAATAGGGGCTATTTTTCAAAATATGGGATATTTTGAATTTTTTTAGGATAGCCTATTTGATAGTACGACTCGGTGTACACTGTATTTCTAGACTCAATAAAAGTAAAAATTACATTGCATAAAGGAAATACAGACTCGAGTGGAAAACACAGCTTCGGTCTTGAACATATCAGATAGCTATTCTCTGGCAGTGTCCAAGAGTCCAAAACATCTTTAAGTAGCCCTTATATCGAGATAGAGTTTGATCAATTATTAAAATCAGGTTTGACCATGACCAATGGGCCAACACTGACAATATTGGTTGGCAGAAGGAAGTAGAATTCAAATTCCTTGCGGAGTGTAAAGTTTTGCAGAATTATCCCCTACATTTTTATTTAATTATGTTTTTTATTTGAAGACATTTGGACTAATTGTTAACAGGTGGATGTGACAACCCTTCCAAGGGGAGACAATGAGGGGGTTAGGAGGTCACAAGGGCAGGGGTGGCAGTAAGAAGATTGCAGAGGGTTCATCTAGGAGGCTAGAGGATACATCAAGCAGGAAGCGTAGAGCGGTAGCTACAAGAGAAAATGCTTACCGTTCTATCCTGGCGGCCCCTAATTTGTGAATATCCAACCTGTGCATGGATAATCCTAAATAGACCAAACATTATGAAGAGGATATAGCAATAGTTGAGGCGGGTACGATACTTCACACAGATATTATGGAAGAACGAGGACAGAAGGAATGGGCCAATCCCCCAGGTGGTAGCTCTGATGAATTTGAGGGGTCCCTCCAAGGTAATTAATGTCGCTCATTACATGGAATGTTTGTGGTACGTGAGAGATGGGGATATGGAGGGAGATCAGTGATGTGGTGGGGCGGGAGCAATGTAATATTAACGCTTTACTGGAGACTAAGATTAAGTCTCCCAGAATCCTATCGAGGAGGACCCAGATACCTTGGAACTAGGTTCATAACCTCGACGTATGTGGCATGGCACAAATTTGGATGAGATGGGACAATCAGACCTGGGTCGGACAGGTAATTCATGTCATAGAACAACTGATTGCTATTGTTTTTTCTAACAAAGGTGGGCTATCTTTCGTATTTTGCACGGCGTATAGGCACAATTATAGATGCCAGAGGGATAACATGTGGGAGAAGATAACCATGCCGAGTGCCAGCTCCGGTTACCTCTGGTTCTGATATGAGACTTTAACGCCCTATTATTCAGACACGAGAAGGTGTAAGGTCGAGTGGTACCGGATGGCTTGTTGTAGGAATTTCAGAGATGGCTCCTTCGCGCTGGTCTCTAGACTATTGAGCAGATGGGACATATATGGCCGTGGCAAAACAAATTCATACATAAGTGGGTGGCCTGCCAATTAGATCGAGCTTTGGGAAATCAGGACTAGTTCGCCAAGTTTCCTGATTCAGTAGTCAATTGCCTTCCGGTTGGCATGAGTGGTCATTCACCGATTCGTATACAGCTAATAACAGTTAGTCGCCAAAAACTACGACCATTTAGATATAACAACAAATGGAGTGGCATAGAGGGTTACTCTGATATAGTTATGAAGGGACTTTGAGCCAACACTGACGGTAATCCCAAAATTTGGATGGTCTACAAGCTCAAACAGGTTAAGGCAGGACTGAAGAAGTGGGCCAAAGGTATACAACATACACAGTTAGCAGACAAGGAGGAGCAACTTCGGGTGATCCAGTCAGACCTTCAGTTAAATATACTTAACATAAATCTGGCAGCCACGGAGAAGAAACTTAGCGAGGAGGTCAGCTCTTTACGCATGAGGGAAGAAATTGACCTGGTGGGCAAAATGTACTTGGCTATGAGAGGGGGAAAGATGTACCAAGTTTTTCTATGATGTCATACGTGCGAGACAACATCGCAATCACATCTCCAAGTTGTACGGACCGGACAGGCAGGAAGTCGTAGAGGCTAGTGCATTACAGGCAGAGGTGGCAAGGTATTATACTGACCTTTATAATCAGAATAACTACTTAATTGCTTTTTCTGAGTTTGTTTATAAGCGCATGGTTACACCCATAGGGAACAATATTCTATTTGCACCAGTCACGATGGAGGAAGTTGAAGCCATTGTCAGGAATGATGATCCAAACAAGTCGCCAGTGCCAGACGGATTTGGAAGTCATTTTTGAAAAGTACATTGGGAGGAAGTCAAGGAGGCAGTCCTTGAGATTATTAGTGACTTATTTGTGAAGGGTAAGCTACTAAGGGAAATCAATCACATTTTTCTTACATTGATTCCGAAGAAGGAGGGGCAATACTGCTTAGCGACTTTCAGCCAATAGCTTGTTGCAACTACTTGTACAAGCTCACTACCTACTTGATGTGTAGACGGATGAAGCAGATTATGTAGAGGTTGGTACATTTGAACCAAGCCGCATTCGTCAAGGGCAGATCTATAGCTGACAATAGCTTGCTGGCACATGAGTTGATCCAAAACTTTAGCAAACCAGAGTGAGACAAAGCTTGTTTAAAGCTGGACTTGGGAAGGCCTATGACTCCGTAAGCAGGGAGTTCGTGTGTCATGCTATGCTTGCCATGGGCTTTGATTATGTATGGGTGGATCGGGTTCGAGTTTGTATATATACTTCGACATTCTCGATCTTAGTGAGAGGACAACCACATAGGTTCTTCTACAGCAACAGGGGCCACTTACAGGGGGCCCGCTCTCCCCTTACTTGTTCACACTGGTAAGGGAGTATTTTACCTGTCTCATAGACGTGGCGGTCCATAAGCGCCACGACCCGCTCCCGAATAATCGGACACGAGTCGGACACACCCAGCCTTCGTCATTGTAACGCCCCAGTCCCAAAAATAGAAGGACTAAAACGTAATCATGCCAACTGTATACATACAAAGTATAAAAACCCTCGTATGTATACATAAGCTGTAAAATGCAGTAACCAAGGCACTAAATCTCATCTACGAAGATAAATAATCATATAAAAGCAACTTTGAATTTGTCATGTATATAATCGTTGGGCGGAGACAAATCTACTACCAACTAATTTAAATAAGAAAGAATTATACAAAGAAAATGATTTGGTGAGCGAAGGAGATGACGATCCAAAAAGCAACATCTCGAAGAATTAGAGCGCAAGGTATGGCCTTAGCTAGAGCACCTGCAGGAAGTCACAAAAAACACCTGGAGAGATCACCAGGTCCTCAGAGGGACGTAATAAGATACATAAAGAACATGCCACGTAAATACTAAATATAAAATATGCCACAAATAAATGTAAGTAACAAGACACCAATAAGGTAACCTAACCGTACTAAAGTGAACATGCAGTTAAGAACAAACCTTTCATCGCATGATCTCTGGCTTTAAATGGGATCTGGTATAGTCTCAACTTGGGCACCAGTGACCTAAGCGCATGACATTCAAAAACGACAGTGGCAAACCTGAGAGAGTCATCATACCCGTATCTCCAGCGGAGCTTCCGGGTTACAAGGAAATGTGTAATAGAAGCCCATACGACAAGAAAATATTCTCCCTACCCGATGCACCTATCCAGTCGCATCTATGACCTTGTAACACTACCAACTGTCAAGTCTTCTAACATGTATCTATTTACAGTTAGACCTAACGCACGTCCCATACGCATCAGGGATCAGCCAACACGCAAGTCTGGAGGCTATATGCTACTCATAACTCACACATCTCGTGCCACCTCTGTGTCAAAGTTTATGTAGATGTGCTAGACTAATGGTAGTCTCTTAACTCTAGGTCCACATGCAATCAAAGGATAAATAACAAGGTACAACTAATATCACTGAGCATACAGTAAATCAGAAACTGTTATAATGGTACAGCTAAAAGAACTGAAAATAAATACACAGTGATATGTAACAAATAAAATGCAGACTAATTATAAACAGTAAATTATGGCAAGGTATCTTGCCTGGGTGACGCCTGATATGGTACAATGCTCTGAATAGTCACGATTTGTCCAATATCCACGGTCGATATCGTGGGTCCGAATTCACAAGAAAATAGGAGTGCACGATTAGACACAATCAACGACAATAATCGAAGAGAGTTTGAGTAAAAGATGCGCATACTATTTGAAAATATTTAATATAATTGAAACTAACATTTATTACAAAAATCTAAAATGAATCATTTTGAGTAAAACTCTGAGTTGGTAGTATATAAAATTTTATTTTCTTAATAATATCTAAAATACTTAGAGAAATTATTTTATGGTTTGAAATCTATATTTTATGAAATATATATTTAAATAACCATTAAATAATCTGAAGAAATTATTTTTTTGGTGTTTAAACTAATTTGTAAATATATATAAAGTGAAGAAATAATATATTTTAAATTTCACAAATATTCCTATAATTGTTTTGTACCTTTAAGATTTTAAAATAATATTTCTTCTAATAATAACAATGGCAAAATATACCTACATAAATACCTTTTTAACAAAACATACATAGTAATAATTTTACTGTTAATAAAAATGGTGTTAATAATAATAATAATAATAATAATAATAATAATAATAAAATAGTACAACATAGAAAAAGTAAGGAAGAAATGAACGAAGTGAAGAGAGAGGAAGTGGGGAAGAGCGGGGAGACGGAGAGGGGTTCTACCAGCGGGGGCTCCAGCGTCGTGGCCGACGGCGCTGGCGTCTGCCGGTGGAGGGACGAAATCTAGTCGGTGTGCGCTCGCACACACAGAGGCGGTCCGGGACGAGGCAGCTCGAAGCTACGCGCTTTGGCGCGACGATCCAAGCGGGACGTCGGCACTGTTAGCCGCTGAGGGTGTTGCTGGAGGGAGTGTCGGCCAGTGGCTCGATGACCGCGGCTTGCCGAGGCTGGCCGCTCGACGGAGGCGCCCAGCTGGAGTGGACGCCGGTGATCCACGAGCGCCTTCGCGCGATTTAGGGCACGCCGACGGCGGCATGCGATGCGGCGAAGGTCGAGACAGGGGCGACGGAGAGGGCTAGTCGGTGGGGCAGAGATCGCGGCGGCGCAGCACGGTTGATCAGTCAGTTAGGTTAGGGTTTCCCCTTCCCTTCTTCTTCTAGTTTCTTGTGGGTTTCTGGTGGTGGTGATGATTTGGCCGGGGTGGAGTTTGGAGATTTAGCCGGAGTGGAGTTTGGGGATTTGGCCGGAGATGTCGCCGCTATGGGCTGGGCTTGATGCAGGCGACCAAGATGATGGCGGTGGTGATGGCTTAAATTTGGTCGGGTATGGGTGGCGACAAGGTAGAGATGGCGAACGGCCAGAAGGAGGTTTGGAGGGCGGTGGTGTTCCAGTGGTGAGGCGAAGGAAGGATTCGGTGGCGGTGGAGGACGACTGTGATGACGGGTGTCGGAATGGTGGCAGGTAAAGTCAGGAGAGGTGGCGTGGAGGCTGGGTTCAGCCAAGGCCGTAGATGGAGACGGGGCTGTGGTGGATTGGTGGTGACAAACGATGATGGCGACTTCGTCGGCTGAGCGGTAGGGTTACGTTTAGGATTAAGTCATCGTGTCGGGAGTGTCCGACACGATGATGGTGACGAAGAGATGCGTCCGGGTGTGTCGGACGCGATGAAGATAATGTATTTATAAAAGAAAATAAATAGTGGATGGGAAAGGCACGGACACGGACACGATGCACGGTCTGTGGATGGTAGATAATTTATGGATGAGTACCTCTCCATATATAGGAGGTGGGAATTTCCAGTTGGATAAGGACTTGTAATGGTTTAAACCCCGATAGATAATTCCATCTTTTTATTTAAATCGATTTAGAAATTATGCAATCAAATCCAAATCAATGTAGATAAACTTTCTTTAATTTAATGTCTATTTAAAATAAAATCTTTTCCAAATTTAAATTATCAAAATAATTCAAATATGAAATAAAACAAAATCTTAAATATCATTTTCATAATTAAATAAATATAGTAATAATTAATTTCAAAAATCACGATAAATACTTAAATATTAAATCATAAAATAGCTTTTATAAATAACAAAAATATATTAGTAAACAAATTTCAGATTTCGCAAAATATTTGTAATACATTTCATATAAACTACAATTTCCAAATCACTACTTATTTTTAAACGACGAACAAAATAACTCTTTTAAAAATAAAAATATTTATCACATTTATTTGAACATGTAGTTTCTTATATAAAATAAAATTTATAATAAAAATGTTTTTCTAAAATATGTACCTCGACACATATTCGCACTCGTCGAGCAAATACGAAACACAAATCTCACATGCTACGCAATTACAACAATGCAAACTCGTATGCGACGTGCAGATACGAAGTACAAAATAAATACAAAAATATAAAAAATCGTAGTAGAAATTTAGGGGGTTTACATCCTACCCAACTTAAAAGAATTTTGTCCTCGAAATTTAGGAGTAATTAGGGTAGGTAGGGCGAAGGGGATGGAAATAGTTTATTCGAATAGATTTAAGAGGTCTTCTTGGGACGAGAATGCAAACAAAATATTCGACGAGGAGGCGTGCGACATTTCAATGGTAATATGTCATTTGATCTACTAGAACAGAATTTTTTTTGATGGTTTCAGTTTAGATTACGATCATGTATATGACAACCAATCAATGACTAAACTCGATCAACCCTAACATTAACCTTAAAAAGGGGCAACCTCATAAGTAGGTAATAAATTCCTTAATCCTTTGATATCATCAATATTCATGTAATCTCTCTTATCATAAATCGTTATTTCCAAAAATTACTTTCGTACCACGTTTCCATAAAAAATTAACAAAAAAATTATGATTATAAATGTACTCTAACTCCTTCTATCTCGTCATAGAATTCCAAATAGTCTTAAATTTTGAATTCCATAATCTCTATTATACTAGCTCACTTATATATATATATCTTCCCAAGTTATAATTTCCTCTAAAATTAACATTCGAAAATCTTCAACCAATTTGGCCCAAGTAAAAGTTAAAATCTTCTTACTACAATTTGTATTTATTGGTCAATGTACAATGCATCCATAGGTACCAAAATAAAAGTCCGTCTTTAATGTTCGATAAATCTCGAAAACTAACTGTATATCTTCATAACTCAATCTTCTGTCATCATAATTGAAAATTTTCTAACATATTTATTAGTCTCTCTCGAAAATTTGAATTCAACAATCTCCTCTTTTTGAAACTCATCTTAACTTCATATTCATAATCATCTTAGAACTTAATTCTCCATGCATCAAAAATGTAAAGGTTTCTTTCTTCAATAATTGGTTATCCTTGAAAACTAATATCATCATAACACTATATGTTATCGAAGGCAACGTCAACCTCGTCTTTATCAAAAATTTGCATCCATGAATTTAATATATAAATTTGGTTCTTAAACCACCAACACTTTAGAAAATTCTTCACTCGATATTACCTCAAACAACTTTTAAAATTCGAGAAGTCTATTTACCCTTGATCATATATCACATTCCTCACTTTAGGATTTATCGCATAGTTATTTTAACCATTATGTCGTTAATCTCTTATATGGGGTTTTCTAATCTGGTTCCTTTATAACAGAAAAGTGTCGTGATCAAATTTCATATTCGTACAAGAAAATCACACAAGGAACATGGTTGCATAACCACGGAGGAAACATAGTGAATATGAGCGAAGTAATTTAATTGGAAGGGAGAGAAGTAAGGGTTGCTAATATTGCAAAAAGATGTTATGCGTCCAAGTAAATAAAAAAAGGACTATGGTTAAGCGATCAAAATAAAACACAAGATTAAGCATTTAAGGAATTAAGTAGATCACAATCATATATTAGGTCGAAAAAATTTGAGTCGAGGTTGAGTCCATATATGTAGTCAAAAGTATATCGGTACCATGGTAAGGGTTATAGTTTAGTCTTTATGACCAAAAATTCGTATCATAAAATAGAGTACAAGGAGACGTGTTTTAGTGGGACATGATATATCTACATGAAGGTGAGCTCGTCTAGGTCTTGCATGTGAAATTTGTTGGAAGAAAAAGTCTAGTATTGTGCTCCAAATATCAAAGTCACGATAGGGATAGGGAACGCCAAATGATCAAAATAGAAAGTGGGTTTTCATAAGGTACTAATTAATGCACAAAAATAAAAGGTTAATGCACGAAATAAAGGTAATTTAGGAAATCTCGTAGATTAGTTAAGATAAGTTAGAGACACAGTTTCTAGAGAGAAAATAGTCTCATAGACAAGGATATGGTCAAGGGAATGATTCTAATCATTTCTAAGTTTTAAATGGTCATGATAAAGATCTAGATTTGAGGGAAGGTTGAGTAAGACAAGAAATGGTCACATGGTTTTCGTAGATGACTAACTACACTTGAGTATATACTACTATCATAGTCATGAGTGACATGACAACTAGTGTGGTATACTCCTATCTTATTAGGGCTATCTTGGTTGCCTACCTTTATAAGTCTAACTTCTTGAACTCGAGTCTTCACAAAAATTCTCAAAAAAAAAAATCTGCCAAATTTTTATTCATTCTAAATCGTCCAACATAATCATAACTAAAAATGTAAATTCTTTTAATCAATCTAAAATAACTTTTCATCATATCATTAATAACCTTTTTCCAAACTTGTAATAAATCTCAATATTCAAAAAATAATATCAGTCGTCAACTCCCTTTTTTTTCATAATTAAGGCTTTAAACTCGAAATCTAAATATCTAAATAACTTTATAATTCATAGGTCATATGATACAATTTAATTCAAGAAGAAGTTTTACCAAAATTTATCAATTGTCCTCAAAGTTGGTCAATCATAACTCCTATTTCAACATTTAAGAAAATTTAAGATCCTTTTCAAATCAAATTTATATCCATCCAAAGAGGTATGTCTATAACTCAATAATTCATAAATATTCTCAAAGACCTTCAAAAAATAAATCAATTTGTTTTCTCGATCTAGCTATCCTTTTGTGTATACCATATTCTAATCTCAAAATAAAATTCTAACTATCCTTTGAAGGCGGTAATATGCTGCTACCCAACCTGGAATTAACTAATCCTTAAGATCACACTTTTAATAAATGCCTTTATAACTCAAATAGAACCTCAATGCATATTAATTATCAATGTAATCCTTCTAGTCATGTGGTTGACCTATGAGTATATAATAGTGTAGTCATCTTCCTAGCTGTCACTACATACGAAAAATAAGAAATTACGGTAGAAAGAGTTCAAGTAGGATGCAACTCAAGGATGGTAACGAGAGTTCGAAACTTGAAGCAAGGGAGGAGGTCAAGCTGGTGGATGAGATCCTAATCTCTATTCCTATATGCAGGTTCACATCGATACAGTCACGTAACCAAAGTGATAAACTCGACCTGCATCGGCCACCACAAAAACATGTAACGCCCAAGTCCCAAAAATAGAAGGACTAAAACGTAATCATGCTAGCTGTATACATATAAGTATAAGAACCCTCGTATGTATACATAAGATGTAAAATACAGTAACCAAGGCACTAAATCTCATCCACGAAGATAAATAATCTTATAAAAGCAACTTTGAATTTGTCATGTATACAATCGTTAGGCGGAGACAAACCCACTACCAACTAATTTAAATTAGAAAGAATTATACAAAGAAAATGATTTGGTGAGCGAAGGAGATGACAATCCAAAATGTAATATCTCGAAGGATTAGAGCACAAGTTATGGCCTTAGCTAGAGCACCTGCAGGAAGTCAAAAAACACACCTGGAGAGATCACCAGGTCCTCAGAGGGACCTAACAAGATACATAAAGAACATGCCACGTAAATAGTGAATATAAAATATGCCACAAATAAAAGTAATTGACAAGACACCAATAAGGTAACCTAACCGTACTAAAGTGAACATGCAGTTAAGAACAAACCTTTCATCGCATGAGCCATGGCTGTAAATAGAATCTGGTATAGTCCCCACTTGGGCACCAGTGACCAAAGCGCATGACGTTCAAAAACGACAGTGGCAAACCTGAGAGGGTCATCATACCCGTATCTCCAGCGGAGCTTCCGGGTTACACGGGAATGTGTAATAGAAGCCCATATGACAAGGAAATATTCTCCCCACCCGATGCACCTATCCAGTCGTATCCACGACCTTGTAACACTACCAACTGTCAAGTCTTCTAACATGCATCTATTGACAGTTGGACCTAACGCACGTCCCATACGCATCAGTGATCAGCCAACACGTATATGCTACTCACAACTCACATATCTCATGCCACCTCTGTGTCAACGTTTATATAGATGTGCTAGACTAATGGTAGTCTCTTAACTCTAGGTCCACATGCAATCAACGGATAAACAACAAGATATAACTAATATCACTGAATAGACAGTAAATCCGGAACTGTAATAATATAACAGCTAAAAGAATTAGAAATAAATATACAGTGATATACAATAAATAAAATACAAACTAATTATAAACAGTAAATTATGGCAAGGTATCTTGCTTGGGTGATGCCTGGTATGGTGCAATGCTCTGAATAGTCACAATTTGTCCCATATCCACGGTCGATATGGTGGGTCCGAATTCACAAGAAAATATGAGTGCACGATTAGACACGATCAGCGACAATAATCGAAGAGAGTTTGAGTAAAAGATGCGCATACTATTTGAAAAAATTTAATATAATTGAAACTAAAATTTATTACAAAAATCTAAAATGAATCATTTTGACTGAAACTCTAAGTTGGTAGTATATAAAATTTTATTTTCTTAATAATATCTAAAATACTTAGAGAAATTATTTTATGGTTTGAAATCTACAGTTTATGAAATATATATTTAAATAACCATTATGTAATCTAAAGAAATTATTTTTTTGGTGTTTAAACTAATTTGTAAATATATATATAAAGTGAAAAAATAATATATTTTAAATTTCACAAATATTACTATAATTTTTTTGTACCTTTAAGATTTTAAAATAATATTGCTTCTAATAATAACAATGGCAAAATACACCTACATAAATACCTTTTTAACAAAACATACATAGTAAAAAATTTACTGTTAATAATAATGGTGTTAATAATAATAAACACAATAGTAATAACACTAATAATAATAATAATAATATAATAAATATAATAAATATAATAACAATAATAATAATAATAATAATAGTAATAATAATAATAATAATAATAATAATAAAAAATAGTACAACATAGAAGAAGTAAGGAAGAAAGAAAGGAAGTGGAGAGAGAGGGAGTGGGGAAGAGCGGGAAGATGGAGAGGGGTTTTACCAGCGGGTGCTCCGACGTCGTAGCCAACGGTGCTGGCGGCTGCCGGCTGAGGGACGAAATCTAGTTGGTGTGCGCTTGCACACACAGAGGCGGTCTGGGATGAGGCAGCTCGCAGCTGCGCGCTTGGGCACGGCGGTCCAAGCGGGACGTCGGCGCTGTTAGCCGCTGAGGGTGGCGCTGGAGGGAGTGCCGGCCAGTGGCTCGATGACTGCGGCTTGCCGAGGCTGGCCGCTCGACGGAGGTGCCCGACTGGAGTGGACGCCGGTGATCCACGAGGGACTTCGCACGATTTAGGGCATGCCGGCGGCGGCATGCGATGCGGCGAAGGTCGAGACAGGGGTGGCGGATAGGGCTTGTCGGTGGGGCGGAGATCGCGGCGGCGCGGTACAGTTGATCGGTCAGACAGGTTAGGGTTTTCCCTTCCCTTCTTCTTCTGGTGTCTTGTTGGTTTCTGGTGGTGGTGATGATTTGGCCGGGGTGGAGTTTGGGGATTTGGCCGGGGTAGAGTTTGGAGATTTGGCCGGAGTGGAGTTTGGGGATTTGGCCGGAGACAGGGACTATGTTATCGTCGCTAGGGGCTGGGCTTGATGCAGGCGACCAAGATGATGGCGTTGGTGATGGCTTAAATTCGGTCGGGTGCGGGTGGTGTCACGACCCGCACCCGAGAGTAAGGGCACGAGACGTGGGTACGTCCAGCCTACGTCGCAGTATTGGCGGTAGAACGTTGTCCTAGGTCACATGCATCTAACAGTTATAGGGTACATATACAGTTTATACACTCCGAATGGAGGTGACATAAATAAGTACAACTCAATAACAACTAAAGAAGAAAGTACGATACGATAGAATAGATGAAACACAGAATCCACAGATGATAAATACAAGAGAGATAGCTGAAAGTCTAAGATAACAACTCCACATATCCAGAATACAGATTCTAAATAAATACAAGTGTATCTGACAAGACATGAAGATAAATAGAACTAGCCTAGCTAACTAGCCTAGTCTATAGGGGTAGTGTCATCCGCAAGTACTGGGTCCTCCTGAGGGTCCAGCTCGTATGTGTCGTCTAAGCCTGCTCCATAATAGGTAGGACATAGCTCCTCAAAGTCATCTGTAATATTTCAACAGATCCAGTCAGGACTGGAGCGAGCACAGTACATCTCACGCTGTTTATATCATGACAAGAATAAAATACAGGCAATAGAGTAAGATACATGAAATACTAAAGAGTATACATGAGTAAAAGAGAAGACTATAATGAAGTATCTACTATAAGTAAAGAGCTACAGTGAACTAGTGATTTAGAATACAAGCTAGACATGTGAACGGCTTGATAATAAATATGAGAGGTTGTACATGGCTACACTACTTTGGAAATTGTCCACATGACTATTTATACTCTCCCGTACCCCAATCAATACACAAGGATCCGTTCAAGTTATGTTATTATACATGATTTCATATGGAGGCCCATAAATGGGTGCACATGAATATAAATATGGGGGCTCCGTGAACATGAGAGTACCTGAATCATGAGAGTGCGCATGAATGATGAAAGTACAAGAATACATGATGAAAGTGAAACGCACATGATATGATATATCTGATGCTTTCGAGGGGGATAACATCGTATGAAAAGATCCATATAGTACTAATCCGTGTTTCCATCGTGTCAGCATCAATTAAAATAATCTAGAGCAAGAAAATACTCCTAGCAAGTATGAAACGGTCAGAGAATGTACTCGCCTAATATCCTGAATGTCTGAAAGAAATACTGCCTGAGAAGTGGTGTCTGGCTCCTAATCAGAACAGTACAAGTCACAACATATCCTAACAAGTAAATTAAGCTACTATAATGCATTCTGCATGATGTTGGGTCAATTCTAGACCAAAGTCAACCCTGGTCAACTTCAGTCAACTAACTAGTCAATACTAGGTCAACTAGGTCAACCTAGACCTAATCAAGTCTCACTAGGCCTACCCTTGTTTACCCTAACATTCACATACCATACACAAGTCTATATGACTCTACTCATGTGCATATTCCATATACACAAGGCCACACAAGGATACCATAAACTAGGCTACCTAGACTATATGCCATATACCCTTATAGGCAATACACATACAATCCATATATATCTATATACACATATATATCAATAGGCAATCTCTATTTTATCACATTAACACATTTAGCTATATATTATATATATATATATATATATATATATATATATATATATATATATATATATATATATATATATATATATATAGGGATAGAGGGAAGGTATGCATGTGTGTAACACCAAGTTTTTCAAATGAGGATAATTTTGAAATTTTGTAATTATAATTATTATTTATTGATAATTATTTCATATTATAATTTTTGGTGATTTTTAATCATTTTTAAACTATTTAAAATTATGACTTGTGATTTTGACATTTTACTATTGTTTGGTTTTAATTTCGAGGAATTTGTCACCCCCAGTTTTCAGAAACAGGAGTATTTTTGTCATTTTACATTTTTGAATATTTTTAAAATTTATTTTATTATTTATGATATTGTTTTGGGGTTATTTGAGTCGGGTTCGAATTTCAACTCAATCCGACTTGAAACGGGGACCCGGGGGTAGTGTTGACTTTAGTGGACCCACACATTAGTTAGCCATGGCCCACATGATAGAAATATTTTAGTTAGAGGTTAGACTAATTATTATGGGTAAGGTTAGTGTGATTAGAGACTTTAGAATGACTAATTTAGCCCCAACCAATTAGCCCTTTCCTAATACTAATAGAATAGGTTAGTGGGGGCATTTTGGACCTTACCATAATAGGACAAATAGCCCCATATGGCCAGCCACTTTGGGAGAGGATAGGCTCAAGTTTATTTCATTATTCTCATCCACACTCACTCTCTTGTTCTTCCCCAAATTTCTAGAGAGCAATCCCTAGCAATTTCTCCACCAAATTCTTCCATTTTGCCACCAAATCTTCTTCTTTCCTTCTCCATTCTAGCCAAGGAGGAAGCTACCCAAGTTTGGGAGTATTCGGAGCTCGTTCGTGTCCTTTTGGAATCTCTATGTGTCGGTGTCGCTCCGGAAAGGCTTTTCTTCGATTCGATCTACCGGGAGGTATAAATTCCTTCTCCTTTTCATTTCCTCATGCATATAGGTCTATTTTGAACCCATAGGAATGACTCCCATCGTTGTATCTCCATTTGTGTCCATTTGGAGGTCATAGGAGTGTCCTTTGTGTTGTGGTTGTGTCCATGTGGGAAAACCCCAAATTTGGACATACTATGTGTTGTTGTTATGTATGAATAAATTATTACATGTTTAATCTCATATTTTTGTATTGGAGATGTGTTTATATATATATATATATATATATATATATATATATATATATATATATATATTAGTGTAGAGAGTGACTTCTTGATATATTATGTTATATACTTGTGTTTCTTTTGTCTCAAACTACCTAAATTCGTCATAATTTTTATCCACGTTTTTAGTAGCTAGAGCAACTTAGAAATGCCATAACTTTTAGCTCATAACTCCAATTAACCTCCCGTTTTTTTAAAAGAAGCGTATCAAAGCTAGCTTTCCAAATATATATTTTAATAAGACAAATTTGTTCTAAAACTTTCTGTAGAATTGTTTGAGTGTCAGCTGTATGAAAGACGAACACGTTTTGGTATTTTTGCGATTCCGGGAGCTTTCGGACACGAAAATGCGATCCGTTTAAAGTTTCGAAAAGCTAACACGATGAGCTACAACATACTGTAATCCTAGAATTTAGTGAAGACCCAATTGGTACAGTATTAATTTTAAGTAGAAGAGTGACTATACGATATATGCATTTTGTGTAACCTATGAGCCTATGTAGTATGGATATTAAATGAATATAGTGTATGTAATGCATGATATGTTAGATAAATAAAATAATATATATATGATATATATATTCTTTTTACATTAATGTATATATATGGTTGAATGCAAGCATGTAGGAATGCAATTAATATAATGCATATAAGAAATGCATAAATGCATGAATGAAAGAATAATATACAATGTATTCATATGTATAAAATATGTAGGTAATGCATAGATGCATGAATGAAATGAATATTTGCAATATGTTAATATAAATACAAGTATCTAATATACATGATTGTATGTATAATATAATACAAGTATACATGTATGTATCATGTAATGTAATATACATGATATGTATGTATGCATGTATACAATGTAAGTATGTATGTATGTATGCATTTCTATAAACTGAGTTAACCTATAACCTTTTACACACATTCATTCATACACCCTTTGACATCATGTATCCCATGTCACATATACCAACCTATCACTAAATTTTAGAACATTAACACATCCTTTCACGCATGTCAAACACACACATACTCACTTACTCTTTTACCTCTCTTTCTATATATATATATATATATATATATATATATATATATATATATATATATATATATATATATATGTATGTGCCTATATATATAGATTTCCTATATATATCTATGTATATGAATATGTGAATGTGTAAAATGATAGAGTAAAGTGAAAGGGTAAGTTGAAATCAATATAGTATTTTCTATGTAATGTGAGTGTAATGTATATAGCCTAATATTGTTAGCCTAATATAGAGTGCCTAATTGAATGCCTGTATATAATGTAACCCATAACCCTTAAATTGAGATGCTAGTTAAATTCAGATTTCATATGTAAACCACCATGCCATGTAACCCTCCTCTGATGATTTCCATGATGAAAATAGTTGTAACCTTGTTAACTTGTGCCATGTTCTAGTGTAATCTATAACTAGTGTTTGATTTTCCCCTTTGTTGTGCACCTCCATGTTCACACACACACATAGCAATACATGCAACCCTTTCTCTCTCATTATACAATGTTAATTATAGCTCAATGTGAATGTACTCTTGATGTGTGGCTTGATGTATTTGGCTTGTATAGCCTTGTGATTGGTGTGTGATTGCTAGACTAGGCTTGGTTAGGCTTAGTGAGACTTGTTAGACTTGTTTCGCTTAGGCTTGACCTAGTTTGACCAGTCTAGTTGACTAGAGTTGACCGAGAGTTGACTTTGGTCTAGTTTGACCTAGACAGCATGCAGATACATAGTAGATTATATTTATCATCCCCTGTATACATCTTGACTTGTGTTGCTCTAACTAGGAGTCAGGTATCTCATCTCGGACAGTATATTTACTTCAGACATTCAGATACGAGGCGAGTACATTCTCTGATCATTTCATATCCTGCTTAGAATTATTTCCTGTATTAAATTACTTTACTTGATACTGTGACGTTGGTCACACGGATTAGTACTATATGGATCCCTTCTTGAGATGTTATCCCTTCAGGGAGCATCGGGTACTCTATGTTCTGTGCGTTTCACTTACATGGCGTATCATATGCTTCTTTGGTTCTTTGATCACTTGTGACATATACTCATATGATCACAGAGTCTTCTCTGAATCTTTATCCCATTTATTGGGTCTATCAGAATCCCCATTTATGGGACTACTATGTACCACCCTTCGGAGGCTTATCATCCTTTGGGGGCATATCACCCTTCGGGGGCTTATCACCCTTTGGGGGCTTATCACCCTTTGGGGGCATATCACCCTTTGGGGGCTTACCACCCTTCGGGGGCTGTTACATAGAATCATAACATAACCTGGTTGGATCCTTGTGTATTAGTTAGGGGTACGGGGGAGTATAAATAGTCATGTGAACAATTCCAAAGTAGAATAGTCATGTACGCCTCTTTAGTATAGCCATGTACAAATCAAGCCGTTCACATGTCGACTTTGTACTCTGAATCACTAGTCACTGGTAGCTCTCTACTTATAGTAGATATTTCTATTACAGTTCTCTCTCTGTTTACATACTGCATTTCCTTCAGTATCTATATCTTACTTTACTACATGATTATATTTTCTAACCTGCTATGAACTGTTGAGATGTATTGTGCTCGCTCCCGTCCTGACTGGACCTGTTGAAAATTTTACAGAGGATGATGAGGAACCCTGCACCCCTTACTTGGAGCTTGCCTAGATGACACTCGCAACCTGGACCCCTGGGGAGGTTCAGGCAGCTGCTCAGGATGATACCTTGTATAGTGTAGATAGCTTAGACTGTCTTTTCTTTTTTATGTTTAGCTGTTGTCTTATTTTCAGAGTTGTATATTTTAGAGATGTTGAGACTTTGTTATTTCTTTCTGCTGTACCTCAGTTGAGGATTTCTTATCTATTTTCCATCATGCTACATTCTACCTTAGATTGTGATTGAGTTGTACCTCTGTGTTGGCCTCCTTATGGAGAGTATTCATATTATGTTAGTTATAGTTCATGACCTAGAACAGCGTTCTACCGCCGATACTGCGGTGTAGGCTGGGTGCTGTTACGTTCTCGTACCCTCACAGTGGGTACGGGTCGTGACACATTTTTAGTGGTGGCCCATGCAGGTCAAGTTTATGTAGTGGTATTCGAACTAGAGTATCACTACAGCCTGCAGTAGGATTAGGATTATTTTTGGAGGTACTCAATCACATTAGGAAAAACTCTTAATCAGATTCCTTTTGTCTAAAATTGTTGCTTATTGACTTCCTTTGAATATAAACTGTCCTCATTTGAATTTTCGCTTCATTTTCAGAAATTGCTTCTTGTTTTGATCTGTTTTCATGATGGTTATGAAGACACGATCTCATCGTTTCGGTTCGGGGGATACTATCGAGAGGCTGGCCACCTCTCGTCCTGTTCATCAGGGCCTCGAGACCGCAGCTTCTGTTGTGCCGACTCAGGTTGGCATTTCTGCTATATTGGAGGTGCACCTCTATCTGTACAGAGACTTTTCCCTTCATTTCCGATTTTTCTCAACAGCAGCGATTCATGCAGCATCAGCAGCAGAGATTTGTGCAGTATCAGCATCAGGCTGGAGGAAACCAGCAGGGCAAGCTATCGTTAGGACAGTCGAGGATGCACAGACCGTTGGAGATCTTGCTGTAAGTTCCGTTCTTCTCAATTCCATTCCCGCAATTGTCTTTTATAATTACCTTGAAATTCGATTCCATCTGTTCCTTGTTGATTGATTAATTTTGTCATGTTACTCTTTTGTTGTGTTTGTTTTTCTTCGGAGAAAATTATATGGGCTAGGTCGCCTAAATCATGGGATCTAGAATCCTCGATAGTCGTGTTAGTTGGCATAGTGAGGACATGTAGTCAGATTTTGGATGTATTCTCGGGTATGGGAATTTAAGGTTTTCGCTGTCGCATGCGGCAGTGAAAAAAATTTAAATACCATGAACCTAGAGGTACGTACCTTAGTCAAGGACTCTGTGATTATCGTAGCCTTGCTCACTAGCATGATGAAGACTCTGGACAACATGATTTTGGACAGAGGCATATGATTAACAGATTGTATCTTGAGAAGATTTAAACATCATATCCTTTTGATTGTTATAAATGACTTAGGAGTAGGGATATTTAGTTTTGTAGAGCTTATTCATAGGTAGTTCCTTCATAGTATAATGGTATGATGACTTGTAGAGTGTCTGTACCCTAGAGGTGATAGTTAGCATTGGTGTTAGAATAGTAACCCATTGCAGATAATTCTCCTATTATCTATAATACCAACCAGTTACACATAGGATGTTAGTATGCCTTACAGCCTTGATGACTATTACTACTTTCCCTTACCTTTTCCAGTGAGGCACCCATGACCAGAGCCTGCCTTTGAGTATAGTTGTAGTTTCACCTAAGACCGAGAGGTCTATTTGCATTGATAGATTGCAGATGATATTGGCATATGGGATATAGGTTAGTTGGTATCTATAGGCTATTGTTGTATAGGGTTATAAACATGTTGTTTAGCCTATACTTGGTTCAGTTTTTCATTTTAGTTAAGTTCTCTTCGTGTTGAGTTCCTTTGTGTTGATCACCTTTATAGGCAGTGTGCAGACCCTTCACTAGATACCATGTCCCCTTGATTCAGACCATTCATCCTTAGCCTAGTTCTAAGCATTGTTTCAGACCCTTATAAGTTTAGTCTGCCTTAACCCTTGGTTGATCAGTCATGTATATATATATATATATATATATATATATATATATAGATGATATACTTAGGATATATGTGATGGGTTGTTGTTCTTGAGCATATATATATATGTGGTATTTGGTATTCATGTGCTTAGCTTGTAGGTATTTAGTTATAGGTGACTTGATAGGATTGGGAAGTTAAGAGCTAGTCTACTATAGAGTTTCTCTTTTGCTAAATTCTAGTTGCCAACACCTAGATAGCTAGCATAGGTAAAACCCTAAGAAGTTGACCAGTTGATGACCAAGTACTTGGATGTTGAGAAATTGACTAGTGATTGACCCTTGACTATGTTTGACCTAGAAGGGGGTACGATCATCTTAATTTCGAGGACGAAATTTTTATAAGGTGGGTAGGATTGTAACACCCAGTTTTCCAAATGAAGGTAATTTTGAAATTTTGTAATTATAATTATTATTTATTGATAATTATTTTATATTATAATTTTTGGTGATTTTTAATCATTTTTAAACTATTTAAAATTATGACTTATGATTTTGACATTTTACTATTGTTTGGTTTTAATTTCGAGGAATTTATCACCCCCAGTTTTCTGAAACAGGAGTATTTTTGTTATTTTACATTTTTGAATATTTTTAAAATTTATTTTATTATTTATGATATTGTTTTAGGGTTATTTGAGTCGGGTTCGAATTTCAACTCAATCCGACTTGAAATGGGGACCCGGGAGTAGTGTTGACTTTAGTGGACCCACACATTAGTTAGCCATGGCCCACATGATAGAAATATTTTAGTTAGAGGTTAGACTAATTATTATGGATAAGGTTAGTGTGATTAGAGACTTTAGAATGACTAATTTAGCCCCAACCAATTAGCCCTTTCCTAATACTAATAGAATAGGTTAGTGGGGGCATTTTGGACCTTACCATAATACGACAAATAGTCCCATATGGCCAGCCACTTTGGGAGAGGATAGGCTCAAGTTCATTTCATTATTCTAATCCACACTCTCTCTCTCTTGTTCTTCCCCAAATTTCTAGAGAGCAATCCCTAGCAATTTCTCCACCAAATTCTTTCATTTCGCCACCAAATCTTGTTCTTTCCTTCTCCATTCTAGCCAAGGAGGAAGCTACCCAAGTTTGGGAGGATTCGGAGCTCGTTCGTGTCCTTTTGGAATCTCTACTTGTCAGTGTCGCTCTGGGAAGGCTTTTCTTCGATTCGATCTACCGGGAGGTATAAATCCCTTCTCCTTTTCATTTCCTCATGCATATAGGTCTATTTTGAACCCATATGAATGACGCCCATGGTTGTATCTCCATTTGTGTCAATTTCGTGTCCATTTGGAGGTCATAGGAGTGTCCTTTGTGTTGTGGTTGTGTCCATGTGGGAAAACCCCAAATTTGGACACACTATGTGTTGTTGTTATGTATGAATGAATTATTACATGTTTAATCTCATATTTTTGTATTGGAGATGTGTTCTATAGTGTCTCATATATATATATACATATATATTAGTGTAGAGAGTGACTTCTTGATATATTATGTTATATACTTGTGTTTCTTTTGTCTCAAACTACCTAAATTCGTCATAATTTTTATCCATGTTTTTAGTAGCTAGAGCAACTTAGAAATGCCATAACTTTTAGCTCATAACTCCAATTAACCTTCCGTTTTTTTAAAAGAAGCGTATCGAAGCTAGCTTTCCAAATATATATTTTAATAAGCCAAATTCGTTCTAAAACTTTCTGTAGAATTGTTTGAGTGTCAGCTGTATGAAAGACGAACGCGTTTCGGGATTTTTGCGATTCCGGGAGCTTCTGGACACGAAAATGCGATCCGTTTAAAGTTTCGGAAAGCTAACACGATGAGCTACAATATACGGTAATCCTAGAATTTAGTGAAGGCCCAATTGGTATAGTATTGATTTTAAGTAGAAGAGTGACTATACGATATATGCATTTTGTGTAACCTATGAGCCTATGTAGTATGGATATTAAATAAATATAGAGTATGTAATGCATGATATGTTAGATAAAAAAATAATATATATATGATATATATTCTTTTTACATTAATGTATATATATGGTTGAATGCAAGCATGTAGGAATGCAATTAATATAATGCATATAAGAAATGCATAAATGCATGAATGAAAGAATGATATACAATGTATTCATATGTATAAAACATGTAGGTAATACATAGATGCATAAATGAAATGAATGTTTGCAATATGTTAATATAAATACAAGTATCTAATATGCATGAATGTATGTAAAATATAATGCAAGTATACATGTATGTATCATGTAATGTAATATACATGATATGTATGTATGCATGTATACAATGTAAGTATGTATGTATGTATGCATTTCTATAAACTGAGTTAACCAATAACCTTTTACACACATTCATTCATACACCCTTTGACATCATGTATCCCATGTCACATACACCTACCTATCACTAAATTTTAGAACATTAACACATCCTTTTACGCATGCCAAACACACACATACTCACTTACTTTTTTACCTCTCTTTCTCTCTGTATATATATGTATGTGCCTATATATATAGCTTTCCTATATATTTCTATGTATATGAATATATGAATGTGTAAAATGATAGAGTAAAGTGAAAGGGTAAGTTGAAATCAATATAGTATTTTCTATGTAATGTGAGTGTAATGTATATAGCCTAATATTGTTAGTCTAATATAGAGTGCCTAATTGAATGCCTGTATATAATGCAACCCATAACCCTTAAATTGAGATGCTAGTTAAATTTAGATTTCATATGTAAACCACCATGCCATGTAACCCTCCTCTGATGATTTCCATGATGAAAATAGATGTAATCTTGTTAACTTGTGCCATGTTCTAGTGTAATATATAACTAGTGTTTAATTTTCCCCTTTGTTGTGCACCTCCATGTTCACACACACACATAGCAATACATGCAACCCTTTCTCTCGCATTATACAGTGTTGATTATAGCTCAATGTGAATGTACTCTTGATGTGTGGCTTGATGTGTTTGGCTTGTATAGCCTTGTGATTGGTGTGTGATTGCTAGACTAGGCTTGGTTAGGCCTAGTGAGACTTGTTAGACTTGTTTGGCTTAGGCTTGACCTAGTTTGACCAGTCTAGTTGACTAGAGTTGACCGAGAGTTGACTTTGGTCTAGTTTGACCTAGACAGCATGCAGATGCATAGTAGATTACATTTATCATCCCCTGTATACATCTTGACTTGTGTTGCTCTAACTAGGAGTCAGGTATCTCATCTCGGACAGTACATTTACTTCAGACATTCAGATACGAGGCGAGTACATTCTCTGATCATTTCATATCCTGCTTAGAATTATTTCCTGCATTAAATTACTTTATAACTTGATACTGTCACGTTGGTCACACGTATTAGTACTATATGGATCCCTTCTTGAGATGTTATCCCATCAGGGAGCATCGGGTACTCTATGTTCTGTGCGTTTCACTTATATAGCGTATCATATGCTTCTTTGGTTCTTTGATCACTTGTGACATATACTCATATGATCACAGAGTCTTCTCTGAATCCTTATCCCATTTATTGGGTCTATCAGAATCCCCATTTATGGGACTACTATGTACCACCCTTCGAGGGCTTATCACCCTTTGGGGGCATATCACCCTTCGGGGGCTTATCATCCTTTGGGGGCTTATCACCCTTTGGGGGCATATCACCCTTTGGGGGCTTACCACCCTTCGGGGGCTGTTACATAGAATCATAACATAACCTGGTTGGATCCTTGTGTATTAGTTGGGGGTACGGAAGAGTATAAATAGCCATGTGAACAATTCCAAAGTAGAATAGCCATGTACGTCTCTTTAGTATAGCCATGTACAAATCAAGCCGTTCACATGTCGACTTTTGTACTCTGAATCACTAGTCACTGGTAGCTCTCTACTTATAGTAGATATTTCTATTACAGTTCTCTCTCTGTTTACATACTGCATTTCCTTCAGTATCTATATCTTACTTTACTACATGATTATATTTTCTAACCTGCTATGAACTGTTGAGATGTATTGTGCTCGCTCCCGTCCTGACTGGACCTGTTGAAAATTTTACAGAGGATGATGAGGAACCCTGCACCCCTTACTTGGAGCTTGCCTAGATGACACTCGCAACCTGGACCCCTGGGGAGGTTCAGGCAGCTGCTCAGGATGATACCTTGTATAGTGTAGATAGCTTAGACTGTCCTTTCTTTTCATGTTTAGCTGTTGTCTTATTTTCAGAGTTGTATATTTTAGAGATGTTGAGACTTTGTTATTTCTTTCTGCTGTACCTCAGTTGAGGATTTCTTATCTATTTTCCATCATGCTACATTCTACCTTAGATTGTGATTGAGTTGTACCTCTGTGTTGGCCTCCTTATGGAGAGTATTCATATTATGTTAGTTATAGTTCATGACCTAGAACAGCGTTCTACCGTCGATACTGCGACATAGGCTGGGCGTTGTTACGTTCTCGTACCCTCACAGTGGGTGCGGGTCGTGACAATGTGTGAGTGTGAATGTGTGTGTATGTGGGCTGTAATCAGTGTGTGCAAACATGGTATATCATTCTCAGATTTCCAGTGAGTGAAAATAGTATGTACATTTGTGTAATAGGTTAGCAATGTATTCATTGTGTGTGTATGTCATTAGGATATATGTGACAGGAATTTTGATTGATTGTGAGTGTAGATAGTATTCAGTGTCAAGGATATACTCATGTGTGTGTGAGTGTTCTGTTCCCAGGTTCAATACAGTGTCAATAGTGTGTACATAAGTTTGTGTCATTAGAGTATATGTGACAGGAATAGATGGGAACATGTTCTCAGATTTAAAATAAACCAATATTAGAAGACTGTGTATTAGTCTATCAACCCATAGACCAAAATGAAACATAAGGACTGAATTTAGTGAACAATCCCAGGAATAATATTCATGGGAAATCAACAACATGACAGTTAAAATGAAATGGGGCATTTGTTCTCAGGTCTTAAGTCAACCAACAGTGTGTCTTGTGTGTAGATGGTCCCCAGGTCTTGTGTGTTATATGAGTAATGTGTCCTCAGTGTCAATGTGAGATTAGTTAGGCAGTGTGTGTTTTAGTGACAGCAAATTAGATAGGTGGGTGAGTGTGTGTATAGCTAATAGTTCCCAGATTTAGTGAGTACAACAGCGTCCTGTGTGTGGAATGTGACCAAGGTGTGTGTAATGTGTGTACATGTGATATGTGTGTGTCTCAGATTTACAACAGTGTATACAAATGTTTGTGATAGTGGAACATGTCATTCTCAGATTTAGAAATGAACCCAGGTTCCAGTTTTTACAGCAGGGTGTATGTTATAGGTATCAGTTAATGAATCCCAAGCAACTGCCAATTCGAACTAATGAAAAAATAAACTAGTCTCTATGCCAAGTGAACCCTAGCACATAGGTTAATTTCCCAGGTTATTACAACACAAATTAATCATAAACATAAGCTAAACCCATTCGAATTTCAGGAACCCACACTGACAGATCTCAGTATCAGGAAAATAGAAGGATTCCCCAAATACGAATCAAATAACAACTTAATAATTCAAAATACTGGTCGATAATCATCCATGCATATGTGCACGTGTCTTACTAACCTTCACGTAACCAAAAACAGGACACAAGTATCCAGAACTCACACGAACCAACACAACACAACTGGACACGAATAGTGTGACCTGTGCACGAGTCCTAGCTCACTCGACACGAATCTATTGGACATGAGGCTTTGGGGGTGTCGTGTCAGACACTGCCCCTACCTCTATGTCCAACCACACATGTCCAAGTGCCCTAAAATAGCCGCACGAGCACACGAGTAGTAGGACAGCCCGGTTGCACGTGCGCGGGGCGTATCTACGACTCCAAAATGACACAAACTGGACTCAAATCTAGCTCAATCGAAGGGAAAGTGTTAAGCCACATAAAAACACAAATTTCTATTCAAACACAATTCGAAAACAGTGATGAAAAGCCTACTGTGGCATTTCATTGAACACAACAGTACATAGGCTGATACGTGTCCGATACGGACACGTAATGGACCCGACTCATCACGAAATCTATACCTACAGCTAGAGGACACCTAGGGCTATGCAAATATGCAAAGAAATCAGGAAACTAATGGTTAAAAAGAATGTTACCTATAGGTGTTCTTCCTCAAGAAAAACCCAAAATGAGAATCCCTCATTGCTAGCTCAATGCTCATATGGAACCCAAAACTTAGATTCACCTCCACCAATAGTAAAAGAACAATAATCAGGTTGTAATGCAAGAGATTTGAATGAAAATGGATGAGGAATGATCAAAATAGGAAGGGTTAAGGGAAGAACCAAACCTTGCTCTTTGAAAATGGAAGAATATGCAAAAGAGGCAAGAAACTTTGAGAGACATTAAATAGGGGGGGTGGATCCCTAGGTGGCCGGCCCAAACTTCTAGGGTTAGGGTTTTGGGGATCATCAATGGATCTCCTATCATCTAGTCAAATCAAGGGTTCTAATAATTTCTAGGTTTTCACACTAGTCTAACTTATGCATCCTAGTTAGCTCTAACTAACCATGACTAACTAATACTAACCACTTATGCATCCTAGTTAGCTCTAACTAACCATGACTAACTAATACTAACCATGACTAACTAATACTAACCATGACTAACCAAGACTAATCTAGGCTAGGTCCAATCTAGGTTAGGGCTAATCACAACACATGGCAACTAATTAAATAAATATTAAATCACACAATTCCAATAAATATATTAATTTTAAATAAATTCAAAATGACAAAAATAACCTCAAACTAGAAATGTGGTAGTGACAGGTGACGACAAGGTAGAGATAGGGAACGGCCAGGAGGAGGAGTGGAGGGCGGTGGTGTCCCAGTAGTGAGGCGAGGGGAGGATAGGTTGGCGGTGGAGGACAACTGTGATGACGGGTAACGTCAGGAGAGGTGGCATGGAGGCTGGGTTCAGCCGAGGCCGTAGATGGAGATGGGGCTGTGGTGGATCGACGGTGACAAACGATGATGGCGACTTCGTCGGCTAAGGGCAGTGTTAGGTTTAGGATTAAGTCGTCGTGTCGGGAGTGTCCGACACGATGATGGTGACGAGGAGATGCGTCCGGGTGTGTCGGACGCGATAAAGATAATATATTTGTAAAAGAAAATAAATAGTAGATGGGAAAGGTACAGACACGGACACGATGCACAGTCTGTGGATTGTAGACAATTTATGGATGAGTGCCTCTCCTTATATAGGATGTGAAAATTTTCAGTTGGATAAGGACTTGTAATGGCTTAAACTCCGATGGATAATTCCATCTTTTTATTTAAATCGATTTAGAAATTAAGCAATCAAATCCAAATCAATCTAGATAAACTTCCTTTAATTTAATGTCTATTTAAAATAAAATATTTTCCAAATTTAAATTATCAAAATAATTCAAATATTAAATAAAATCAAATCTTAAATATCATTTTCATAATTAAATAAATATAGTAATAATTAATTTTCAAAATCACTATAAATACTTAAATATTAAATCATAAAATAGCTTTTATAAATAACAAAAATATATTAATAAACAAATTTCAAATTTCGTAAAATATTTGGAATATATTTCATATAAACCATAATTTTCAAATCACTACTTATTTTTAAACGACGAACAAAATAACTCTTTTTAAAAATAAAAATAATTATCACATTTATTTGAACATGTAGTTTCCTATATAAAATAAAATCTATAATAAAAATGTTTTTCTAAAATATGTACCTCAACACATATTCGCACTCGTCGAGCAAATACGAAACGCAAATCTCGTATGCTACGCAATTACAACAATGCGAACTCGTATGCGACGTACAGATACAAAGTACAAAATAAATACAAAAATATAAAAAAATCGTAGTAGAAATTTAGGGGGTTTACAGTCGTTAGACATGACGAAGTAAGCTATACTAATCTAGGGAAACTACAAAGCAAATATGAATATGTACAATCACAACATTTATAAACGTTCCCAGAATCAGAGTACATGTCTAAGCATTATTGCATACGTCCAGCAATAGTAAAGTAAATGTAAAGTCTGACTATAGTTTCCAATACAATAAAAATTAAACAACTAAACGTAATGTAGCTAGGCCTCCTCGGCCGCTAGGTCGTGAGCAACCCCAGCTTGCTCAACTATATCAGCAGTCTCCCGCTCATAGTACGTGTTACATATCGCCTCCATCTCACCTGCAACATATCCAATCAGGAGCGGAGCAAAGTACTATTCTTGGTAATGAATAAGAACATCATGATATAAAAAAGAGTACAAGAGAACATAAAATATAAAGTACAAGAAAAGAACATGAAAGTACAGGAATATAAAGTACATGGAGCACAGAAAATAAAGTACCAGAAGTAAATACTGAACCTGAAGTACAAGATATGACATGTGCACAATATTTGAAATACAGCTAGCATATGTGACCGGTTGGGGTAAGCACAAGAATAAGCACATGAAATGGGTATGGCTTAGGGCCCGCGTGAACGGTACGAGGCTTAAGCTATCAATCTGAATTTTTCATCCTTAGGTTTGGTCACATGGATAGTGTATTTTCCTTCTCCGACCACAAGTAAGTACAGGAACATGAAAGTACAAGAGAACATGATATCGTGTCACATCGTGTCATCGAGAGAAGTACAAGATATGAATGTAAATGCACAAGACCATAGAATGTACTTGCCTTGCTTCGAGTGATCGAGAGTAGGGAATAAAACTGGATACTCACCTAGTTTTAGTACAAGTTGGTTAAAATATAAACAAAGGTATTAATTAAGCTAAAAGGTAATTAACTCCTCTTCCAAATTACTAATAGCTACTATACTTAATTCAATCTATTAATCCATTAGGTTACAGATCAGGATAGTCCATAAGAACAAAGTAAAAATGAAAATATACTATTATCATGTCTAGGCCAAAATAATTGCTTAACTCTATGTAACATTGCTAGGCTAATTGTTGTTCAGTCTATTAAACTGGATTCACTCCTACTGCCATTTTATTGTTCCTGAGCATTGACTCTTATTAGTCTATAATTAGAGTTAGCATGCAATCCTACTTACTCAACAGAGCTTTGAACAAGGTCATATGCTAGTAGCACCATATCCACACTGCCCTAAAAATCTACTCTAGAATGCCAATTGTTAAAAGAGCTAAGTTACACAACTAACTTGTAACATAACACAACCAAAGATTAGACCAAATCTACTTAATAGTCCACCATTTCAAACTCAGGACTACCAATTTTAGTGATACGTGTCCTTTCTGTAAAATCAACTTTGCTAGAAGCTCAATCAGTTAAACACCAGGCAATTCATCCCAACCTGACAGCTAATTGGGTTTCAAATTGTTTTAGAGGGAAAATACAAATTAGCTAGATACAACAAAATTGAATTTGAATGAATCATAAAAACTTGCCACTGCTAATTGAAGATGCAATCTAATTGAAACATTCCCAAGCTTTATTAGAATCAAGATACAATTATTAGCAACAATTGAAGATGCAATCTAATTGAAACATTCCCAAGCTTATTCAAACTCTATAGATCCATGGCCATGCCATCACCTATTGACACGCATGCAGCCTAGGCACAACAATACTTGGACAAGAACGGTACTCCGGACACATACGCAGACCCCTCGACTCCAGACTTGGCTATAGAAATGCACCCCATGGCTGGTACTCAACCATAACACACCAGGACACGTTCTGAACACCACACGAACTGGTACAGAGTCTTGGACAAGGTCCGGACACCAAACAAATACCAAAGCATCTCCGACACGAACACGACACATGAAACAATGCCATCATGAAAATTACGACCATAATAACTAGGCGTAAAATACAGAAGAAATTAGAATAAAGTGGGTTAGGAAGTTCATCTGGAAAGAGTCTGGATTCAGAATTGATACTCGATTATCAAGACACGGACACGATCCTTCGTGTCCTCGCTGCACACATGCATCATAACATACATAGAGCAAAGAATCGATCAAATCACATAGGCGATCTCATTTCTGATCGAGCTTAGCAATAAAATTAAGAACCAAGAATCCCTTATCATAATCTAGACTTCACAAATTTAGCAATGATGAAGAACTCACCCTCCGTTGATGTTCTTGAAACAAATCGAACAGGCCGAGGATGAGGCTTCGATCAATTGACTGGATCAATGCTCGATCCACCGAAACTTCAAATAGAAATGAAAGATTTGACTCAGAATTGGAAGGTAAGAAAAGAAAAGACGATATATAGATCAACGAAAGCTTACCTATAGATCTGAATAGAAGAGAAAAACCTGATAGCCGTTCGCCGGAATGGGAAGCCACCGCCGCAAAAGGGCCAGCACTCAGCCGGTTGCTGCCAAGATCCGCATGCTATAGACACTATTTTTGAGTCGACGAAGAGGATCGCCGGAGAGACGAAGACCACTGCCTCGAGATCGATCCTCTAGTTGCGGTAGGGAAGAGCCGGTCGTCGGAAACGAAGGGCAGCAACTGATCCTTGTGGTATTGTCGAGAAGAGGGACGGTGACGTCTCGATGCCGATCGTGTGCTGACGAAGAACTTCAGGTGATATCTCTACTTCGAAAGCTGTCGAAGAGGGCCAGTGCCACTTCCATAGCCGCTGATCGCCTGAGAGACGAAGGTTATGGTTCGGCTAGGGCTGGGAAAAAAATAGGAAAAAAGCCTTGACAGTGAAGAACAGATGGCAACTCTAGAGGGGGGGTGAATAGAGTATATAGAGATAATATCCACTTAAAAAATTAACTCTATCACAAATAAAAACTAATCAGAGTAAATGCAGAATTTAAAGTGAGAATCAAGAGAGCATACGCAAACACAGCCAATTTTAACCTGGTTTCCCTCGCGGAGGACTAGTCCAGGCCTGAGAACTCTAGCTCAGGATTAAATCCACTATTTGTGAAATAGTAGTTTACAAGCCGTGCCTTTTCTTCAGAAGAGCACGTCAACTTCTTACAGAGGATCGCAGTGGCGATTTTCTTGGAATTTTCCAAGCGACTTCTTCAACTCTTGCACAAGACTCCTAACTGAGAGATGCTGAGCACTCGGGACTTAGGAAGCTTGTGGCTAGTAGATGGGAAGGATATGGCTTATCTGAGCTTTAAGAGAGAAAAAAAAAGAAGATTGGATGATTTGAAATGAAAGAATTCTTGGCCTATTTATAAGGTTTTTGTAGGCAGAATTCGGCCAGAATTCGGGTAGGAAATTTCAAATATTTGGCCGTTGGACAACTAGCAACCAGCTATCCCTAAAATTAAGGTTGCTGATTTTTAGGGGACAGAGTTCGGCCCGAACTCTGTGTGGAGGCAGAGTTCGGCCCGAACTCTGTCTCCAGAGCACAAAACTGGTTCTTGGGGATCTGTGGGCTTATTTTTGGATGGTGGAGTTTATGGATTTGGGTAGGCTTTTGGTCAAGTCTCAAGAGCTCAATATGACACAGTTTACAACAGTCTAGACTCAATAAAAGTATAAAATACAGACTCATATATAACTGAATTGCAAAGACTGAGCTGTCTTCTGACTTGAGCTTGATGTAGACGTCGTGTGTCGTATTGAATTATTACAAGTATTATTTAATCAATGTTATCAATATTTTGTTGAGTGTGACTTTGTGTCAACAATCTCCCCCATATTGATAATTGACAAAATAATAAATGTATATTCAATATTCATACCTGGACACAACATAGCTCCCCCATAATCAGTGCCGAGCTAAACGAGATAGCTTCCCCGTAAACAATGCGTTGAACCTGTTGGCCTGATAAGGAAAATCTTCCAAAAGCACCAAAAAGCACATATACCAAAAAGAATATACACAATATACATATCTCTCCCCCTTTGGCATTTAGCAATATAATAAGAAATATGTAATAATGGGCAAACACACCAAAAGAGAAGAAACAACATAAGAACTAACAGAACGAGCAAATGACATAGAATAATAGAACTACCAGAAACATAAGAGTCACAACTCATAACTAGAGCATATAAGAGTCATCACGACTAAAACATAAAGAGTACTGATAAACCAAGTACATAAATCCGACTAAGCAATTGAAAAACTAGAAAGCATAAAAACATAAACTATGATCAGCAGCAGCATCATCTGGTAGAAGCTATCTCCATCATGGAGCACGAGAAGGCCCAGCGGAGTCGGAAGGACCAGTGAATGAACGGCTGGGGTCTACAATAGCAGCATCCAGATCCAGGTAGCGCATGACCCAGGGATCGTCAATGCGATATCCCTCGCGACCGGGATCCCGCTCCATGGAAATGGGCATAGAGGGTTGACGGGACATGGAATACCGAATATCGTGCAGTAAGTTACTGAGGGCACTCATCTGCAGGATAGTACGGTAGTCCATCTGAGTCCAGCGATCGTCCTCCAAGGCGAAACGATCTCAGAGCATGATCTGGATGGAGTCATGGGTAGCAGGAGGAGGTGGCACATCCTGTCCAAGTGGAGGGGCGTCGGGCTCCTCATCATCAGAATGCTCAGAAGTGGCAGGAGAGGCTATGACTGCCTGAAGTCGTCGTGCCTTAGAAAGGAAGGCAGGAGCAGGCAAGAAAGGACAATCATCAAGAGGAACATGGAAGCACGAAGGACCATAGGAAGATACAAGGGATAAACCAGGGCTCGTGGTTTCTTCCTACAGTTAATCATCCAGTCCATCATGGTACGTGGAAGATTGAAAGGAACACAAAAGTGGAGATGATACAAAGCTAATATTTCAAAATATGTAATTTTATCGGTAGAACCTGCTTTGGGTAGAATGGTATTGAAAACAATCCGATAAAGTTCATAGAAATATGGATTTAGATATTTAGCCATAAGCTTGCGAGGACGTGTGTACGGAGTACACAAGTCGTCCTTGAAGCTTTCAAGGGAAGTCCCGTTGGGAAATCAGAATGACCGAGCTTCAACAAGCTTTTTCCAAGAATTGGGCTCTTGAAGGTCAAGATATTCGGCTAAGTCAAAATCATCAAATGAGATACCGATACCCGCAACACGTGAATAGATGTGAGTATCATCATGAGTCAAGTTACAGTAAAACATTTGTATGGCACTACGATATATGACCGAATTAGAAGTAACAAGTTCGTCAAGACATAGGTCATTAAAGAGTGCATCATATTGAGAGAAAATTGTGAAGTTAATGGGATGTCCCGCAAACACCGGACATGTCCAAAAATCACTAAACCATTCATTGGATGCGTCTAGTGATATAAAAAGTCGGTTGTCGTAGGTGTTTGGATCACGTGGACGTGAAGGGTTGAACAATGGATGAGGTGGTTGATGTTGTTCAACGGGTTGCTCAACGGGAGGAGGAGGATTCGACGAGGACGCTCCCTCAGTTCGAATTCTCTTCCCACGGTCGAACAAGCGAGGAGCCATTGCACAAAAATAGAGAAATTGAAATAGAGAAGAGAGTGAGTTATACCTCAAATAAATGATGAATAGTGAAAGAGAATAAGAAAATAGTCTTTCTCCTTAATTTTGGTGAGAGATGGAGCACTATGGAGAGAAAACTAGGATTAGGGTTTTGAGAAAATAGTGTAGGAGAAGTAGAGGAGGTGGTAAAAATGAAGGAAAGGGAAGAGAAACCGAAATATAGGTGAGGGTTTCTCTTGGTCGGGTTCAATTTTGACCATTGATGGGATCCACGGCTGGAACAGTCCCCGATTCTGGAACAGGAAGGCCGAACTCGGCCCGAACTCTGGTAAGGGCAGAGTTCGGCCCAAATTCTGGGTCCTTGTCCCAGAACTGAAATCAGGCTGGAAGGATGAAAAAATTGGTTAACTGAGGGAAATCAAGATAAGTTATAAAGATAAAAGATTAAGAATGTCAATAAACCATATAGTAGAAGTGGAAAGATAGCAATATAAAATTGAAAAATAGCATGTCAGCAGATTATAAATCAAAATATACCGTATAATAAACAAGGAGTTATATTATAATTCAATATTTTGAATTTGCCATGAGTTAGCTGCAGGGGCCGGATCCCAGCTAGCGGTAGTCCTGAGGACTAGTGCACCGTGTCGCTTAGGCTTTTACGCCTTGTTGTCAGAAGGGCCCTTTCGACTTGTACCCATAGCAAGATCATTATAAGAGAATCACAATATAATTAATATTTACGCAGTTGTATTTTAATTTATGACAGCTTCATCTAAAATTCCAAGTTCACGACAAAGGAAATTGAAGCGCTCTTCGGATAATGGCTTTGTAAAGAAATCAGCTAACTGATGATCAGTGTCAATAAATTCTAAGTTAATCGTGCCATTTTACTGATGATCACGCAAAAAGTGGTGTCGAATCTCAATGTGCTTTGTGCGTGAGTGACAAATAGGGTTCTTAGTCAAGTTTATAGCACTAGTGTTGTCACAAAAGATAGGAATATGCATGAAAGATAAATTATAGTCTTCAAGGGTTTGCTTCATCCACAGAATTTGTGCACAACAACGCCCAGCTGCTATGTATTCAGCTTCTGTTGTGGATAGTGCGACAGAATTCTGCTTTTTGCTAAACCAAGAGACTAAAGCTGTCACTCCCCGTTCCCGGAATGCGTATTTTTATACATGTACAACTCATGTGTATTTATTTAGTATTTATCATATAATTTTTCTGTATTTAAACCCCTTTAAATTTTTATGTTAATTAATTATCTGCTCTTTAAATTTTCATGTTAATTAATTTCCTGCAAATTTTATTTCTGTAATTTTATTTCTGCATTTTCTTCCTGCTTTTATTTCCTGCTTTTAGTCTTGCTTATTTGGTTCGGCCTTATTGGGTTTCGGCTTGGATGGATCTGTGCAACCCGGTCCACTAGCTCCCACCTACCACCCCTTCCTATTTAAAGCTTCCATCTCTTTCTCTCTCCTTATTACTTCTTCTTCTTCCTCTCATTACTCTCCACCACCTGCCAGCAGCAGGAGAAGGCAAGTGCAAACGTGCTTCTACTTGAGAACCATGTTTTTATGGTTCATTTGGCTTCTCCTTATGATTCTAAGAGAGTTTAGTTCTTAGTATTGTGGATTTCGTTGGCTTGTTTCTCCTAGATCTAAGTTTTGTATTCGGCTGTTCATGGGTTATTGGTCCACCAACTTAGCGTGTATTTTGGCACTGGAACAAAGGCTCCATAGGGCGAGTTCGGGAGATGTTGTACGCACACGTTCTTACGTGCTCGCGTGAAACATCAGCCCAGTCACGCACACGTCTTTACGTGTTTGCGTATATTTTAGTCACGCTAACGTTCTCATGAGCGTGCGTGTATTTTAGTCACGCTAACGTTCTCATGAGCGTGCGTGTATATTAGTCATGCTAACGTTCTCATGAGCGTGCGTGTATTTTAGTCACGCTAACGTTCTCATGAGCGTGCGTGTATTTTAGTCACGCTAACGTTCTCATGAGCGTGCGTGTATTTTAGTCACGCTAACGTTCTCATGAGCGTGCGTGTATTTTTAGTTACGCTCATGTCTGTGCGTGCCTGCGTGACTTTTGAGTTACGTTCACTCTGTGCGTGTCTGCGTGACTTTTGAGTTACGCTCACTCTGTGCGTGTCTGCGTGACTTTTGAGTTACGCTCACTCTGTGCTTGTCTGCGTGACTTTTGAGTTACGTTCATACGGTGCGTATCTGCGTGTATTTTAGCCACTCTCACGCTGTGCTTGCGTGCGTGGCTTTTCACGCTCATGTCCCTGAGCTTGCATGCGTGACTTTTGGCGTGCGTGACTTTTCACCCTCACGCTGAGCGTGCATGCGTGAATCACTTGTCACGCTTCACTTTCCACGCTCACGCTTACCAGAGTGTACTCCTTTTACGCTTACTCCTTCATGCCAGACTTGGCGTACTTTTCACACGCACGATTCTTGCGTGACTTTTGGCCCTAGTATGGACTTGTTAGCATGACTTCCTGACTTGGGAGTTTTATTTGTTCTATACTTTATTCATTTAATATTGGCATGATAATTCCCTATTATATCCTTACGCCTTTTTGCATGAACCCGATAATCTTAGCATGTTAATATTTTAATACCTATGGTTGTGTATTAGTGCCAGGTGTCTGGATTGGTTTATGGATATCCAGTGAGACTGGAACTTGACCCTTGAGAGTTATAGACTCGACCCTATTTAATGCTAATTGACTTTCATGCCTTGTTACCGTTAATGACGATGGTTATCTTAACTAATTGATCATGCATTCCTAGTTGGAACTAAGAGACTGGCTAGTCGTCTTATTGAATAAATGAATGAGACACGTTCATGTTATGAACTATTGCAATCGACTGGCTGATCCCGAATATTGACATACATGCACACACAGGCTTCAATCTATTTATTTAATTATTTATTTATTTTTCTACAAAGAAGCATGTGTACTTATGGTCAAGGCATGATTACCGTGGTTAGATTTGATTGTTGCACTACGCTATGTAAAACCTATAACCTAACCGTACTGGTATCGTTGTAGGGTTGTGCATATCGTATCCCGTACGAAAGTACTCATTGAATGACCATGATCCACGGCATGGAATTTCACTCAACATAGAGACTATTAAGTTAAATAAAATAATGATTGTATGGAGAGAATGGATTCCCGAGTTCTTACATGGCAGCCCCCTTGGAACGAATAGTACCCGACGGGCCAGCTGGTTCCCACAGATACTGTAAATCTGCCACATGGGCAGGAAACAGTATCTGCTTTTATTATTATTGTATATTGTATATTGACGGGCGTCCTGCTAGGACTCGTCTAATTGGCGCACATGATTGACTGGATAGACTAGCCTTGCTCGCACATAGTAAGAACTGAGGAATCTTTATTGCATTATTCCAGGATAACTTGGGACTCACAATAGCAAGCCGTAGAATTTGATTGGCCGTTCAAGATGATTTGTTTGTGTACTGTACTACTCTGATACCTAACTGGGATGATCAGAATGTCAGGACATGACGGGCCAACTTCTGTCCTTGTTTGGTTGAGAGGTTGGTTCGAAGTGTCGTGATGTGATGTGAATCCTGGTAGCAAGCAGAGATCTATTATTATAGTCTTTTACTTGCTGGCTTATGCCCTTCATATCGTCCTTCCTTGTTGTACTTGCTATTAGAGGTCTAACCTCTCTGGTTTTGCATGGCCAGATTTAGAGCCGGTTCCCGAGGATCCAGCGTACTTCTACCTCCACGATGGTCAATACTAGGGGAATGATTGCAGGAAGACTCGAGTGGGTTCCTTACTTCACCGCTCGTTTTGTTATTTACTTTATACTTAGCCATTTGGCACCGACATGTTAGTCGAATTGTCTTGTACTTACTTTTACATGATTGTAATTAAGTCAGACTGCAGCTGATAACAATTGTGTATACTTGTTATACCATCTGGCTATGTTTTGTAAAGCCAGATCTCAAAAATATTTTGACTGAGCGTTTGGGACGCCTCACTGCTTTATCTTACATGTTCTCTATTTCTGTTTCCTTGCTTGAACGATTGAGACAATAGATGTGTAATGACCATAGCAAGACTTTTATGTAGACGTACCCCCTCGTCTGGTTAGACAGCATTGATCGTATTATACGGTATTCATCTACCCGTAATACGTAGCTGGCTGAGTCATTCCCCCGCTCTCCAGTATTCTGGTTCTGGGGCGTGACAAGGTTTTAGTGGTGGCCCATGCAGGTCAGATTTCAGACGTGTGGGGTGTTTTGATTTATAGGATGTCTCAATCACACATGTTTCCCCTTGATCTCCTGATTCGTTATTCTCAACTCTTGCTTGATATTTCGGTATCCTTTGACTTCATTGATCCTTCATGTCCGGTCGTTTGATTGTTCTCTTGTCCCTTTTCTTAGGGGCACTTCGTCCGTATCGGTCAGAGCTGGACAACAACAACAAGGGCAACATGGGTAACATGACCAGGTTGGTCAGCAACAAGGGCCAGTCTCACCTCAGGAGACTATCCAGGAAGAAGTGATAGTAGAACCAGCGGTTGGACCGCAGTATCCGGATATTCCAAACCCACCCATAGTTCCACCTACTCCTGTGGAAGTGGACACACCAGCCCTTCTGGAGATCATGAGAGGAATGATGGCTGCTCAACAACATCAGATGTTGGCCCAGCAGCGTATGCACACTCAGCTACAAGAGCAGAATGTGTTACTCAACCAAGGATTGCAGACGGCTTTGGAAAGAGGAGTGAGGGCTAATTCAGGAGCATCAGCCAGGTTTTGCAAGTACAACCCCCGCCGTTTTGAGGGCACGGAGGATGCCATCTCAGCAGATGCATGGCTTAAGGATATGGAGCCTATTCTGACAGCGGCTAAGGTACCGGCAGAAGAACGTATGGATCTAGTGAAGTTGTTACTTCAGGATCTTGTACGTGACTGGTAGGAATCAGAGGAAGTGGGCATCAGACGTCCTGTGGCTTGGGACGACTTCACAGCAAGATTCAAGACCAAGTACTATGGAGTTGTGGCACAGTTTGAGCTACAACAGAAGTTTATCAACCTCAGGCAGGCCGGCAAGACTGTAGATGCTTATGCAGCGGAGTTCTGCAGATTGAGTAGGTTCGCCCCAGAGATGGTAGCAACAGAGCGCCATAGGGCCATGAGGTTTTAGCAAGGGTTTTATCTCGAGCTCTTACAATTGATAGAGGGGCACAACTACCAGACTTTTGATGAGATATTGACGGCAACTCGAAGGCATGAGCTCACCATTCAGAGGCTTACGACAAGGACTGGGGGTCAGAAGAGATCCCACAGTCAGATTGAAGGAGGAGGGGGAGCAGCACCCCGAACAACAGCACCATCCACTGGCATTCGTATCCACGATGTGGCGATACGAGGACCAGCACCACCCAGGCAGCAGCAACAGCAACAGAGGAAGAACCAGCAACCCCCGGCGGGCTGTACTTATTGTGGGAAGATGGGACACACTAGAGATATGTGTCGGACATTGAATGGACTGTGTCTGATATGTGGAAATCCAGACCATCGGGTTACCATATATCCCATAAATTCGAGGTCAGGAGGACTAGGGCAGTAGTTTCCTGCTCTGCCAGTACCAGGGGCAGGCCAGTATCGAGGACCAGCGGTGGCAGTTAGGCCATTGGCGCAGCGTCCATTAGTACCGCAGGCTCAGATGTTTCGGCAGCAGGGACCGCCGATGCAGCAACACCAGCATAGACCACCCCAGCATCATCAAGGCAGGGGCCAGCAGCAGCACCAGGCTAGGCCGCAGCATGGAAATCAGCCAGGAGGTCGAGGGCAAGCATTCACTCTGTCCTTGGAAGAGGCATTGGCATCGGAAGATGTTGTGGTAGGTAACATTCTCGTCGCCTCATATCCCGCAGTAGCATTGTTTGATTCGGGAGCATTCCATTCATTTATATCTGCACGATTTGTGACACGACTAGGAATGGAGTTCGAGGCATTGCCAGGGAGGTTGAATATACTCACTGGTAATGGGCTCGTAGGAGTTAGTAGAGTTATTTTAGCATGTAGCGTTGTGGTTTGCGGGCATTCCTTACCTGCCCGGTTGATAGAATTTCCTGTGGAAAATTTTGACGTTATCTTAGGCATGGACTGGCTGAAAGACAGTCATGCGATAATAGATTATCGTAGAGGGAGTGTATCTTTTGATATTCCAGGCATGAAGAGATTCACCTTAGTCAGATCAGAGGCAACTCAGCAAGAGCAGGGAGTAGTAACGGCTATAGAGGAAGCTCAGATTCCGAAGGTAGTTGAAGAATTTCTAGACGTATTTCCTGAAGAACTTCCAGGTCTACCACCAGTTAGAGATATTGAGTTCAGTATAGAATTGGCACCAGGAACTAAACCGATATCAGATCGAGTTTACAGAATGGCAGATTCAGAGCAGGCCAAGGTATGTCAGCACATAGAGGAATTAAAGGAGAAGAAGTTCATCCAAGCTAGCGTATCACCATGGACAGCACCAGTGGTACTTGTAGAGAAGAAGGATGGGTCATCCAGATTGTGCATTGACTACAGGAAGCTTAACGCGGCAACAGTGAAGAACAAGTACCCATTACCCAGGATCGACGACTTATTTGATCAGTTGAGCAAGGCTAGAGTTTTCTCCAAGATAGATCTTCGTTCAGGGTACCATCAGGTGAGGGTTCGGAAGGAAGATATTCCTAAGACAACATTCAGGTCGAAGTATGGGCATTATGAATTCTTAGTAATGCCGTTTGGTTTGACTAATGCTCCAGCAATATTTATGGATTTGATGAACCGCATCTTTATGCCCTATTTAGACCAGTTTGTCATTGTGTTTCTTGACGACATTCTCGTATACTCAGCTAGTGAAGAGGAGCATGAAGACCACCTCAGGAAAGTATTGCAGGTTCTGAGAGAGAACCAGTTGTATGCCAAGCTCAGCAAGTGTAAGTTTTGGTCGGATCATATTTCATTTTTGGGTCATATCATATCAGGAGCTGGAGTAGCAGTAGATCCCAAGAAGGTAGAAGCAGTAGAGAGTTGGCCAGTACCCAAGACCGTAGCAGATGTGTGGAGTTTCTTGGGATTGGCAGGATATTACAGAAGGTTTGTGTCAGACTTTGCAAGGCTTTCAGCACCCATGACCCGCTTGACCCGGAAGGATGTGCCATTTGTTTGGTCGGCAGAATGTCAGGCATCATTTGAGACTTTGAAGCAGAAGTTGATATCAGCACCTATCCTTACATTGCCAGTTGGACCCGGAGGTTTTACAGTATATTATGATACGTCAGGTAAAGGACTTGGATGTGTCCTTATGTAACATGGAAAGGTGATAGCGTATGCATCTAGGCAGCTTCGGGACCACGAGAAGAATTACCCAACTCATGATTTGGAGTTGGCGGCAGTAGTGTTTGCTCTGAAGCTATGGAGGCCTTACTTATATGGTGACCGAGTGGAGATGTACACAGGTCATAAAAGTCTGAAGTACATCTTTACTCAGAAGGAGCTGAACATGAGGCAGAGAAGATGGCTGGAGTTGATCAAGGATTATGACGTAGAGCTTCAGTATCATCCAGGCAAGGCTAATGTAGTGGCAGACGCTCTCAGCAGGAGAGGCAGCGCATTTATGTTGACAACGCAGAAGCATATCTTAGAAGACCTTCAGGAGATGGGCATTGAAGTTATACTTCCTAGTGATGTAGGAGTTCTAACTAGTCTGCAAGTTCAATCTGACTTGGTAGACAGGATCAAGGCAGCTCAGGCACAGGACCCGAGGATTCAGAAGCTTAGGGCAGAATGTGAGTCAGGGCTCAGGAAGGAGATGAGAATTCATGAAGATAGTACACTTAGGTTTGGATCACGTCTATGTGTGCCTAGTGGAGATATCAGACAGGAGGTTATGGTAGAAGCTCACAGTTCTCAGTATTCTATTCACCCTGGTGGGACCAAGATGTACCAAGATATCAAGCAGCATTTCTGGTAGAACGGGATGAAGAGGGAGATCGCTAGATTTGTTTCCCGTTGCTTGGTATGTCAGCAGGTGAAGGTAGAACAGCAGAGGCCAGCTGGGTTATTGCAACCGCTTCCTATTCCGGAATGGAAATTGGAGCATATTACAATGGACTTTGTGACCGGTTTACCGAGATCACCAAGTGGTAAGGATGCTATTTGGGTGATAGTGGACCGACTTACAAAGGTAGCACACTTTCTTTCTTTCAGAGTAGGACAAGCTACAGAAAAGTTGGTAGAATTATATATGCAACAGATAGTCAGGCAGCATGGAGTCCCTGTCAGTATTGTGTCGGATCGAGATACCCGCTTTACATCACATTTCTGGAAGAGCTTACATCATAGTCTGGGTACCAAGTTAAGATTTAGCACGGCTTACCATCCACAGACGGATGGGCAATCAGAAAGGACAATTCAGACCTTAGAAGACATGTTGCGAGCATGCACTCTAGATTTTGGAGGGTCTTGGAAGAGTCACCTGCACTTGGTCGAGTTCTCATACAACAATAGTTATCAAGCCAGTATCTAGATGGCGCCATTCGAAGCATTATATGGTAAGAAGTGCAGGTCACCGCTTGTATGAAATGATATCGGGGAGAGGAAGATGTTAGGCCCAGAAATGATTGTTCAGACGGTTGAAGTAGTTAAGGGAATTAGAGAGCGACTTCAAGTTGCGCAGTATCGACATCGTCATTGGGCTGATCAGCATCGTAGGCCGTTAGAGTTCTCTGTTGGGGACCACATATTCTTGCGGATCTCACCTACTCGTGGGGTCATTAGATTTGGCATTCGCGGGAAATTGAGTCCGCGGTACGTGGGCCCATTTGTTATCCTTGATCGGATAGGCGATGTTGCTTATCGTTTATCACTCCCACCTTCGTTACGAGAGGTGCATGACATATTTCATGTATCTCAATTACGTAGGTATGTATCGGACCCAAGCCATGTCCTCGATCATTCTGAGTTGGTTGTTGGTACCAACCTGTCTTACGAGGAACAGCCTGTGTCTATTTTGGACCGAAGTGAGAAGATACTCAAGAACCAAAAAATTAGTCTTGTCCGTGTTGCTTGGGGTCATCACTCCTTGGGAGAGTCAACGTGGGAACGTGAGGATGATATCCGATCACGGTATCTACACCTGTTTGACTCACAAGGTATATCTCTTTCTGTATACCTTGATTGTCTTGATTTCTCATGCTTATCGCCTTATGGATAGAACTACCTGATATCGTAGATTGATCGATTTACATATATAGTACTTGCTTTTGATATGGTAATAATGATTGCTTGCTCACTAGAATTGCTTGTATTAGTTTAGCTCTGATATTTCTATCCGGCTTGGATTTGAAATTCCGAGGACAGAATTTTTCTAAGGGGGTAGAGATGTCACTCCCCGTTCCCGGAATGCGTATTTTTATACATGTACAACTCATGTGTATTTATTTAGTATTTATCATGTAATTTTTCTGTATTTAAACCCCTTTAAATTTTCATGTTAATTAATTATCTGCTCTTTAATTTTTCATGTTAATTAATTTCCTGCAAATTTTATTTCTGCAATTTTATTTCCTGCTTTTAGTCTTGCTTATTTGGTTCGGCCTTATTGGGTTTCGGCTTGGATGGATCTGTGCAACCCGGCCCACTAGCTCCCACCTACCACCCCTTCCTATTTAAAGCTTCCATCTCTTTCTCTCTCCTCATTACTTCTTCTTCTTCCTCTCATTACTCTCCACCACCTGCCAGCAGCAGGAGAAGGCAAGTGCAAACTTGCTTCTACTTGAGAACCATGTTTTTATGGTTCATTTGGCTTCTCCTTGTGATTCTAAGAGAGTTTAGTTCTTAGTATTGTGGATTTCGTTGGCTTGTTTCTCCTAGATCTAAGTTTTGTATTCGGCTATTCATGGGTTCTTGGTCCACCAACTTAGCGTGTATTTTGGCACTGGAACAAAGGCTCCATAGGGCGAGTTCGGGAGATGTTGTACGCACACGTTCTTACGTGCTCGCGTGAAACATCAGCCTAGTCACGCACACGTCTTTACGTGTTTAGGTGTATTTTAGTCACGCTAACGTTCTCATGAGCGTGCGTGTATTTTAGTCACGCTAACGTTCTCATGAGCGTGCGTGTATTTTAGTCACGCTAACGTTCTCATGAGCGTGCGTGTATTTTAGTCACGCTAACGTTCTTATGAGCGTGCGTGTATTTTAGTCACGCTAACGTTCTCATGAGCGTGCGTGTATTTTAGTCACGCTAACGTTCTCATGAGCGTGCGTGTATTTTAGTCACGCTAACGTTCTCATGAGCGTGCGTGTATTTTTAGTTACGCTCATGTCTGTGCGTGTCTATGTGACTTTTGAGTTACGCTCACTCTGTGCGTGTCTGCGTGACTTTTGAGTTACGCTCACTCTGTGCTTGTCTGCGTGACTTTTGAGTTACGCTCACACGGTGCGTATATGCGTGTATTTTAGCCACTCTCACGCTGTGCTTGCGTGCGTGACTTTTCACGCTCATGTCCCTGAGCTTGCGTGCGTGACTTTTGGCGTGCGTGACTTTTCACCCTCACGCTGAGCGTGCGTGCGTGAATCACTTGTCACGTTTCACTTTCCACGCTCACGCTTACCAGAGTGTACTCCTTTTACGCTCACTTCTTCATGCCGGACTTGGCGTACTTTTCACACGCACGATTCTCGCGTGACTTTTGGCCCTAGCATGGACTTGTTAGCATGACTTCCTGACTTGGGAGTTTTATTTGTTCTATACTTTATTCATTTAATGTTGGCATGATAATTCCCTATTATATCCTTACGCCTTTTTGCATGAACCCGATAATCTTAGCATGTTAATATTTTAATACCTATGGTTGTGTATTAGTGCCAGGTGTCTGGATTGGTTTATGGATATCCAGTGAGACTGGAACTTGACCCTTGAGAGTTATAGACTCGACCCTATTTAATGCTAATTGACTTTCATGCCTTGTCACCATTAATGACGATGGTTATCTTAACTAATTGATCACGCGTTCCTAGTTGGAACTAAGAGACTGGCTAGTCGTCTTATTGAATGAATGAATGAGACACGTTCATGTTATGAACTATTGCAATCGACTGGCTGATCCCGAATATTGACATACATGCACACGCAGGCTTCAATCTATTTATTTAATTATTTATTTATTTATTTATTTTTCTACAAAGAAGCCTGTGTACTTATGGTCAAGGCATGATTACCGTGGTTAGATTTGATTGTTGCACTACGCTATGTAAAACCTGCAACCTAACCGCACTGGTATCGTTGTAGGGTTGTGCATATCGTACCCCGTACGAAAGTACTCATTGAATGACCATGATCCACGGCATGGAATTTCACTCAACATAGAAACTATTAAGTTAAATAAAATAATGATTGCATGGAGAGAATGGATTCCCGAGTTCTTACATGGCAGCCCCCTTGGAACGAGTAGTACCCGACGGGCCGGCCGGTTCCCACAGACACTGTAAATCTGCCACACGGGTAGGGAACAGTATCTGCTTTTATTATTATTGTATATTTTATATTGACGGGCGTCCTGCTAGGACTCGTCTAATTGGCGTACATGATTGACTGGATAGACTAGCCTTGCTCGCACATAGTAAGAACTGAGGAATCTTTATTGCATTATTCCAGGATAACTTGGGACACACAATAGCAAGCCGTAGAATTTGATTGGCCGTTCAAGATGATTTGTTTGTGTACTGTACTACTCTGATACCTAATTGGGATGATCAGAATGTCAGGACATGACGGGCCAACTTCTGTCCTTGTTTGGTTGAGAGGTTGGTTCGAAGTATCGTGATGTGATGTGAATCCTGGTAGAAAGCAGAGATCTATTATTATATTCTTTTACTTGCTGGCTTATGCCCTTCATATCGTCCTTCCTTGTGGTACTTGCTATTAGAGGTCTAACCTCTCTGGTTTTGCATGGCCAGATTTAGAGCCGGTTCCCGAGGATCCAGCGTACTTCTACCTCCAAGATGGTCAATACTAGGGGAATGATTGCAGGAGGACTCGAGTGGGTTCCTTACTTCACCGCTCGTTTTGTCATTTACTTTATACTTAGCCATTTGGCACCGACATGTTAGTCGGATTGTCTTGTTCTTACTTTTACATGATTGTAATTAAGTCAGACTGCAGCTGATAACAATTGTGTATACTTGTTATACCATCTGGCTATGTTTTGTAAAGCCAGATCTCAAGAACATTTTGACTGAGCGTTTGGGACGCCTCACTGCTTTATCTTACATGTTCTCTATTTCTGTTTTCTTGCTTGAACGATTGAGACAATAGATGTGTAATGACCATAGCAAGACTTTTATGTAGTACGCACCCCCTCGTCTGGTTAGACATCATTGATCGTATTATACGGTATTCATCTACCCGTAATACGTAGCTGGCTGAGTCATTCCCCCGCTCTCCAATATTCTGGTTCTGGGGCGTGACAAAAGTCTTTCCTAATAAATGGCACGTACCGCTTGTACTTTTACGGTCGATCTTGCATCCAGCAAAATCAGCATCAGAGTAACCAATTAGGTCAAATGATGTTGACTTGGGATACCATAGACCCACTGTAACCGTACCCTTAAGGTATCTAAAGATACGCTTAACTGCGGTCATGTGCGATTCCTTAGGATTTGCTTGATATCTAGCACACAGGCAAACGCTAAACATTATATCAGGGCGACTAGCAGTAAGATAAAGTAGACTGCCTATCATACCTCGATACTTACGTTGATCTACGGGTTTGCCGCTCTCATCTGGTTCCAGTTTGGTTGAAGTAGCCATAGGAGTGCTGATTGGTTTAACATTATCAAGTTCAAATTTCTTCAGCATGTCCTTTGTATACTTCGACTGACAGATGAAGGTTCCATTTGACACTTGTTTGACTTGCATCCCAAGAAAGTAGTTGAGCTCCCCTATCATGCTCATCTCAAATTCGGTCTGCATACACTTGGCAAAATCTTGACAAAGGGTTTCATCAGTAGAACCAAAAATAATATCATCTACATATATCTATACTAAAAGAATAGAGTCCTTCAAAGACTTTATGAAAAGTGTAGTGTCAATTTTCCCTTTTGAAAAATCTTTCTTAAGCAAGAAGTTGCTTAGCCGTTCATACCAAGCTCTAGAGGCTTGTTTGAGGCCATACAGCGCTTTCTTTAGCTTGAACACATGTTCGGGAAATTTATGATTTTCAAAGCCAGGGGGTTGTTTTACATAAACTTCCTCCTTAATAAAACCATTCAAGAAAGCACTTTTAACATCCATTTGAAATAATTTGAAATTTTGAAAATTTGTAAATGCACAAAGCATCCGAATGGATTCTAATCTAGCAACAGGAGCATACGTCTCATCGTAGTCGATACCTTCCTCTTGGTTGTATCCTAGAGCTACTAGACGAGCTTTGTTGTGTGTGACTGAACCATCTTCATTTACTTTGTTTCTAAAAACCCATTTAGTACCAATAATCGAGTGATTAGCCGGTCTAGGAACGAGTTCCCATACTTGGCTTCTCTCGAATTGGTTGAGTTCTTCTTGCATAACAGAAATCCAAAATTCGTCATTGAAAGCTTCAGAAATATTTTTAGGCTCAATTTGTGAAATAAAGGCAGTGCTAGCAATAGAGACTCTTAATGATGATCTAGTAGTTACTCCTCGTGAAACCTCACCGATTACCAAATTTTCTGGATGAGAAGGCTTGAAAGAGAATTTCTTAGGCAAGCTTTCCAGAGAATTTGTTTCGGTTGTGGTGTTCATTGGAGTAGACGTTGATGGTTCAACATCATCATCAAGAGTAGTTGCTGCACTGTTATCTTCATCAAAAGTCACATTTGTAGACTCTTCCACAATTAAAGAGCGTTTGTTAAAAACTCTATATTCCTTACTCTTGGCAGCATAGCCAAGGAAAATACCATCGTCAGCTTTGGCATCAAATTTGCCTAAGTTGTCTTTGGTGTTAAGGATAAAGCATCTACATCCAAAAACTCTAAAATAAAAAACATTTGGGGTTCTTCCAAACCAAAGCTCATAGGGTATTTTCTTCGTAATAGGACGAATAAGCACCCTATTTAAAATATGGCATGCTGTACTGACAGCTTCAGCCCAAAAATATTTCGGAAGTGAAAACTTGTTCAACATAACTCTGGCCATATCGCCAAGAGTTCTATTCTTCCGCTCCACAACACCATTTTATTGAGGAGTTCTTGGACAAGAAAATTCATGATCAAAACCATTAGAATCACAAAATCTTTCAAAATCAGAATTTTCGAATTTGCCTCCATGATCACTTCGGATTCGAGTAATCATGTAGCCTTTTTCGTTTTGAACTTTCTTAACAAAAATCTTGAAAACCGAAATAGCATCACTTTTATTTGCAAGAAAGAAAACCCAAGTAAATCTTGAAAAATCATCAACAATAACAAAGACATAGAGTTTTTCGCCAAGACTGGCTACTCTACTAGGCCCAAATAAATCCATATGGAGCAGTTGCAAGGGTCTAGAAGTACTTACAAAGTTTATGGAATGAAAAGATGACTTGGTTGCCTTGTTCAACTCACATTCGGCACATACAGTGTTTTTTTTGAATGTGATGTCGGGCAAGCCTCTAACTAGCTTCTTGGTCGATAACCTGGATATATTATCCATATTGGCATGACCAAGACGCTGGTGCCATAGTAGTTGTTCATCTTTATGAGCATATAGGCATCTACCTGCATTGTTAGTATTTCCAGACAAATAGAAAGTATAAATATTATCCTCTCTTACCCCTTCAAAAGCGATGTCTCCCGTTGACCTATCATAAATAAGGCATTTGTTTTGTCCAAAGTTAATGTCATATCCATGGTCAGCAAGATGACTAATGCTGAGCAGGTTATGTTTTAACTCGGTCACTAGGCAGACATCCTTTATTACGGGAGAGGAAGGATAGCCAATAACACCATTACCTATAATATAACCTTTTAGGTTATTTTCGAAAGATACATATCCTTCTCTCTTCATCGATAGAGATACGAAAAGATGTGCATCTCCGGTCATGTGCCGCGAGCATCCACTATCGAGAATCTACTTACTCTTAGTTGAGGAGGGAAGGTCCACCTACATCAAGAGTAGATGTGACCTTTGGTACCCAAGTTCTTGAGGGTCCTGAAAAGTTAGCTTTTAGAAACCATGCATATATCTTTTTATCAACTAATCTTCTGATTCTACATTGTGGTGATATGTGTCCATGTAGACCACAATAAGTGCAAGTAGCATTTCTATTCACATTAGGAGCATGCTGATGATGTCTATAAGAATATTGACGATATTTAGATCCAGCATGGCGATGATGTTGATATGGCATGGCATGATGAGATTGTCTATATGGCATGGCATGATGAGATTGTCTATATGGCATGGCATGATGAGTCTGTCTATATGGCATGGCATGGTGAGATTGTCTATATGGCATGGCATGGTGAGATTGTCTATATGTGGAGTGATGTTGATTGTGTCTTTGTGCAACATGATGATGACTGTGTGTAGCATGATGATTTTGTGACATATGATAATTATTTCTACGTGCATGTAGTTTGTGTCCTTTGTGAAATTGTGTGTATATGAAAGCATGATTATGTGTTGTAGATGGATGATGCGGATGACTAGCATGAGGAGTGTTATGCTTTGTGGGTGTCTCATGAGATTGGGTTTGAGGTTGCATAACCTGTTTTCCCAATCTAGTCTCTAATCTCTTAGAGACAGCCTGCAGTTCAGTAACCTTAGCATTTAAGCTATATATCTTAGTCATAGAAATCTTGTGTCTACTCTTTTCTTCAGCAAGCATCGTGTTGAGTGTTGTAATTTCTTGTGTTTGTTGCTCAATACGTGTTTCAGCATCATGAAGGCTTAGTTTAAGCTTCGATACCTCATCTGTGACTTCCGTGGGTGAAGTGTCTCTAATGTTATCAAGCAATAGAGAAAGTCTTTGAATTTCGACTTCATGACTTTTGATTTTGTCCTTGGCGTGTTTGTATTTACCAATGATCTTTTTGTGATCATCGAGTAAATCGGTGAAAGCATCGCCAAGTTCATCAAAAGAGAAGTCGTCAAGAGTTTCGTTTGATACCTTATCGGATGTTGCCATTAGGCACACATTAGCCGTATCTTGAGGAGAGTCCTTTTCTTCCTCGGAGTCACTGGTTTCGCTTTCATGCCAAATGCTTGTGTTGGCATATTTCTTTGATGAAGTCTTCTTGTATGGCTTCTCATAGCGGTTGCTCTTCTTCAAGAATGGACAATCTTTTCGGACGTGTCCAGTCTTCTTGCAACCATAGCAAGTTGGCTCTTCTTCACCATCTTCTTGTGGTTCCTTCTTTCTTCGGTTGAAGCGAAGGAATTTCTTGAAGTTGCAAACCATGAGGGCTTGATCATCATTTTCTGAGTAGTCGTCATCCGTCTCTTCGGGTTCAGCCCTCCGTCGGTGAGCTTTGAGTGCGATCTCCTTAGCCTTAGGAGCAGGCTCTTCGAAGTCCTTGAGGTCAAGCTCATGAGTCATTAGCTTTCCCATCAAGGTCTCCATGGACATGGTTGTGAGATCGTTTCCTTCTATGATGGCTGTCACCTTAGGGCTCCAAATTTTTGGTAGCCCCCTAAGTAGCTTGCGAATCTTCTCGTGATTTGAATATTGCTTTCCAAGCGAGGACAGGGGGTTGATGATGTCGAGGAATCTTGTGAACATTTGCGTAATCATCTCATTTGGCTTCATCTTGAAAGCCTCGTATTCTTGAGTGAGACGGCTTATTTTTGATTCCTTGACTTGGGTGGTTCCTTCATGCGTCACTTCTAGAAGCTTCCATACTTCGTGGGATGTGGTGCATGTGGATACCCTGTTGAACTCATTCTGTCTATAGCACAGAATAAAGCATTAATAGCTCTCGCGTCTAGACTTGCCTGTTTCTTCTCCTCGTCAGAATATTTGTCATGTGATTTCTCAATGAGATCACCATTGACAACTATCCTGGCGGGCTTTTTGTAACCGTCAGTGACGATAGTCCACAGGTCAAAGTCTAGAGACTTGAGATAAAAACTCATCCTTGTTTTCCAATACGTGTAGTTAGTTCTATCGAATAGGGAAGGCCTATTAGTGGACTGTCCTTCACCGTGAATGGAAATCAAGGATTGTGTGGTTGCCATGGATCAGCTCTAGGATGTGAGTCCTTGTAAAGAGAACAGAGCTCTAATACCAATTGAAGAACAGATGGCAACTCTAGAGGGGGTGAATAGAGTATGTAGAGATAATATCCACTTAAAAAATTAACTCTATCACAAATAAAAACTAATCAGAGTAAATACAGAATTTAAAGTGAGAATCAAGAGTGCATACGCAAACACAGCCGATTTTAACCTGGTTTCCCTCGTGGAGGACTAGTCCAGGCCTGAGAACTCTAGCTCAGGATTAAATCCACTATTTGTGAAATAGTAGTTTACAAGCCGTACATTTTCTTCAGAAGAGCACGTCAACTTCTTACAGAGGATCGCAGTGGCGATTTGCTTGGAATTTTCCAAGTGACTTCTTCAACTCTTGCACAAGACTCATAACTGAGAGATGCTGAGCACTCGGGACTTAGGAAGCTTGTGGCTAGTAGATGGGAAGGATATGGCTTATCTGAGCTTTAAGAGAGAAGAGAAGAGAAGATTGGATGATTTGAAATGAGAGAATTCTTGGCCTATTTATAGGATTTTTGTAGGCAGAATTCGGCCAGAATTCGGGTAGGAAATTTTAAATATTTGGCCGTTGGACAACTAGCAACCAGCTATCCCTAAAATTAAGGTTGCTGATTTTTAGGGGACAGAGTTCGGCCCGAACTCTGTGTGGAGGCAGAGTTCGGCCCGAACTCTGTCTCCAGAGCACAGAACTGGTTCTTGGGGATCTGTAGGCTTATTTCTGGATGGTGGCGTTTATGGATTTGGGTAGGCTTTTGGTTAAGTCTCAAGAGCTCAACATGACACAGTTTACAACAGTCTAGACTCAATAAAAGTGTAAAATATAGACTCATATATAACTGAATTGCAAAGACTGAGCTGTCTTCTGACTTGAGCTTGATGTAGACGTCGTGTGTCGTATTGAATTATTACAAGTATTATTTAGTCAATATTATCAATATTTGGTTGACTGTGACTTTGTGTCAACAGAGAGCTGTGGTTGGAATGATGGAGTAGAGAGAATGAATTTATCTCTCATCATCCTCAATATATATCAGTCCCAGAGAAGAAAAGTTAATTTACAAAAAACATCCTTCCCGCCAAAAGTATTTACAAAAATACCTTAAAATCTGTTAGGAAATTTGTTAGGTAGTTATAGAGTTGTTAGAGATATGGGGACCACTCCTAGTTAGTTATAACTAACTAAGAATTTACATCCAAGCTTAAAAGTCAAATCTTCCCTCCAAGAGTAATCATAAAATTTATTAAATAAGAATTTTAACTACTCAATTTTATATTATGGAAAACTTTTAAATTTTCATAAAAATGGAAAAGCGGGGTTACAAATCTCCTCCTAAAATAATTTCGTCCTCGAAATTCGAAGGACATAATTAAATCTAAAAAATAAATCATAATGATTGTTCAAACACACAAGCCATTTATTGGATTTAATCTTTATTTGAAACACAACAATACAATCAAGCAAATAAACTTGGATAACGCTCCCGTATCTCATCCTTGTGCTCCTATTTGGAATCTTCCGGAGTGTGGTGTCTCCACATGACCCTGACAAGTGGTATAGTATGGTTACGCAGCTGCTTCTCTCTTCGGTCAAGGATCCCCACCGGCTGCTCCACGTAGGTCAAACTCGGACCCACCTCTGGCTCCGAGTGGTCAACGACATGGCTAGGGTCAGGAATGTAATGACGGAGCTGGGACATATGAAAGACATCATGTACTCCCTCCGGACTAGCAGGAAGCGCTAGTCGATATGTAACCTCGCCAATCTGCGCTGTCACGTCGAAAGGCTCGATGTATCTGGGACTGAGCTTTCCACCTCTGCCAAATCGGATAGTACCTCTGGTCGGAGAGATCTTCAAGAATACCATGTCTTCAACTGCGAACTCTAGCAGTCGTCTGCTACTGTCCGTCCAGTGCTTCTGCCGATCCTGTACAACTTTGAGACACTCTGTGATCATTCTGACCTTCTCGGCTGAATCTACCACCATCTATGGCGCAAGCAAAGTCCTTTCGCCCACGTCATCCCAAGATAAAGGTGTGCGACATCTCTAGCCATATAGTGCTTCAAATGGTGTCATCCCGATGCTAGCCTGATAACTGTTGTTATATGCAACCTTCATAAGATGCAAGTGATCCTCCCACGACCCTCCAAAGTCGAGTGCGCAAACCCGCAACATATACCCAGGCTCAGCTGTGGACTCCTCCAGAAGTGTGATATGAATCGACTATCCCTATTTGAGATGATACTCACTGGCACTTCGTAAATCCGTATGATCTATCGCATGTAGAGGTCTGCGAGCTTGTCCATCGACAGCCCTACCTTGAATGGAATAAAGTGAGTGATTTCGTTAATCTGTCCACGATAACCCAAATCCCAAATAGCATCCTTGCTACTGGGCGTACGTGGTAAGCTAGAGACAAAGTCCATAGTTATGTGCTCCCTCTTCCATTTTGGGATAGGTAAAGGCTGGAGTAATCCCGCTGGTCTCTGGCGCTCCGCCTTGACCTGCTGGCATACAAGGCATCTAAAAACAAATCTGGCAACTTTTTTTTTCATCCTATACCACCAGATGTACTCCCGCAGATCCTTATACATCTTAGTAGCCCCAGGATAAATAGAATACTGCGACTGGTGTGCCTCTTGCATAATCTCCTCCCCCAAGCTACTCACACACAACTGGTTCCCGTACCTCAGAGATCCATCCTCTGCAATGAAGAAGTCCTCTAACAATCTAGCCTCTGCCTGAGTGTAACCCCACCTTTCCAGTTTAGTAATTTTTTGGAATATTTTAATTTTTTTACTTAGAAGAATAAATTATCTTCAAATTTTGTTTCCCTTATTTAATTTCATGATATTATTTATTCTAAAGGGAAAGTCTTTAATTAATCAATTGGGAATAACTAACCTTGAGTATTGCCAAGTTTTCTAACTAATTAGGAGTGGTCCCTTAAGGATCCAAACAACTTCTAACAAACTTTTGTCGGAATTCGTAATTTTGAAATTGTTACATTGTAAATTTGCAAATTCTCAATTCTTCTTTCCTTTTTCTCTAGTTAAGATGAGAGGAGAGAGAGAAAGAGAGAAAGTGGAGCTCATTATTCTTCTTCAGCAAAAATTTCCAGAGGCCGACCTATTTCACTTCCCTTCCTTTTCAAATCCCTCAAACCCTAACCCTAATTTTCGTATAGGTCGCCATGGTGATGGCGACGACGAGGGTCCTTTTCCCCAATGGCTGAGCCGGTCCTCATCACCACCACGGTGGAGAAACCCTTTTTGGCAGCGATTAAGCGCCGGTCTTCCCAGAGGTGCGGCATTTTCGGTGACTTCGTCTTCCTCAACGATCTGCGTGTCAAGTTCGACTCACCCGACAGTTCCCTGAAATTTCTCCGACGAATCGTTCTCCGACGATCGGCCATGGCGATGGTGGTTCCTCGCGCGATGACCTCCGTCTTCTTCGATAGATTGGTGGGACGAGACAAGTGAGGAATCGATCTCAATTTCCGTTCGGGATCTGAAGAATTTGGATGATATTAGAGAATTTAATGTTCGATTTCTTTCTTGTTCGAGGTTGATCCACCCTCTCCTTACTAAGGACGTCGACGAACTCCGTTTGATCTCTGGACCGTTCGAGCAAATTAAGAACCATCAATCGGTGAGTTATTGATACATTAAGTTTGATTTCTGATCTGCAATTTCCTCTGTTCCTTGAAATTTTGAATGAATTCTAGAGCCAGATCGATAGGACGAGGTGCTTAAATTATTGACGGTTTGATCGACGAACCCGATCCAAGTGAGTTGGCGTGAATTAATGCTTCGACATTCATTGAATTCGACTGAGTTTTGATCGATTCTTCTTGAATTTGTTTGAATTCATCTTAAGATTCTTTGTTGTTATATCGATCCATGAGATCTGGGATTTGTTTTTGCATTTTTGGGCTTCAAGAAAGCAAAGAAAGCTTGGGAGAAAAATCTCGTACAGCAGACCACCACCTATTTGTATAAATGTCTGAATAGGGATTCGATTGTGAGCTGGACACGTGAGGATTGTGTCCGATCTTGTAGAAAGGTATTCTTTCAGATATGAATCATTTCAGGTAAATTTTATCCTCCTCGGATCAGTACGACAATTAGTTGTATTAGTTTGATTCTTAGAATGTTGTATTCTCTCATGTTCATGCCCAGCGCTGAACTATGTCTGAGTTGGAGTCGTGTCTAGTTGATGAGGCATGTCCAAGCGTGTGTTTTTTTGGTCTGGGATTTAGTTCATGTCAGAAACTTGGGTGTGTCCAGTTCAGTCGTATTCCTGCAGTGTGTGATCGGGTTGGTTGTTGTTGTTGGGGTCATGGTGGTAGTGTCCAGATGGTGTCGGGTGCGGGGAGAATGTAGAAAGACATATTGTAGGAACGAAATCGTAAAATAGAATACTCTAGAGGGGGGTGAATAGAGTAGGCAGCAAAATATTACTAATTAAAAATCTTTTTAGCAGTTAGATCACAAATATAAAAATAATCACAATAAAAATGACAGAAATTAAAAGTGATCAGAAGGCAAACGCAAACACCGAGATTTATACTGGTTTTCCTCTTGTGAGGACTAGTCCAGTCGAAAGAACTCTAGCTTCCAGTTGAATCCACTATTGGAAAATTCTGCAAGTTTTCATACGAAGTCCTTGCAACTTCTACAGACGCGAGCTTTGATACAAATAACTTGACCAACTTCAATTGTGAAGAGTTGTATCTTCTATCAAGCCTCTGATTACAATCGCTCTGAAACTTCTAGACCGTATCGTACTGGCAAATAGACTAGAGGATTGTAACTGGCTTAGAATTTGAAAATGAAAGCTTTTTAGAACTCCTAGGAAGAAATGTAAGCTTTAGAAGAGAAGAGATTGAAAGTGAATTGGTGATTTAAAATGATTGAAATGCTTCTCTATTTATAGTTTTTCCAAAGACAGAACTCTGACAGCATTCGGGCAGAATTCGGACAGAACTCTTTGTAACAAACCGCAATTGAAGGAAGACCAAGTTCAAAATCAAATGTTCACTAACGTTCCACTTGGCCGAACTCTGGCCGAACTCTGGCCGAACTCGGGCCGAGTTCTGCTAGGGTTCTGCCAGTTCATTTTTGACAAAAAAATCAATTTGGCTTTTTGAAAAGTCCTTCAGAAGCTTTTTGTAAAAATGATGTTTTTCAAAAACATAGGTCATTTGTAAAAGGATATGGTGGTTTTGAAAAATGATTTTGGATAGCCTATTTGCCAGTACGACTCGGTGTACAATGTATTCCTAGACTCAATAAAATGAAAAATTATATTACTTTGAAGAAAATACATTCCGAATGGCAAACGGCTTCAGCCTTGAACATAGTTGATATCTATCGTTGAGCAGTGTCCAAAACGACGTAGGTAAACTTCTGAATTGACTTGCATTTATATCGAGATAGAGTTTGATCAATTATTAAAATCAGGTTTGACCATGACCAATAGGCCAACAATCTCTCCCATTTTGATAATTGACAAACCTTGCCGATATAACATCTAAGATTGTATCAATTCAAAAATGTATCAAAAGAAATTCTTCATAACCTGTATGCATGAAGATGTTAGATCTCTATTTCTCTCCTGTTGTCACTTAGCAAAATAATTGCAAAAGAGAAAGCTCCCCCGCAAAAAATGCATAAGTAACAAAAAGTGAAGAAATAAAAAAAAAATAAAACAGTCATCACAGGCATGGTAGAAATAGTTAAAAAGATAGTGTATAACTAACACAGGCATGTTATTTGTCACAGACAGTTTTAATAGGAAGCAGAAAGAGAGATAATGCTAGAATAAAACTGAAACAAATAAAGTGTTGAATAAGAAACTAATATGCCAAACTGAGGCATAATAAAAACCATGTCTATGAAGAGTCACATAATAACTAAAATAAAAGGTGCTGATAATAACTAAAAAATAAGAGTGCTGATAAAATCTTGGAATGTCGGAGCATTTCCAAGTAAACATAAGACAAAATATCAGTCCCAAAAATCATAACATCTCAAAAGTCATCATCCTCATCATCATCGTCAGCGGCTGCAGCGCCAACATGTCCAGAAGGACCAGCTCCAGATGTATGAGGAGTGCCAGCGTAAAATTCACCCACATAGTCTCGAGGGGTGGCACCAAAAGTACAATACCAATCGTAGGCGTTCCCTGACTGGAACAGAGAGTGGATCGCCTCATCATCAATGCGGTATCTAGAAACAGAAGGGTCTCGAGGTAGAGAGCTAGCTGAGTAACCTGTCTGCGCAAATGTCAAATCGGCGAAGGAGTTGGCAATAGCCTAGAATCGAGTTACGTCACGGAACTCACGTTCCCTGGAAGTGTTAACATAGAATGACTGCAGATCTGAAAGGTGCTGATAAATACCCTCAAATTTCATAGAGTAAGAATGAGGAGGACCAGGTGCTATGGGAGTAGGTGCTGGAGGAGCAGGTGTAGTAGGTGGAGGAACAGTGGCAATGCTGCGACGAGAGAGTTTGAGGAACTTGTGTTCAGGGTCAACAGAACAAGTAGAGAGGTCAATTTCAAATCTCTAAAAGATGTGTAGGATGATCATCGCATAAGAGAGGTTGCGGTCTCTTCCGCGACATCTACCCATCATCTGAATAATAGTCTTAGGGGCAGAAAAAGGAATCCCCTTAAGAATGTGATAGAGAGCAGAAAGCTCAAGTACAGTGACATCATCTTTGGAAGTGGATTTTGGAAGTAAGATGGAATAGATGATGCGATGTAATTCGTAGTTAAACAAGTTCAAGTTATTAGCCTTGAAATTTTCAGGACGAGCACGTGCAGGCGCACAAAGCTCATTCTTGAAACTAACGAGAGTCGTACCATTGGGGAAATCAAAATCAGTGATGTCATCGAGCGGGACACCTTCGTTTGGAATACCAAGGATTTTTGCTAACGTTTCATCAGTGAATTCGATATCGATCCCTCTGACACGTGTTCTCGCGGTGAAATCTAACACGAAATTACAATAGAATAATCTAATGGCATTAGTAGCAATAGAAAATTGTAAGGTAACAAAGTGTTGTAACCCTTTTGCCTTAAAGTAAAGGCGATGATCCGGAAAGACAGTCCATTTAATCGGTGAACCGGTACAAATAGTATGTATAATGAAATCTGCATACCACAATAAAGCTTGTCGGAAGTTTGAAAGTAAAACTTGTCCGATGCACCGTCGTCCGATTGGACCAGAGAAAAGAGGCAATCCGTATGCGGATCCGAAGACGATGCCTCTTCACTGGCATTGGTCTTCTTCCTCTTGTAGGGAGTAAACTTAGGCATTCTTTCCCAAAATTCTAGAAACCCTAAGAATTAAAAAGTAGAGAAGAGAAGGAATTATACCTTCCAAGAATTGGATATGCTGTTGAGGACGAAATTCTCCGCACGAACCAAAGTTTGGATGAAGATCTCCACAAGGATTGAAAGAACAAGGGTGGAGAAGAACTAGGGTTTGGAGGCACGGCTGCTGCTGTTTGAGGATATTTGGAAGAATAAAGAAAATGGGGGGCCTCGGGTTCTGGCTTGTACATATGTATACCCAGCCGAACTCTGGCCGAATTCGGACCGAACTCGGGCCGAATTCGCCAAGGGTTGCCTGGCTATATATGTGTATCAAAAATAATGACAATGAGGCCACATCTTTTTTATTGATTTATTTCAAATATTTAATTCAGAGTTTAGTAATTTTAAATCTCAAAATAATATAATTAATATTATTTTATAAATTAATATTCTTTGCTCAGCATCTGTCTCAGATTAGCTGTAGGAGTACTGTCCCAGCTAACGGAGGTTCTCCGAGGAACTCTTAAGTACCGTTTTGCTTCGATCGTAGTCGTGGTGACAGACAGACGCTTTTTAAGCTTGTCTCGAAAACAGTTATCGAGTATCGAATAAATAATTAATAAAACAAAATTAATTAATATTATTGACATCTAAAATACCTAATTCTCGACGTAAATAATTGAAACGATCTTTCGCTAGAGGTTTTATGAGTATGTCAGCTAATTGATTCTGAGTGTCTATGTATACAAGGTCTATATCTCCATTTTATTGATGATCTCTAAGAAAGTGATGTCGAATCTCGATATATTTAGTACGAGAGTGACATACTGGATTCTTAGTCAAATTAATAGAACTAGTATTGTCACAGAAAATGGGTATGTGTGTAAAATACAATCCATAGTCTTCTAAAGTTTGTTTCATCCATAAAATTTGTGCACAACAACGTCCTGCGGCGATATATTCAGCCTCGGTTGTTGATAATGCAACAGAATTTTACTTTTTACTAAACCAAGAGACTAAAGCTTTTCCTAGGAAATGATATGTGCCGCTAGTGCTTTTTCTATCTACTTTGCATTCGGCAAAATCAGCATCAGAATAACCGGTTAGGTCAAATGACGCAGTTTTGGGATACCATAAGCCGACAGAAGAAGTGCCTTTAAGGTATCGGAAGATACGCTTAACTGCGCACAAATGTGATTCCTTAGGATTAGCTTGAAAACGTGCACATAAGCAAACACTAAACATAATGTCTGGTCGACTAGCAGTTAAGTATAGTAAGCTACCGATCATACCTCGATACGTATGTCGACATGTTTGCCTTGTTCATCAATATCAAGCTTGGTTGAAGTCTCCATTGGAGTGCTTAGTGGCTTTGCTGCTTTTATGTCGAACTTCTTTAACAGATCCTTTGTGTACTTTGCTTGATTTATGAACGTTCCATTGTTGGTTTGTTTGATTTGCAGTCCGAGAAAGAATTTTAGCTCTCCCATCATGCCCATCTCAAACTCATTCTGCGTACACTTTGGAAATTCTTGACAAAGAGATTCATTAGTAGATCCAAAGATAATATCATCTACATAGACTTGAATCAAAAGAATATTATTATTCAAAGATTTTATAAACAAAGTAGTGTCAACCTTTCCCTTTGAAAAACAGTTATCAAGTAGAAAAGAGCTTAGACGATCGTACCAAGCACGAGGGGCATGTTTCAAACCGTATAAGGCTTTCTTCAACTTGAAAACATATTCAGAAAATTTGAAATCAGTAAAACCAGGAGGTTGAGCTACATAAACCTCTTCTTTTATAAAAGCATTTAAAAATGTGCTTTTGACATCCATTTGAAATAACTTAAAATTATGAAAACATGCAAATGCACATAACATGCTAATGGATTCTAATCTCGCAACTGGGGCATAAGTCTCATCGTAGTCGATACCTTCTTCTTGATTGTATCCTTGAGCTACGAGTCGAGCCTTATTACGAGTTACTAAACCATTCTCGTTCAGTTTATTTCGGAATACCCATCTGGTGCCAATGACCGGATGATCAATGGGCTTGGGAACAAGTTCCCAAACTTGATTCCGTTCGAATTGGTTTAATTCTTCTTGCATAGCATCTAACCAAAAATTATCACTACATGCTTTATCAATATTTTTGGGTTCAAACTGTGAGACAAAAGCAACACAAGAAGCTATATCTTTATTAGAGGAACGAGTACTTACACCCTTGGTAATCTCACCAATTACTGAGTCCTTTGAATGATTGGCCAAGAATCTCATCTCTTTTGGTGTAGTCTCAAGATTTGTAGTTCCGGTTTCTTTGCTTCAAGGTTTATCTGATACCTGATGTGATGGTTCTGCATCTTTGTGTGAAGGTTTTGCAGTAGCTGTACTTGGTGCGATTATGTCTTCATTGTCATCATCGTCTAAGTATTGATTTAGCTCATCAAACTTGACATTGAAAGATTTTTCGATGATCATGGTTCTTTTGTTGAAGTCTCTGTATCCTTTGCTCTTTGCTGCATAACCTAAAAATATATCTTCATCGGCCTTTTCATCAAATTTACTCAAATTATCTTTAGTATTAAGAATAAAATATTTACAACCAAAGATTTTGAAATATGAAACATTTGGTGTTCTATCAAACCATAATTCATAGGGAGTCTTGTTCGATATAGGTCGAATTAGAACCCTATTGAGAATATAGCATGCTGTATTTACAGCTTCAACCCATAAATATCTAGGTAGACTAAACTTGTTTAACATAACTCTAGCCATTTCTGATAGAGTTCTGTTCTTACGTTCCACAACTCCATTTTGTTGCAGAATCCTAGGGCAAGAGAATTCATGCAAATAACCGTGTGTGTCACAAAATTGCTTGAATTCTGCATTCTTAAATTCGCCGCCATGATCACTACGAATACGAGTAATCATGAACCCTTTTTCATTCTGTACTTTCTTATAAAAGGTGACGAATTCTGATAATGCATCGTTCTTGCATGCAAGAAAATAAACCCATGTATATCTAGAGAAATCATCTATAATAACAAATACATATAACTTACCACCTATACTAGCAATTCTACTTGGTCCAAATAAGTCCATATGCAACAGTTGTAAAGGTCTAGTGGTACTTACAGCGTTCTTGGATTTGAATGCAGATTTGGTAGATTTGTTCTTTTCATATTTACTACATATCGTATCCTTCTTGAAAGAAATATCTAGTAAGCCGCGTACCAACTTCTTCGTAGATAATCTTGAAATTGTATCCATGTTTGCATGACCGAGTCTCATATGCCATAGTTGACTCTCAATGCTTTTGGCCATCAAACATCTACCTGCTATTTTAGCATCTTCCAAAAAATAGAATACATATATATTGTCTTCCCTAATACCTTCAAATATAATACTACTAGTTGAACTATTAATTATAATACATTTATCTTTTACGAAGTTATTACCATAACCGTGATCAGCAAAATGGCTTATGCTGAGCAGATTATGTTTTAACTCAGTAACTAGACAAACATCTTTAATCACTGGATAGGGAGCCTTACCAATGTCACCGATACCGATTATGTACCCTCTTAAATTATTACCGAAGGAGACGTATCCTTCTTTATTCCTCTTCGACAGTGTTGCAAATAATGAAGCGTCACCGGTCATGTACCGTGAGCAACTGCTATCGAGGATCCATTTGCTCCTAGCATGTGAAGGGCGTCCCACCTGATCGCAAGCCATCAAGCACACATTTGCAGCGTCATCTGATTGTTTATCTTCTGAGTCGCTGGATTCACTTTCATGCCTTATGCTTGTGTTGGCGTACTTCCTTGATGTAGATTTCTTCAGGTAGCCTTTGTCATATTTGCTGCTTTTCTTTGATGATGATGCTGAGGGACAATCTTTCTTCATGTGTCCTTTCTTCTTGCATCCGTAGCAAATAGGATCTTCCTCGTTGTTGTTGTTGTCTTTGCTGTCTTTTGTTCTCCTGTTAAATCTCATGAACTTCTTGAATTTTCTTACTAGAAGAGCTTGATCTTCAGAGTCAGAGTCGCTGTCGTCAGAATCATCTTCGATGGTTCTTCTATGTTGAGCCTTGAGAGCGATCGTCTTCTCTGACTTCTCCTTTGGTGTAGCATCTTCAAAGTCTTGAAGTTCTAACTCGTGAGTGAGTAGCTTACCCATGAGTGTTTCTAGAGACATTGTTGAGAGGTCGTTCCCTTCAATAATTGTAGTAGCCTTTGGAATCCAGTTCTTTGTAAGGGCTCGTAGAAGTTTGCAAATCTTCTCATGGTTACTGTAATCCTTGCCTAGTGAAGACAGAGGATTTACAATATCCAAAAATCTTGTAAACATCTGAGTGACTGATTCACTTGGCTTTATTTTGAACGCCTCGTACTCCTGAGTAAGTCTGCTGATCTTTGACTCCTTGACTTGTGTTGTTCCTTCATGGGTTACTTCGAGAAGTTTTCACACTTCATTTGATGTTGTGCAAGTAGACACCCTGTTGAATTCAGTTCTGTCTAAAGCACAAAATAAAGCGTTAATAGCACGTGCGTTAAGACTGGCTTTTTTCTTTTCTTCCTCTGTATATTTGTCATGGGTTTTTCAACTAAAACACCATCAACATTAATACGAGGTGGCTTTTTATAGCCATCAATAACTACAGACCATAAGTCAAAATCAAGAGATTTCAGAAAGAAACTCATACGTGTTTTCCAATAGTGTAGTTTGTGCCGTCAAACAGTGGAGGTCTATTTGGCTTGGCCTTCACTTACAAATTTTACAGTTGCCATGTGTAATGTTGTGATCTATATAAAAATTGAATATAACTGCAATTTTACCTTGCTTTACCTGTATAACCTGCTCTGATACCAATTGTAGGAACGAAATCGTAAAATAGAATACTCTAGAGGGGGGTGAATAGAGTAGATAGTGGAATATTACTAATTAAAAAACTAGTTAGCAGTTAGATCACAGATGTAAAAATAATCATAAAGTAAATGACAGAAATTAAAAGTGATCAGAAGGCAAACACAAACACCGAGATTTATACTGGTTTCCCTCTTGTGAGGACTAGTCCAGTCGGAAGAACTCTAGCTTCCAGTTGAATCCACTATTGGAAAATTTCGCAAGTTTTTATACGAAGTCCTTGTAACTTCTACAGACGCGAGCTTTGATACGAAGAACTCGACCAACTTTAATTGTGAAGAGTTGTATCTTCTATCAAGCCTCTGATTACAATCGCTCTGAAACTTCTAGACCGTATCGCACTGGCAAATAGACTAGAGGATTGTAACTGGCTTGGGATTTGAAAATAAAATATTTTTAGAACTCTTTGGAAGAAATGTAAGCTTTAGAAGAGAAGATATTGAAAGTGAATTGGTGATTTGAAATGATCGAAATACTTCTCTATTTATAGTTTTTCCAAAGACATAACTCTGACAGAATTCAGGCATAATTCGGACAGAACTCTTTGTAACAAACCGCAACTGAAGGAAGACCAAGTTCAAAATCAAACGTTCACTAACATTCCACTTGGCCGAACTCTGGCCGAACTCGGGCCGAGTTCTAATAGGGTTCTGCCAGTTCATTTTTGAGAAAAAATCTATTTGGCTTTTTGAAAAGTCCTTCAGAAGCTTTTTGTAAAAAGGATATTTTTCAAAAACATAGGTCATTTGTAAAAGGATAGGGTAGTTTTAAAAAACAATTTTGGATAGCCTATTTGCCAGTACGACTCGGTGTACAATGTATTCCTAGACTCAATAAAATGAAAAAATATATTGCTTTAAAGGGAATACATTCTGAATGGCAAACGGCTTCAGTCTTGAACATAGTTGATATCCATCGTTGAGCAGTGTCCAAAATGACGTAGGTAAACATCTGAATTGACTTGTATTTATATCGAGACAGAGTTTGATCAATTATTAAAATCAGCTTTGACCATGACCAATGGGCCAACACATACATGGTGTTGTTCCATTTGATTTTGTTTGTAAAAATTTCTTGTTTATGTTCTGTGATTGTCCCTTCTTATTAATTTGAAAATCATAGCCGTTGGGGGTTTAACCTAAGCACCAGTGACTCAATGGTTGTATGCAGTAGTGAAGTGTGGTGGCTATTCTAAATTCTTAGCCGGTTAGAGTATTGATTCAATTTTTGCCTGACAGTAAAGTTGGGAAGACTATCAATTGAGCCTGGGTGTTCAGTAAGTTATTTGAGTGAACATATGGGCTTTGGGGACTATATGCAATGCTAGAGTGTTATGTATATTTTGTCAAGTTGCTTTGCCAATTCCTTTACTGAGAATGTAAAATCTGTGTGGGTTTGGTCTATGTGAGATTGATATATATTTGAGTTGTGTTGAACTCATGCAACCTTGGTTTGACCTGAGGCCAAAGGAATAAGCTATAGGGGAGAAATCCTATATTTTGCTTAAGAATTGAATGTGTAGTTTCATTATATTTCAAGCCTAGTTATTCCAAAAGGTATGTTGTAGAAGTGCAGGTGCCATAAATTCATTTTGCTATAAAATCCAGACTCATGTTTTAGCCCATAATCATATTGAGCTAGCTAGTATATATTAAGATAAACTATGTCCTAGCCATTGTAATAAATTATTTCATCATTCCAAATATCTTAAATGATAGTCAGTTAGTTACTAGTTAAATTTCTAGTTAGTAGTAGATTAGACTAGTAATGTAGAATTAGTCTTAACCAACTTGTACCCATTATCAGGTGGACATCCAGTCTTACTCCATATTCCTGATCACCCCGAGCAAGGTGAGTACATTCTATGGTTCATGTTCATTTATATTATTCATGTACTTTTCTTGTGACACATTATAATACGATATCATGTTCTCTTGTACTGTCATGTCTTGTACCTACTTGTGGTCGAGGGGAAGAAATACACTAGCTATGTGACCAAGCCCAGAGATCAAAAATTTATGTGAATAGTTTAGGCCTCGCACCGTACATGCGGGTCCTAAGCCATACCCATTTCATATGCTTCCTGTGCTTACCCCAGCCGGTCACATATGCTAGTTGTATTTCAAATATTGTGCACTTGTCATGTTTTGTACTTCAGGTTCATGATTTACATTCTTATACTTTATTTCCTGTACTTTACATTCATGTACATTCATGTTCTTTTATGTGCTTTATATGTTCTTTTGTACTCTTTTTCATATCATGATGTTCATGTTCATTACCTAGAATTGTACTTTGACCCGCTCCTGACAGAATATGTTGCAGGTGTACTTGAGGATATCGTTCCACTTTATGGGCCAGAGCCCGGGATCTTAGCTGAGCAGGATGGAGGCATGACTTAGCTAGAGGTTACAGGTTTAGGTTCGTTTAGCTTTACTTCGAGATGATGTATATTGAGAGTTCATAGTTGTATTTCATTCTTGTCATCGGATTTGTCTTTGGTACTTTTATATATAAGTTGTATTATTACTTGTGGATTATGGTGATCATTCTGGGACGGTTAGATGTTGTGATGTTTACTTTCATGTTATTCTTGGAGTTTCCCTTAGATGTTTACAGCTTACTGCGTTGCGTCTTCCAACGTAGGCTGGGCATGTCCGAATCGTGTCCGATTATTCGGGAGCGGGTCGTGATATTGAGCCTTGAGACATCAGAGTCCCTCATCTAAGAACTGGGCCTCCTTGATCTTCTACATCAATCATGACTATATCCGCATGTGCATCAGCTGTCCCAGAACTCTCGGAAGAATGACCTCGATTGTCACGACCCACACCCTGTGTAGGGGCACGAGAAGTGGGTACGTCGAGCCTATGCCGCAGTGTCGGCAGTAGAACGCTGTCCTAGGTTACTATCTAATCAACAACTCATGCAATTATATAATGTACTTGTCAAATCTCAAACTCCGAACGGAGGACAAGTATAGATATAATGAATCTCAATCACAGTCTAAGAACGATAAGATATCACAGAAGTTTATAACTAAAGACTAAACACAACAATTTATAAACTACTAAATAATAATATCTCAAACAAACTCAAATACAAACTCGTATCTCAAGTTATTACAATTCAAGTTCTAAAATATAAAAACTAAACCAAGTCTACTAGCTAGTCTCCCGACCACTCCTGAGTGTCGGGGCCAAAGGTAGCTAAGCCATCTCCTGCTCCAAGGCAAGTAGGGCAAATGTCCTCAGGCAATCATCTGTAATATTTTCAACAGGTCCAGTCAGGACAGGAACGAGTACAATTCATCAAGAAATTCCAAGTAAATGACAAAGAACTATAAAACAGTTATAGACAGTTGTATTGATGAATATGGCAGTTTGTACGAGTAATAATGTAGAGAAACAGTTAAGGTACAAGAAAAGTAAGGTAACTAAACAAGAGGAGAAGCATGGCAATGAAGACTGTAAAATATAATCTAGCTGAACTAGACTAACATGATATAAGTCCAGATGATATAATATGAATCAAGTGTAATCCCAATGTGAGTCTAATACAAGATGAGACGAATGTGATTCTAATCATTATTCTAATAAGGTGATTCAAATAAGGTGATGCGAATAGTGATTCGAATAAGGTGATGCGAATAGTGATTCGAATAATAATCAAACAATGATTCGAATAAATTCTCCAAGTGTGTTTTAAAATACCGAGATCGACATGTAAACGGCTGTAGGTAATACGGCACACCACACACTCGCGAAGTGTGGGATGGCTATCGTTCGAATATCATTCACAGAGGGGTGATTCGAATAGGGGGATATGTCTACATGTCTAATCAGTATTTCTTCGCCCAGTCTAATACAAATGAATCCATAATCCAACACATAAGACGAATACAAGTCCAACCAGCATATGAAAATACGAATAGGGTGATTCGAATAGTGATTCGTATGGTGATTCGTATGGTGATTCGAATAATAGAGGCAAGACGAGTAAGTATGTGTGTCGTATACATGGACGAATAATAGAGACAAGACGAGTAAGTATGTGGGTCGTATACATGGATTCAGTAATAGCAATACGTGTTTGTAACAAGAATCAAATAGAACTAACTAGAACTGAAGTACAGTAATTGATAAGTAAATGAAAGAACTATCAGAGAATGTACTCGCCTGATACTCTGAAAAGAGTAATGTAATATCAGATGTCTGCACCGGAGTCACAATGTCCTAAATAGAGCAATATGGGTTATGATGTATTTTAAAATAAGGTAAATAAAACTTACGATACAATCTACATAATTTCTAGGTCAATCTAGGTCAAAGTCAACTCTAGTCAACTAGGTCAAACTGGTCAAGGGTCAACTAGGCTATTTCTAGGGTTAACCATCTAGTCAATTCTACATTAAGACCAAACTCAAGAATTAACCATATACCATATATATATATATAGACACATCACCTATGTATATCACCATACCTTATCCCTTATATCTTACCCTTAATACATATCCACATATATAATGTATCACAAGTACCTATCTCACATATATATAGATATAGCATATACAATATGGCTTAGACATGTTAGGGTTTCAAAGGGGCTAGGGCCAAAGTGGACAGGACCTTAACCCTGCAATCTCAGGATGATTGCTACAAACCTCCAAATCATGAACCATAACATCTAGCATATAGCCTAACATATGTGTGTACATGACAAGTTCATTCAATATATGTGTGTAGAGAGTGTCATAGGTTTCAGATTTAAAGTATAGAGTAAGCTGTGTGTGTATATGTGCACTACATCATAATAGGCGATTACCCACGGTTATTACCGTGACAATTATTTTTCGTCACGGTAATAACCGTTACTAGTGGGGCGTGATTATTATTTGGTCACGGTTATAACCGTTACAAATATTTGTTTTGGTAACGGTTATAACCGTTGCAAATATTCCATTTGTCACAGTTATAACCGTGGCAAATATTCTATTTGTCACAGTTATAACCGTGGCAAATATTCTATTTGTCACAGTTATTAATGTGGCAGTTAGTTTGTTTTATCACAGTTTTTACTGTGACTACATTATTTTTTTTGTTACTATTCTCCACTAATTGTCACAGTTATAACCATTACAATTGGACTATTTAAATAAAAAAAAAACTACATTCAACTTGTAACTAAACAATAAACAACATATCCAATTTCATAATATTTTACTTTCATAATAATTCAACCATTCCAAACCAATAACTAAACCACAAAATTTTCAGTAACAATTCCGAGCAAGTAACTAAACCACATAATTTGCAATAACAATTCAACCATTCCAAACTAGAAATAAAACAACATAATTTCAAATAACAATTCAACCATTCAAATTAGTAATTAAACCACATAATATTTGAAAAATAAGCAACTAAACCACACATGATCTTCAGTAGCATCCATACATTAATATTTTAGTAAGAAAACATTCCATTGTTAGTTTCAATGACAACAAAACAAGGCTCTAGATGCATGAAGCAAACCACAAAACATTTCAAACTCTTGAGTTTTTGGATAATCAAGATGAGGCTCTCTTGAGGAAGAATGAAAGTGCTTGCATCCATGCTAAAACTGTACATATTCCTGCATGTAAGAGTAAAAGAAGTATCAAATTAAAAAGTGTGCAAACTCATAAGTCACTGGCCATAATAGCACTGCAACATACTGCTGCAGCAAAACCCCCTTACCTATATCCCAGATTTTTGAGAACAGAACCCCATTCATGTTGCACTTCATTTGAACTCATAAGTCACTGGCCATAATAGCCATTGCCTAGCTGCTACTGCTTGTGGTTGGTTGAACCCATATTGCAGTAGACCCTCTCCCTAATCTTAGTTCAAAACTCAAAAGAAAAGTGGAAACATACAACATACAAGCATACCTTAAGGTATTTTAAGGGTCAAATGTACCCATAACATGGCCAATAGTTCATGGAAACATACAACATCCTATGATTCTTTGATACTTGGTAACAGTATCAAATTTATAATTCGACAGAAAATTGAAAGCTGTTGGGTACCATCAAGTGTCCCAACAGTTATTCGACAGAAAATTATCAGCGGTGTTAACATACAAAGGAAGATGAGATCTCCCCTTCAGAATGCACTATGCAATATGCGAGTTCAAAACAACATATCAAACCAAATTTATTTTACATTGAGTTGTTATGCATCCTCTGTTTTTGACTCGGCAAACTACCTAGTCATCCAACTGAACCAATAATTCAAACATATACAACCTAGGATTTTAGTGTGTTATAGTATAGAACAACAATACAAGTTTCAGACTGAGTGAATAGGCTTACCAGCAAGTCCTGCTTCTCTTTATTACAATACAACTCGATAAAGTCCCCTGGTGCTTCTCTTCATTACAAGTCCTAGTTCTTCCAGGCATGGAGCGAATATTGACCCCCCATTGGAAAGGTTCCTGTAAAGAGAGAAAATGGAACATCAATCCTGGAGAATTTGGACCAACAATGGCTGACCCTAAAGTTTGCAATTAGCTTGCACTTGTTCTACACAACTAGATTTAGTATTACCCCAGTTTTAAGTTGCTTCATCATCATTTACCACGTTACCAGGCCTATGTATTTCTTTTTTGGTAGATAATGAATGAAGAATCAGTAACAAGAATTGCACCTAAGAAAGAGAAGGTTTAGAGGATTTCTCAATGAAGAATCAGTAACAAGAATAACAAGAATTGCACCTAAGAAAGAGAAGGTTTAGGACATCCTTCTGATTTTCTTTTATGTTGGTTATTTGATTGTCTCTTGCCTAAACTTACAGGTTCCAGATTTTGGGCTCGCAAAACTAACAAATGACGTGAATACACATGTCTCCACTCGCGTTATGGGGACATTCGGGTAAGTCAGGGTGGCCTTGTTGATTAAAATTTGATGCAAACACAAATCTCAGATTTTTTTTTTCTTTTCTTTTCCTATATGAAATGTGTGATAAACATAATTCAACAAGTCATTACCGGGTATGAGGATATACCACAGATTAGGAGAGTGTCATACATGTGGCTCAAACATATAACTATACTTGCATTATTCGTCTTCTGACACTATTAGGATCTCCTATTACCATATCCAGATCCCTACTACAATCTGTCGGAAAGACTTTAGGAGCACGGACACTCCAAAAATCTGGGTATATGGCACCTTATCGCAACTTTACCATGTCATATCTGAGAAGCATAGGAAAGAGTAAAATGGTTCTAGTACATTGGCTATTATATGCTGATATACAAATACAAAACAGTTTACTAAAACTTTTTTTTCCTTTTTCTTTAGGTATATGGCACCAGAATATGCATCGAGTGGCAAGTTAACAGATCGGTCTGATGTATTTTCGTTCGGAGTCGTGCTGCTAGAGCTTATTACTGGAAGGAAACCTGTTGATGAGTCTCAACCCCTTGGAGAAGAGAGTTTAGTTGAATGGGTATGCAAAAACTTCTCAATTTTCTGATTCGAATTAAAAATCAGAACCATTCAAATTTACTTAGATATTTATCCCCCAATAAACAGTGTTAGAAAATATGAAAATGATATTTTCTTTTACTGTGTTAGTTTCCAAAATCATGTTTTTAGCATTCCTTGCATTTTATTAGACAAGTTCTTTTGAAATAAAATGATAAGCTTTTGAGAAATCCTCTAAACCTTTGGATTATTAGGCTCATTGGTCTCCATCCTATAAAATTATAGGTAATAGTAATCCTAACAGCCGTATTGATATTCTTAATTGTAGGTTGAATTACCTGCATTTGTTTCTAGTGTGCATCTCTAGATGTGTTGGATCACCAAATTCTGAATCTGGTTACTTGGTAAATCTTGTCATAATGTAGAGGGGTAACCATGAAACTAGAGGGGTAACCATGAGAGAACAAATATACCAAACGTATAGACAGTCATATGGATATATTACTACATTACATTGATTACAATTTCATAGGGTCACAGATAACATACCGTGAGAAACTAACATGACATTTCCAATTCCAACTCAGATGACCTGGAAAGAACTAGCACAATAATTAAATTACCAGAAAAGGCTAAAAGGAAGAAATCAACAAAATATTGTAAGCAAAAAATGATATAATGTACTCTGGTATTGCAAGGCAAAATGTGTAGGAATAATACAATGTAATATACTATTCCTAAAACCCTTTGAAGGTTGAGGTCGACTCTTTGAAGTTTGAGATTTAGTGAAGAAAGTAGCAGTATCGAGCTTAGAAGGAATACTCGACGGGGGGATCGTCTTAGTCTTCAAATAGTGATTACATACAAATAACAATCTCAATGCGTGTTTTGGCACTCGTGAAACACGAGATTGCTAGCAATCTTTATAAAACTTTGTTTGGTCCAATAAATAAAAATGTGAGAGACAACCAGTGAAGGGATATTTTTACCTAGTGAAGGGATATTTTTACCAATAAATAAAAATGTAGGGGCTAATTGTCTATGGAGACAGTGAAGGGGTTATTAAACCTAGTGAAGGGATATTTTTACCTTTTGGTTTAACTGTTGCTACAGGAAAGTTATAAAGCAAATGTAAGGACTTTCTCATATATGGAGAGATTCACGATATTTACCCAAAAGAGAATTTAACCAGAAGCATTTAAGTGCCTATACTTGATTATATAGTTATCCTAGTTTGGTTATTTTGAAACGGGATACAATTTCCAAAAAGAGAAACAAGAAGCAAAACATGTTAAAGGAATGACAATTAATGAAAACCATATTGGCATACACTAATGAACTCAGTATGAAGCAGTTGAATGGTCAATATTATTATCTCGAGGTATTCTTGGAGGAAATTGATGAGCAACTGACAGATTGAACAAGTTAAAACCCTTGCCTCAAATTTTTTTGATTATCATAACATCAGCATCCAAGCCATCTCGCACAAGAATGTGGTCATTAGGGAGCACATAAAGCTTCAAAGAGTTTGAAGTACTGCTAACACACATGTAAACACCATTAGACTAAGCATGCAAGTATACCTAAAATATGCTTATCTTATAGGGAAAGGATATATCTATTTTATATGATCACAAGTCTATGCAAATTGAGTGTCATAGGAGGTTCTATTTTGTTCATAGCAGTGAACTGTTATTCAACTTGTCCATGAGCACACATGTATATATGCAAATTGACATGAATATCAACCTTCTATTACATTGCTTACGAATAGCTTGTCAATCTTAAGTAAAAATGTACTTTATATATTCCTTATAGGATTCAGATTGGCATGCAATTTTGAATATTATAAAATTTTTGAGCAAGTAGATTTAGGCTGAATCTATCACATCTATGCAGACAAAAATTGACTGAATGCATATCCCAAAAAATCACTTCAACTTCTGTTTTGGTCTCTCTAAACTTTTTTAATTCTTTCAATTTATTTGTTGGCAAGGACCATTGGAGTAGCTGCCAAAACCAATATTTCATATTAAAAAGAGGGCTCTTGAATTTAAATGGCAAATGGCCTAAACTAAGGTTCACACATTTAACTCTACAGATCATCAGGATTTGAGCCCACAAAAGGTAACTGATACAGTAACATATTGTTGTGATTTGATTTAGAAACTAATACAAAAAAGAGATAAGAACATGAATAAAAGCATACTAGTATGTATTATGCATGATCTTTCATTTCCCTCAAGCTAAAAAATGAAATCTCATGCTATAGGTACTGCTTTTACAAGTCAACTCAATTCTTTTTTAGGTGAGGATTATGATCGAATACGTAAGATGCTATAGGTACTGATTCTACAAGTCAATTCATTTTTTTGGGGTGAGGACAATGATCGGATAGGTAAGAAGCATTATGAAGGAAGAAAAAGAAATGTACAGAGGGAGGGAGTGACCTGGAATTTTGATAGATCCTCTACGAACTCAGAAGGGGAAATTTCTGGCATGGTGGAGAGACCAGTCCTATCTTGACAAAGGTTTTTTTCCATTTGGTGAAAATATTACTCACCTCTGTGTCCTCTTTCAGTAGCGGCGAATCCATGGAAGGTGCCTCCGGCGCACCGTGGCCCTCTGTTGCCTCGATCCATGGCGAATGGTGGCAATCTGGCTAAGCAGCGACTCCCTCTCCGATCGCCACTGGGACTTCTCCCACAGCCTTCACTGCTCTCCGCGGAGCAACTGCTTCTCATCTCTCTCCCAAAAAGAATAAGAGAAGAAGCGGAAAAAGATGGAGCATTCTTTTGGGAGGAGGAAATCTAGGGTTTGGGTTAGGGTTTGGGTTTGGTGGTGCAAAAGGGATTTATGGGAAAAAAGAGGAAGCTGGAGAGAGATGGAAGAAGAGGGAAAGACGAAAAAATGTGCGTAAAAAATAAAAAAATTCTGCTCTTAACACTTTCCTCCTGTCACGTGGTAGTCATGTGATTCAGTTGTGACGATGTATAAAACTTTTGTAACAGTTTTTACCATTACAAGAATTATAAAAATAATAAAATTATAAATTATAATTTCTGTAACGGTTTTTTAACAATTGTAACGGTTATTACTATTACAAAAGTCTCACGGTAATAACCGTTACAAAATTGTAAAAAAATGTGTTACAAATTGCATGTTTTGGTGTAGTGGTGGCTGAACAGTGTGTTTCAGGAAAATAGAACAGTTTAATGTAGATGGTTAGTAGTGTCTCAGGAAACATGACAGTGGGGTGTCATGACAGCAGCTTGGTTAGTGAAGAGTGTGAATAGGAACATGAAAACAGTAGAAGGTTTGGTTGACAGTGTGTGTACATGTATATGTGATGCAACATGTTAGGAGATCAGTGATGCTAATGTAATGAAATCTCAGGGATCAACTTCAATGTCAGTTAACTAAAATAAATTAGGAAATTCTTGACAGTTCAAAACCAATCCAAGCCCAATTCCAAATCCCCATTTGTGTTAACATCAAACCAAACTTGAACCAACCTTAACAGTGACTAAAACTTGTGTAAACATATTAACCATGGCATGTTAACCATTGACAAACAGTGAAAAATGAAATTTAACCCAGGATTTGACAGTAAGCAATGACAGTTTCATTAACCAGTTCAACCCAATTCGAAATCCCTTTTTCCCTGCTATCCTCAACCAAATCATGCAACACATAACAGTAAGCTAACAGTGAGTGTCAAGTTGGTTTAGCGTATGACAGTAAACTAATTCTCAGATTGTGATATGAAATCAGTAAACAGTTGTGTGTGTATGGATGTGTGTGATGGTACATGTGACTGAGTGTGTGAGCCAATCTCAGGTTTTGCAATGACAGCCCCTACACTAGCTAACAGTTAATTCAAATGTCCCCAACACCAATACAATTCGAAACCATTTATCAAAATCTTCTAACACAATCACAACTAATATTTAAGCAACTAACAAACATTTATAGGAATTTAAACATGGCTGTGAAACTTCAATTTTAGTTTAAAATAAGGAAATCAATTTCAGGATTTCAAATAGTGCATGGGGTTACATATAGCAGTTCAATACTCAAAACTGAATTCGAAAACCAATAAACCCAATACCAATCAATAACCAACATGTAGTGATCTAATACACATGTGTAGATGATTTAATCATGAAAATTAAACATCAAAAACAGTTAAAACAGGGAATCAATTATTAGAATTCAAAACTGAATGTAGGTATCAGTCCAATAGGGAATTCGAATTTTGAACCACCAAAATATGTTAATATATAAACTAATTGATTGGTAAACAGTCTAGCACATCCATACGTGTCCTACAAGTGGTTTTGTGTCCACACAATCAGACATGAAGGATCCAGACACGAAAACACAGTGGAAGGGGCAAGTAAACACAGTGTGGTGCACGTGCGTCCGTGTCTCGTGAGCACGACACCAAGCTCGATACGCCTCGTGGTCATACCCACGTGTAGCCCAACACTAGGGCTCCACACTGGACACGACACGAGGTATCCACGGGTCGCGTGTCCTGAGCATGAAACACGTATCAGTGGCTCGAAACTGGTATACTCGGCACAGTACAAAATCAGTGCGGGTCAATTTCCTTCGTGCACACACATCAAGAACCCATAAAAATTTATAAGTGTCTTGTCAGTCACTAGGGCAACGTGTCTATCAAGTTTCACGACCTGAGTCATCGTGTCATGTCCGCTAGGACACCCGAGCAGCAGGGCAGCCGCACGAGCCCCGTGCGGTGTCTCGTGCTGCGTGTCCAAGTGCCAAAATAGTATCCAAACGTATCTAATTTCGACTCAGTCAAGTTGGGTTTTAAAATACACCTATTAGGCTACACAACCATGTAATTAGTTTTCGAAATTAACAATATTCATTTCATTCAAGCATTTCATCAAACACTCATTCAAATACATCAATACGTGTCCGATACGGACACGAAATGGACACGAATTTCTACAAAACTTGGGCTACACCTAGGGGACCCTAAATGAATGCATCTTTGGGAAGAAATTAGGAATTTACTAGGGTTTGTAGGGTTTTACCTATTGAGTGTTCAAACTCAATGTAAAGAGCCTCGATTCGACGTCTTCCTCAATTTTCTCCGGTTCAACTGTCCTCGAACCTTGCTAGCAAGCACCCACAAGTATCCTCTACTGTTGGGGATGATGATGCAATTGATTTGACTCAATTTGGGCTCAATTTGGATTAATTGGGAGAGGTTTGGGGAAGAACAAGTAGGGCTTTTCTAGGTTTTATAAAAGAGGCATTTATTTCTTAAGTGGGATACTTATAGGAAGGGAGGGGGCTTGTATGGCTATTGAAAACATTAGGGTTAGGGTTTTAGATGAGTGGCTAGGATCATTCCACCCAATTCCAAGCCTTCCTATTGGTTAAGGCTTCTATTTACAAATATCCTAAAAGGAAAATATCTTTTCTAATAATATCTAGATATTACTAACTTTGGCACTTAGTAGGAATGTTCTAACCTTAATTCTAACCTCATGACTAATCTAGGTTAGGTTAACTTATAGGTTAAGGCTTAACTAAAAGATTAGCACAATATTTAATTAATCAAAATTATAATTTCTCAAATTTGTCAAAATAACCAAAATACCCCTAGGCTAAAAATTGGTAATTTGAATTCCTAATCTCATGATTAGGCTCCTTTGGTCATGGTTAGTCTCTAGGCTTAGCAAAACTAGGGTTTAGCTAGTTAACCATCAAAATCACCAATCAACATTTTAAATAGTTTTAAATTGATTAAAAATCACCAAAAATCACAATATGATTTAAATATCATTATTAAATGATTATAATTATAAAATTTCAAAATTACCCTCATTTGAAAAACTGGGTGTTACAAGTGTACCCTCCTTAGAAGAATTTCGTCCTCGAAATTAAGATGATCATACTCCTGCTAGGTCAAACCCCCAAATCAAACAAGGTTAAGATAATATGCAAAACTCTGTCCTACTGGTCGTGATTCTACAGTCTCGAACAGGGTAACTACGCTATCTAGCATATCACAAACATATCCTGGCAGGTACTAATGGAAATCACAAATGAAAGTGGAAGAGAAGAACAAGGAGGTCAAACCTGCTAACCCGTCACCTGCAGCGTCAGTCTCCTCGACTGCCATAGCAAAAGCTCCACCCCTCTGGGCATGGCGCTGCGCTACAGGTGGCCTAACTCCCTCTCTCTGACCCGGTGCTCTTCCATGTACTGGTCAGTAGGGCAATCCCTGACCTGATGAGCAGCGGATCCACAGAACAGACACACTTTCTGCCTCCTATAACAAGTCTCCCAAATGTGCCCTGCCCTCTTGCAGTAAGCACAAGTCTGCACCTTGCGGTCCTGTCCTCTAGGCTGATGCTACGCCTGCTGAAGCTGTACGTGAGGCCTCTTGGCCGGACCTCCACTGCTACGGGCCCCAACTGGGTCTCGCTCCCTCTTGAGCCTAAGCTCAAGATCATCCTCTGCCAATAAGGCTCCCGTCAAAATCTTCTCAAAAGTAGCATCCCTGTTGCCCTTGGTCAAGGACTTGACTTCCTTGACCAGACCCTTCCGGAACCTCTGGGCCTTCGTCGTCTCGCTCAAGCCCTCTACGAATCTGCCGAGGCGGCCGAACTCCCCAGCGTACTACTCTATTGACAGGCTCCCCTGAACTAAGCTCTCGAACTGCGACTCCAAGGCTCGAAGCGCTGAATCTGAAAAAAACTTCTTCTTAAAGAAGCCCTTGAACTCCTCTCAGGACTGTCCAACTACCCCCACCCTGGGGTCTGACTGATACCAGGTGCGAGCAAGATCTCGCATCCGGCTAGCTGCTGCCTCTATCTGGAGATCTGTCGATATCCGGGCCAGGCGGAAGATCTCCCCTATATGCTCGATCCACTCATCAGCATATATAATCCCCACCGTCCCCAGGAAGTCTCTGGGGCTCATCTTCTGGAACTGCTCTATCCCCGGTGTCCTCGGCTGCTGAACCACTAGTCGAGCTGAGACTGTCATAAGGGCCAACTCCATGCCCCTGTCCTGTCGGGCCTGCTGCCGGTCCATAAACTGCTGGAAGTAAGTGAACATCTGTGCCGCATCTGTTGACACAAAGTCACAGTCAACCAAATATTGACAACATTGACTAAATAATATCTGTATTAATTCAATACGACACACGACGTCTGCATTAAGTTCAAGACAGACAACGGCTCAGCCTCTGCTTCTCAGTTGTATTCAAGTTTGTATTTTACATTTTCTTTGAGTCTAGACAAATATAATCTGAGTCATGCTGAGCTCTTGAAACTTAGACTATAGCCTACCCAATAATCCCAAGCTCCACCAAACCAGAAATTGCCCAATGGTCCCCTTTGAACCACTCTGTGCTCTGGAGACAGAGTTCGGGCCGAACTCTGCCTCCACACAGAGTTCGGGCCGAACTCTGTCCCCTAGAAATCAGGAACCCTAATTTTAGGGTTAGCTGGTTGCTAGTTGTCCAACGGCCAAATTTTTGAATTTTCCTACCCGAATTCTGGTCGAATTTTGCCTATAAAAACACTATAAATAGGGCATGAATTCTCTCATTTCAAATCATCCAATCTTCTCTTCTCTTCTCTCTTATAGCTCAAATAAGCCATACCCTTCCCATCTACTAGCCACAAGCCTCCTAAGTCTCGAGTGCTCAGCATCTCTCAGTTAGGATTCTTGTGCAAGAGTTGAAGAAGTCGCTTGGACAATTCCAAGCAAATCGCCACTGCGATCCTCTGTAAGAAGTTGACGTGCTCTTCTGAAGAAAAGGCACGGGTTGTAAACTACTATTTCACAAATAGTGGATTTAATCCTGAGCTAGAGTTCTCAGGCCTGGACTAGTCCTCCACGAGGGAAACCAGGTTAAATTCGTTGTGTTTGCGTATGATTTCTTGCTCTTCATTTACTTTCCGAATTTTACTCTGATTATTCATAGATCGTGAAAGAGTTATTTTTTAATCGGTTATTTTCTATATAAACTCTATTCACCCCCCTCTAGAGTTGCCAAACTGTTCTTCAATTGGTATAAGAGCTCTGTTCTCTTTACAAGGATTTACATCCTAGAGCTGATCCATGGCAACCACACAATCCTTGATTTCCAATCACGGTGAAGGACAGTCCACTCATAGGCCTCCCCTATTTGATGGAACTAACTACACGTATTGGAAAACAAGGATGAGTTTCTATCTCAAGTCTCTAGACTTCGACCTGTGGACAGTCGTCACTGACGGCTACAAAAAGCCCGCCAGGATAGTTGTCAACGGTGATCTCATTGAGAAATCACATGACAAATATTCTGACGAAGAGAAAAAATAGGCAAGTCTAGACGCTAGAGCTATTAATGCTTTATTCTGTGCTATAGACAGAAATGAGTTTAACAGGGTATCCACATGCACCACATCCCACGAAGTATGGAAGCTTCTAGAAGTGACGCATGAAGGAACCACCCAAGTCAAGGAATCAAAAATCAGTCGTCTTACGCAAGAATACGAGGCATTCAAGATGAAGCCAAACGAGACGATCACACAGATGTTCACAAGATTCCTCGACATCATCAACCCCCTGTCTTCACTTGGAAAATAATATTCAAATCATGAGAAGATTCGCAAGTTGCTTAGAGGGTTACCAAAGATTTGGAACCCTAAGGTGACAGCCATCATAGAAGGAAACGATCTCACAACAATGTCAATGGAGACCTTGATAGGTAAGCTCATGACTCACGAGCTTGACCTCAAGGACTTCGAAGAGCCTGCTCCGAAGACCAGGGAGATCGCTCTCAAAGCTCAACGATGAAGGGCTGATCACGATGAGACCGAAGACGACAACTCAGATGACGAAGACCAAGCTCTCATGGTTCGTAACTTCAAGAAGTTCCTTCGCTTCAATAGAAGAAAGAAGGAACCACAAGAAGACGATAAAGAAGAGCCAACCTGCTATGGCTGCAAGAAGACTGGACACGTCCGAAAAGACTGTCCATTCTTGAAGAAGAGCAACCGCTATGAGAAGCCATACAAAAAGAACTCATCAAAGAAATATGCCAACACAAGCATTTGGCATGAAAGTGAAGCTAGTGACTCCGAGGAAGAAAAAGACTCTCCTCAAGACAAGGCAAATGTGTGCCTAATGGCATCTTCCAACAAGGTATCTAACGAAACTTTAGATGACTTCTCTTTTGATGAACTTGGCGATGCCTTCACTGATTTACTCGATGATCACAAAAAGGTCGTCGGTAAATACAAACATGCCAAGGACAAAATCAAAAGTCTTGAAGACGAAATACAAAGATTTTCTTTACTTCTTGATAATGTTAGAGACATATCACCCACTGATGTCACTAATGAAGTATCCAAGCTTAAATTAAGCTTACATGATGCTGAAACATGTATTGAGCAACAGACACAAGAAATCATAACACTCAACACGTTGCTTGCCGAAGAAAAGAGTAGACACAAGGTTTCAATGACTAAAATATATGGCTTAAATATTAAGGTTGATGAACTGCAAGCTGTTTCTAAGAGATTAGAAACCAAATTGGGAAAACAGGTTGCTCAACCTCAAACCCAATCACATGGGCACAATACCACTCATGCTAGTCAACCACAACATCCTCATGCAGCACGTAACCATGCTTTTATATATACTAATTTTCATAAAATACAAAAACCACGTGCACATAAGAATACTTCTCATACTCATCATACTACACAAGGACACAACCAACATCACTCTACATATAGAAATCATCACCATGCCATGCCATATAGACAAGATCATCATGTCATGCCATATAGACAACATCACCATGCCATGCCATATCGATATGATCATCATGTCATGCCATATAGACAACATCACAATATCATGCCATATAGACAAAATCATCATATCATGCCATATAGACAACATCATAATGCCATGCCATATAAACCACATCACCATAGACAATATCACCATGCTACTCCACAGCATTCTATGCATACTCATCATCATCATGCTAATAATCATACTTCTGCTCATTATAGATATCATTCTCATGCTCCTAATGTGAATAAAAATGCTATCTGTACTTACTGTGGATCACATGGACACATCTCACCACAGTGTAGAGTTAGAAGCCTAGTAGATAAAAAGATATATGCATGGTTCCCAAAGACTAACTTTTCAGGACCCTCAAGAACTCGGGTACCAAAGGTCACATCTACTCTTGATGTAGGTGGACCTTCCCTCCACAACTGAAAGTAAGTGGATTCTCGATAGTGGATGCTCGCGACATATGACGGAAGACGCAAATCTTTTTGCATCACTATCGATGAAAAGAGAAGGATACGTATCCTTCGGTAACAATCTCAAAGGGCACATAATAGGTAATGGTATCATTGGTCATCCTCCTTCTCCTGTAATAAAGGATGTCTGCCTAGTGACCGAGTTAAAGCATAACCTGCTCAGCATTAGTCATCTTGCTGATCATGGATATGATATTAACTTTGGACAAAACAATTGCTGCATCTATGATAGGTCAACGGGAGACATTGCTTTTGAAGGGAAAAGAGAGGACAACATCTATATTTTCTATCTTTCTATAAATACTAACAATGCAGGAAGATGTCTATATGCCCACAAAGATGAACGACTACTTTGGCACCAGCGTCTTGGTCATGCCAATATGGATGCTATATACAGGCTATCGACCAAGAAGCTAGTGAGAGGATTGCCCGACATCACATTCAAAAAGGACATGGTATGTGCCGAATGTGAACTAAACAAGGCAACCAAATCCTCTTTTCATTCCATCAACTCTGTAAGTACTACCAGACCCCTGCAACTACTTCATATGGATTTATTTGGTCCTAGTTGAATAGCCAGTCTTGGTGGCAAGCTTTATGCATTTGTTATTGTTGATGATTTTTCAAGATTTACTTGGGTTTACTTTCTCGCAAATAAGAGCGATGCTATTTCTGCTTTCAAAGTTTTTGTAAAGAAAGTTCAAAATAAAAAAGGCTACATGATTACTCGAATCCGAAGTGATCATGGAGGCGAATTCGTAAATTATGATTTTGAAAATTTTTGTAATGCAAATGGTTTTGATCATGAATTTTCTTGTCCAAGAACTCCTCAACAAAATGGTGTTGTGGAGCGGAAGAATAGGACTCTCGGTGATATGGCTAGAGTAATGTTGAATAAATTTTTACTTCCGAAATATTTCTGGGCAGAAGCTGTCAGTACAGCATGCCATATTTTGAATAGGGTGCTTATTCGTCCCATTACGAAGAAAACATCCTATGAGCTTTGGTTTGGGAGAACCCCCAATGTTTCTTATTTTAAAGTTTTTGGATGTAGATGTTTTATCCTTAACACCAAAGACAACTTAGGCAAATTTGATGCCAAAGCTGACGATGGTATTTTCCTTGGTTATGCCGCCAAGAGTAAGGGATATAGAGTTTTTAATAAACGCTCACTAATTGTGGAAGAGTCAACTAATGTGACTTTTGATAAAGATAACAGTGCAGTAAGTACTCTTGATGATGACGTTGAGCCATCAACTTCTACTCCAATGAATACTTCAACCAAAACTAATTCTCTGGAGGGTTTGCCTAAGAAATTTTCTTTCAAACCTTCAAATCCAAAAAATTTAGTGATAGGCGAAGTTTCACGTGGAGTAACTACCAGATCATCACTAAGAGACTCTATTGCTAGCACTGCCTTTATTTCACAAGTTGAGCCGAAAAATATTTCTGAAGCTTTTAATGATGAATTTTGGATTTCTGCTATGCAAGATGAACTCAACCAATTCGAGAGGAGCCAAGTGTGGGAACTAGTTCCTAGACCGGCTAATCACTCGATAATTGGTACTAAATGGGTGTTTAGAAACAAAGTGAATGAAGATGGTTCAGTCACACGCAACAAAGCTCGTCTAGTAGCTCAAGGATACAACCAAGAGGAAGGTATCGACTACGATGAGACGTATGCTCCTGTTGCTAGACTAGAATATCCATTCGGATGCTTTGTGCATTTGCTAATTATCAAATTTTCAAATTATTTCAAATGATGTAAAAAGTGCTTTCTTGAATGGTTTTATTAAGGAGGAAGTTTATGTAAAACAACCTCCTGGATTTGAAAATCATAAATTTCCCGACCACGTGTTCAAGCTAAAGAAAGCGCTATATGGCCTTAAACAAGCCTCCAGAGCTTGGTATGAAAGGCTGAGCATTTTTTTGCTTGAGAAAGGTTTTTCAAAAGGGAAAATTGACACTACACTGTTTATAAAATCTTTTAAAGACACCATTCTATTGATTCAAATTTATGTTGATGATATCATTTTCGGTTCTACTGATGAAACCCTCTGTCAAAAATTTGCCAAGTGTATGCAGACAGAATTTGAGATGAGCATGATGGGAGAGCTCAACTACTTTCTTGGTCTGCAAGTAAAACAAATAGCTAATGGAACTTTCATCTGTCAGTCGAAGTATACAAAGGACATGCTGAAGAAGTTCGATCTTGACAACGTCAAACCAATCAGCACTCCAATGGCTACCTCAACCAAACTAGAACCAGATGAGAGTGGCAAACCCGTTGATCAACGTAAGTATCAATGTATGATAGGCAGCTTACTCTATTTAACTGCTAGTCGCCCCGATATCATGTTTAGTGTTTGCCTATGTGCTAGATATCAAGCAAATCCTAAGGAATCACACTTGACCGCGGTTAAGCGTATCTTTCGATACCTTAAGGGTACGGTTACTGTGGGCCTATGGTATCCCAAGACAATATCATTTGACCTCATTGGTTACTCTGATGCTGACTTCGTCGGATGCAAGGTCGACCGTAAAAGTACAAGCGGCACGTGTCATTTATTAGGAAAGGCTTTAGTCTCCTGGTTTAGCAAGAAACAGAATTCTGTCGCACTATCCACAACAGAAGCTGAATACATCGCAACTGGGCGTTGTTGTGCACAGATTCTGTGGATGAAGCAAACCCTTGAAGACTACAATCTATCTTTCATGCACATTCCTATATTCTGTGACAATACTAGTGCTATTAACTTGACTAAGTACCCTATCTGTCACTCACGCACAAAACACATTGAGATCAGACACCACTTTTTGCGTGATCATCAGCAAAATGGTACGATTAACTTAGAGTTTATTGATACTGATCATCAGCTAGCAGATTTCTTTATTAAGCCATTATCCGAAGAGTGCTTCAATTTCCTTTGTCGTGAACTTGGAATTTTAGATGAAGCTGTCATAAATTGAAACTCACCTGCGTAAATATCGATTATATTATGATTCTCTTACAATGGACTTGCTATGGGTACAAGCCGAAAGGGCCCTTCTGACAACAAGGCGTAAAAGCCTAAGCGACACGGTGCACTAGTCCTCAGGACTACCGCTAGCTGGGATCCGGCCCCTGCAGCTAACCCATGGCAAATTCAAACTATTGAACTATAATATATTTCCTTGTTTATTATATGGTTCGTTTTAATTTATTATTGCCTACTTGATATTTTCTAAGTTCATTCTGATGTTAGTATACCTCACTATCTACTTGATTGATTCCATCAAGCTTTTATCCTCATTTCTAACTCTTTTTTCAACACTTAACCATTTTTTATCTTCTTGCCCATCTTTCTGTTCTGGAAGACTAATCCAGAACTCGGGCCGAACTCTGCCCCTAACAGAGTTCGGGCCGAGTTATCTCGATACTTGGGATAAGCTTGTGGAAGCTCGCCAATTCCAATTTGTTGGTGAAACTTCTCTTGAAGGATTCAAGGAGGAATTATGTGCCCCTGACATAAGTCCTCGCAAGCTTATGGCCAAGCACCTTAACCCATATTTCTATGAGCTTCATCGAATCATTTTTAACACTATCTTACCAAAAGCTGGTTCCACCGATGAAGTTACATACTTTGAGATCTCTGCTTTTTATCACCTTCATTATCGTATCTCCTTCAATCTTCCAAGGACAATGATGGACTGGATGATAAACTGCAGGAAGAAACCAAGAGCCTTGGTTTATCCTTTATACCTTCCTCTGGTTTTTCGTGCGTTCATCGTTCCTATTCATGACTGTCAGTTCTTGCCTGCTCCTGCTTTCCTGTCCAAGGTACGACGCCTTCAGGCAGTTGTCACCTCTCCTGAGACTTCTGAGCAGTCTGATGATGAGGAGCCTGACGCCCCTCCACTCGGTCAGGATGCACCACCTCCACCTGCCACTCTTGAGTCTATTCAGACTATGCTCCGGGATCGTTTTGCTCTTGAGGACGATCGCTGGACGCAGATGGATTATCGGACTACGCTGCAGATGAGTGCCCTCAGCAACTCACTGCACGATATCTGGTATTCTATGTCTCGGCACCCCTCTATGCCCATTCCCATGGAGCGGGATCCTGGTCGCGCTGGATATCGCATTGACGACCCCTGGGTCATGCGGTACCTGGATCCGGATGCTGCTATCTTGGACCCCAGCCGCTCTTTCACTGATCATTCAGACTCTGCTGGGCCTTCTCGTGCTCCTTGATGGAGATTGGCTACTATCTGCTACTGCTGCTGATGATGATCTTAGTTGATGCATTTTGATTTATAGTTATTTAGTTTGTTTTTGGATTTATGTACTTGGATATTATATCACTCTGGTTTGACATTTGGCTCTATGTGATAATATTTTATGCTTATCGTAGTTTTATATTTTATGCTAGTGACTCATTTTGATTATTCATATACTGTTTCTTCTCTGCTTGGTGTGGTTGCATCACTATTAATTGTCTATACTGCAGTTTCTATTCATTCATCTGCAGTCTATATTGCTAAATGCCAAAAGGGGGAGAACTATGTATATTCTGGATATATTTGTGCTTGTTTGTGCTTTTTGGAGATATTATTTATCAGGCCAACAGGTTTAATGCATTATTTACGGGGGAGCTATTGCTTCTAGCTCAGCACCGTTCACTGATTACGGGAGAGCTATTACTTCTAGCTCGGCATCGATTATGGGGGAGCTATGTTGCTATAATCAACTGTGTCCAGGTATGAATATTGAATATACATATATTATTTTGCCAATTATCAATATGGGGGAGATTGTTGACACAAAGTCACAGTCAACCAAATATTGACAACATTGACGAAATAATATCTGTATTAATTCAATACTACACACGACGTCTGCATTAAGCTCAAGACAGACAACAGCTCAGCCTCTGCTTCTCAGTTGTATTCAAGTCTGTATTTTACATTTTCTTTTAGTCTAGACAAATGTAATCTGAGTCATGCTGAGCTCTTGAAACTTAGAGTATAGCCTACCCAATAATCCCAAGCTCCACCAAACCAGAAATTGCCCAATGGTCCCCTTTGAACCACTCTGTGCTCTGGAGACAGAGTTCGGGCCGAACTCTACCTCCACACAGAGTTCGGGCCGAACTCTGTCCCCTAGAAATCAGGAACCCTAATTTTAGGGTTAGCTGGTTGCTAGTTGTCCAACGGCCAAATTTTTGAATTTTCCTACCCGAATTCTGCCTATAAAAATACTATAAATAGGGCATAAATTCTCTCATTTCAAATCATCCAATCTTCTCTTCTCTTCTCTCTTATAGCTCAAATAAGCCATACCCTTCCCATCTACTAGCCACAAGCCTCCTAAGTCTCGAGTGCTCAGCATCTCTCAGTTAGGATTCTTGTGCAAGAGTTGAAAAAGTCGCTTGGACAATTCCAAGCAAATCGCCACTGCGATCCTCTGTAAGAAGTTGACGTGCTCTTCTGAAGAAAAGGCACGGGTTGTAAACTACTATTTCACAAATAGTGGATTTAATCCTGAGCTAGAGTTCTCAGGCCTGGACTAGTCCTCCACGAGGGAAACCAGGTTAAAATTGCTGTGTTTGCGTATGATTTCTTGCTCTTCATTTACTTTTCGTATTTTACTCTGATTATTCATAGATCGTGAAAGAGTTATTTTTTAATCGGTTATTTTCTATATAAACTCTATTCACCACCCTCTAGAGTTGCCAAACTGTTCTTCAGCATCCACGTATCCTGTAGGCGGCGGCTGCTGGAACTGTATCTCTGGGATGACTGGGTCCTGCCTCCGAGCTAGTGGAGGCATACCCCCTGTTGCTGCTGCTGAAGTCCCAATATGAGCAGAGGTGGCAGGAGCTGCAGCCTCCTGACCCTGCTGAACTGGCTGAGAGGTGGCAGTCCCCTCTACAGCAACTGCTGTACCAGAGCGATGTGATCGTGTCTCCACCATCCTGAAGACAGATCGAACAAGGAAGTCAATACTGAGCAGGAATCGATATAATCAAAGGAGGACAGTTTATTTCAAAGAAGGCAAATCAGTTCGATATGTAGATGGCATGATTTAAAGCAGAATTTTCCTAACTGTGATTGAGTACCTCTCCGTTTAAACCTATCTCTCAAATCCTATCGCAGGCTGTAGTGATACTCTAGTTCGAATACCACTATATAAACTCGACCTGCATGGGCCACCACTAAAAACTGTCACGACCCGCACCCCGTGTAGGGGTACGAAAAGTAGGTACGTCCAGCCTACGCCGCAGTGTCGGCGGTAGAACGCTGTCCTAGGTTACTATCTAATCAATAACTCACGCAATTATATAATGTACTTGTCAAATCTCAACTCCGAACGGAGGACAAGTATAGATATAATGAATCTCAATCACAGTCTAAGAACGATAAGATATCACAGAAGTTTATAACTAAAGACTAAACACAACAATTTATAAACTACTAAATAATAATATCTCAAACAAACTCAAATACAAACTCGTATATCAAGTTATTACAATTCAAGTTCTAAAATATAAAAACTAAACCAAGTCTACTAGCTAGTCTCCCGATCAATCCTGAGTGTCGGGGCCAAAGGTAGCTAAGCCATCTCCTGCTCCAAGGCAAGTAGGGCAAATGTCCTCAGGGCAATTATCTGTGATATTTTCAACAGGTCCAGCAGGACATGAACGAGTACAATTCATCAAAAAATTCCAAGTAAATGATAGAGAACTATAAAGGAGTTATAGACAGTTGTATTGATGAATATGGCAGTTTGTACGAGTAATGATGTAGAGAAACAGTTAAGGTACAAGGAAAGTAAGGTAACTAAACAAGAAGAGAAGCATGGCAATGAAGACTGTAAAATATAATCTAGCTGAACTAGAGTAACATGATATAAGTCCAGATGATATAATACGAGTCAAATGTAATCCCAATATGAGTCTAATACAAGATGAGACGAATGTGATTCTAATCATTGTTCTAATAAGGTGATTCGAATAAGGTGATGCGAATAGTGATTCGAATAAGGTGATGCGAATAGTGATTCGAATAATAATCAAACAATGATTCGAATAAATTCTCCAAGTGTATTTTAAAATACCGAGATCGACATGTAAACGGCTGTAGGTAATACGGTACACCACACACTCGCGAAGTGTGGGATGGCTATCGTTCGAATATCATTCACAGAGGGGTGATTCGAATAGGGGGATATGTCTACATGTCTAATCAGTATTTCCTCGCCCAGTCTAATACAAATGAATCCATAATCCAACACACAAGATGAATACAAGTCCAACCAGTATATGAAGATACGAATAGGGTGATTCGAATAGTGATTCGTATGGTGATTCATATGGTGATTCGAATAATAGAGGCAAGACGAGTAAGTATGTGTATCGTATACATGGATTCGGTAATAGCAATACGTGTTTGTAACAAGAATCAAATAGAACTAACTAGAACTGAAGTACAGTAATTGACAAGTAAATGAAAGAACTATCAGAGAATGTACTCGCCTGATACTCTGAAAAGAGTAATGTAATATCAGATGTCTGTACCGGAGTCACAATGTCCTAAATAGAGCAATATGGGTTATGATGTATTTTAAAATAAGGTAAATAGAACTTACGATGCAATCTACATGATTTCTAGGTCAATCTTGGTCAAAGTCAACTCTAGTCAACTAGGTCAAACTGGTCAAGGGTCAACTAGGCTATTTCTAGGGTTAACCATCTAGTCAATTCTACATTAAGACCAAACTCAAGAATTAACCATATACCATATATATATAGACACATCACCTATGTATATCACCATACCTTATCCCATATATCTTACCCTTAATACATATCCACATATATAATGTATCACAAGTACCTATCTCACATATATATAAATATAGCATATACAATATTGCTTAGACATGTTAGGGTTTCAAAGGGGCTAGGGCCAAAGTGGACAGGACCTTAACCCTACAATCTCAGGATGATTGCTACAAACCCCCAACTCATGAACCATAGCATCTAGCATATAGCCTAACATATGTGTGTACATGATAAGTTCATTCAATACATGTGTGTAGAGAGTGTCATAGGTTTCAGATTTAAAGTATAGAGTAAGGTATGTGTGTATATGTGGCTGAACAGTGTGTTTCAGGAAAATAAAACAGTTCAATGTAGATGGTAAGTAGTGTCTCAGGAAACATGACAGTGGGGTGTCATGACGGCAGCTTGGTTAGTGAAGAGTGTACATAGGAACATGAAAACAGTAGAAGGTTTGGTTGACAGTGTGTGTACATGTATATGTGATGCAACATGTTAGGAGATTAGTGATGCTAATGTAATGAAATCTCAGGGATCAACTTCAATGTCAGTTAACTGAAATAACTTAGGAAATTTTTGACAGTTCAAAACCAATCCAAGCCCAATTCGAAATCCCCATTTGTGTTAACATCAAACCAAACTTGAACCAACCTTAACAGTGACTAAAACTTGTGTAAACAAATTAACCATGGCATGTTAACCATTGACAAACAGTGAAAAATAAAATTTAACTCAGGATTTGACAGTAAGCAATGACAGTTTCATTAACCAGTTCAACCCAATTCAAAATCCTTTTTTTTCTGCTATCCTCAACCAAATCATGCAACACATAACAGTAAGCTAACAGCGAGTGTCAAGTTGGTTTAGTGCATGACATTAAACTAATTCTCAGATTGTGATATGAAATCAGTGAACAGTTGTGTGTGTATGGATGTGTGTGATGGTACATGTGACTGATTGTGTGAGCCAATCTCAGGTTTTGTAATGACAGCCCATACACTAGCTAACAGTTAATTCAAATGTCCCCAACACCAATACAATTCGAAACCATCTATCAAAATCTTCTAACATAATTATAACTAATATTTAAGCAACTAACAAACATTTATAGGAATTTAAACATGGCAGTGAAACTTCAATTTCAGTTTAAAATAAGGAAATCAATTTCAGGATTTCAAACAGTGCATGGGGTTACATATAGCAGTTCAATACTCAAAACTAAATTCGAAAACCAATAAACCCAATACCAGTCAATAACCAACATGTAGTGATCTAATACACATGTGTAGATGATTTAATCATGAAAATTAAACATCAAAAACAGTTAAAACAGGGAATCAATTATTAGAATTCAAAACTGAATGTAGGTATCAGTCCAATGGGGAATTTGAATTTTGAACCACCAAAACATGTTAATATATAAATTAATTGATTAGTAAATAGTCATGCACATCCATACGTGTCCTACAAGTGGTTTTGTGTCCACACAATCAGACACGAAGTGTCCAGACACGAAAACACAGAGGAAGGGGCAAGTAAACACAGTGTGGTGCATGTGTGTCCGTGTCTCGTGAGCACGACACCAAGCTCGACACGCCTCGTGGTCATACCCACGTGTAGCTCAATACTAGGGCTACACACTGGACACAACACGAGGTGTCTACGGGTCGCGTGTCCTGAGCACGAGACATGTATCAGTGCCTCGAAACTGGTATACTCAGCACAGTACGAAATCAGTGCGGGTCAATTTCCTTCGTGCACACACATCGAAAACTCGTGAAAATTTATAAGTGTCGTGTCAGTCACTAGGGCAACGTGTCTATCAAGTTTTACGACCTGAGTCGCCGTGTCGTGTCCGCTAGGACACCCGAGCAGCAGGGCAGCCGCACGAGCCCCGTGCGGTATCTCGTACTGCGTGTCCAAATGCCAAAACAGTATCCAAACGTGTCTAATTTCGACTCAGTCAAGTTGGGTTGTAAAATACACCTATTAGGCAACACAACCATGTAATTAGTTTTCAAAATTAACAATATTCATTTCATTCAAGTATTTCATCAAACACCCATTCAAATACATCGATACGTGTCCGATACGGACACGAAATGGACACGGATTTCTACCAAACTTGGGCTACACCTAGGGGGACCCTAAATGAATGCATCTATGGGAAGAAATCAAGAATTTACTAGGGTTTGTAGGGTTTTACCTATTGAGTGTTCAAACTCAATGTAAAGAGCCTCGATTCGACGTCTTCCTCGATTTTCTCTGGTTCAACCATCCTCGAACCTTGCTAGTAAGCACCCACAAGTATACTCTACTGTTGGGGATGATGATGCAATTGATTTGACTCAATTTGGGCTCAATTTGGATTAATTGGGAGAGGTTTAGGGAAGAACAAGTAGGGCTTTTCTAGGTTTTGTAAAAGAGGCATTTATTTCTTAAGTGGGATACTTATAGGAAGGGTGGGGGCTTGTATGGCTATTGAAAAATTAGGGTTAGGGTTTTAGATGAGTGGCTAGGATCATTCCACCCAATTCCAAGCCTTTCTATTGGTTAAGGCTTTTTTTACAAATATCCTAAAAGGAAAATATCTTTTCTAATAATATCTAGATATTACTAACTTTGGCACTTAGTAGGAAAGTTCTAACCTTAATTCTAACCTCATGACTAATCTAGGTTAGGTTAACTTATAGGTTAATACTTAACTAAAAGATTAGCATAATATTTAATTAATCAAAATTATAATTTCTTAAATTTGTCAAAATGACCAAAATACCCCTAGGCTAAAAATTGGTAATTTGAATTCCTAATCTCATGATTAGGCTCCTTTGGTCATGGTTAGTCTCTAGGCTTAGCAAAACTAGGGTTTAGCTAGTTAACCATCAAAATCACCAATCAACATTTTAAATAGTTTTAAATTGATTAAAAATCACCAAAAATCATAATATGATTTAAATATCATTATTAAATGATTATAATTATAAAAATTCAAAATTACCCTCATTTGAAAAACTGGGTGTTATATCGATCCCCAGACTCTGAAGGTCCCTAAGAAGATGTCGGTCCATAGTAAGAAATATAGCAACAGGATATCGACTCAGAGCATCTGCTACCACATTCGCCTTTCCAGGATGGTATTGCAGATTGATGTCGAAGTCTTTCATAAGTTTTAGCCATCTTCTCTGCCTCATATTTAGTTCCTTCTGAGTGAAAACATACTTCAAGCTTTTATGGTCCGTAAAGATTTCCACTCTCTCCCCATATAGATAATGCTTTCACAGTTTCAAGGCAAAAATGATTACTGCAAGCTCCAAGTCATGAGCAAGGTAATTCTTCTTATGGGACCTCAACTGTCTAGAAGCATAAGCAATAACCTTCTTGTTCTGCTCAAGCACATATCCCAAACCCTTTCCCGGTGCATCGTTGTAGATGAGGAACCCTCCAGATCCTGGCGGCAAAGCTAACACTGGTGATGTAGTGAGTCTCTCCTTCAGTTCTTCAAATGTTGTCTGCCAGGCGTCACTCTAGATGAACTCTTCGTCCTTTCGCATAAGCTTGGTCATCGGCTCCGCTATCTTGGCAAAGTCTTTCACAAACTTCCTGTAGTAACTTGCTAGCCCCAGAAAACTACGAATCTCAGCTACTGACTTGGGATGTGCCCATACTTTCACAGCCTTAATCTTCTTGGGATCCATAACAATCCTATCTCCAGTCACAACATGGCCTAAGAACCCCACTCTGTACAGAAAGAATTCGTACTTTGAGAGCTTCCTGTACAGCTTCTTCTTCTGCAGAATCTCTAAGATAATCCGCAGATGCTCCACATGTTCTTCCTCATTCTTCGAATAAATTAAGCTGTCGTCGATGAAGACTACGACAAACTTGTCCAAATACTTGTGGATGACCTTATTCATAAGGTTCATAAATACTGCTGGAGCGTTGGTGAGTCCGAACTGCATCACCAAGAATTTGTACTGGCCATAGCGGGTATTGAAGGCTGTCTTCGGAATATCCTGCTCCTGGACCTTCATCTGATGATACCCCGACCGAAGATCAATCTTCGAGAAGACCTTCCCCCACTTAGCTGGTCAATCAACTCATCTATCCACGGTAATGCGTACTTATTCTTGATGGTGATGTTATTAAGAGCATGGTAATCGATGCACATTCTAACAGTCCCATCCTTCTTCGGCACGAAGAGTACCAGTGCTCCCCAAGGTGAAGCACTGGACCGAATAAAATCCTTGCCTTCAAGCTCATCTATCTGGGCCTTCAACTCTACAACTTCCTTCGGGTTAATTTTATAGCAATGTTGAGACTTTGGCGCTGATCCGGGCACTAGGTCGATGGTGAACTCACTACTAAAATTTGCTCAATTGGCGACATATATTTAACGACGTTCGATTAACGTCGCTAAATTGTGTTCATTAGCGACATTTTCTCTAAACGTCGCTAATAGTCGCTACTAGGGACGACCTAAGCGACGTAACAATGACGTATATTAATCACATGGTCTAGTCGTCGCAAAACATCTCTCTGACGTCGCTAATAGCGACTAACTTAGCGACGGTTGTGATAGCGTCGCTAAATTCTAATTATATCCCCCCCACCGATTCATTTCCCTCTATTTTACTCTCTCACTCTCTCTCCTCCCCCCTTCGGTGCCCTCACTCACTCCGGCGCCCTCACTCACTCCAGCTCTCTCACTCTCTCCGGCGACTCTAACTCTCTCCGACGACTCTCCTCCCTCTCCGGTACGTGACTCTCCCCCTCCCTCTCTCTCTCTCTCTCTTTCTCTCTCCGGCTATTTTGGTTGTTGGTGTTTGGGGGGCGACGGGTGGCTCGAAGGAAGGTATAGGAGGGATGCGGGTGGTTGAGGGGTGAGTGGAAGGTGGCTGGGGGGTGGGGCAGGGGGGACGAGGGCGGCTGGGGGAGGGGAGCTAGGGTTGGGGTTCAGGTTAGGGTTCATTTCCTCCCATTTTACTCTCTCACTCTCTCTCCTCCCCCCTCCGGTGCTCTCACTCTCTCCGGCGCTCTCACTCGCTCCGACGACTCTCACTCTCTCCGGCGACTCTCCTTCCTCTCCGGTACGTGGTACTCTTTCCATCCCTCTCTCTCTCTATCCGGCTGTTTTGGTTGTTGGTGGTTGGAGGGGTGGGTACACATGGCTCGGGGGGAGGGGCAGGGGGGATGCGGATGGTTCGGGGGTGAGTGGGGGGTGGCTGGGGGGTGGGGCAGGGGGGACGAAGGCGGATGGGGGAGGAAAGCTAGGGGTAGGGTTCGGGTTAGGGGTGGGTATGTGTGGGCGGCTGGGGAAGGGGAGCAGGGGAGGTAGGGGCAGCTTGGAGAGGGGAGCAGGGGGGAGGGGAGGGTTAGGGTTCGGGTTAGGGGTGGTGTAGGGGGGCTTGGTCAGGGGCACCGATAGTGCCGAAAAATCGAATAATGTAGTAATAATTATTTGTTTTCCGACACCGAAAAATGTGATACTCCGATTCGAACGCACCGATAGTGCCGATATTTGTAACAAGTAGTTTTGTTGGTTGGTTAATTGGTAACATGGTGATCGGAACATATAGTCCCTGCAGCCATTCGACTGGCGAGACAGAAACTATGGTACGACATGGTGATCAGGACATAGTCCCTACAACCATTCGACTGGCGAGGCAAAAACTATGTAGCCATAGATAAAGTTGACTATCCTCCAACCCTCATCCCTCGGCAATGATAATACGACAACCTATCACTATATCTTATATAGTAGTGGATGATATTTTAGTATTACATTATGTGAGTTCACCTTGATTCTGTTACATTCTTCAGATACTAGATACTAGATTCGATAAGAACGTATACTACACCATATGTACAGAACATAGATGATTCACACTAATGTATGCTAGAATGAATTTTGGGTTGTGTTCTGAGTCATCCGTTCTCACACTTAAAATACATATGAATTAGAACTGTGTGCCAATCTTTGTTTTTATATTTTCGGCAAACCCAGGGATTGGATTCTGTATTTTGTATTTTGGATTCTGTATTTTAGATTCTGTACCCTATGGCTCGACAACCAACCGGAGAGGATACTCTGAGAGATCCATCTGAGTAGGACGTATACTATAAGAGATCATATTTACAAAAATGATATCAGTAGTGGGATTGAGTGTTGGAGGGGATATTATCAGAGTATACGTCCTACTCAGATTGGTCTCTTACCGTTACTATTTTTTTTCTGACAGCATGGTGGATGTGCTCCGTCAACAGATTCTTGCTCTGAGCCAAAACTTTGCCTCGGAGCTCAAGTAGACATCCTTCGTGTAGAGCTCGAATGAGAGGTTCCTGACAGCATGGTGGTCTCCTTTGTTAAAGTATTCGTGCTCGTCCCACAACCAATCAAATTTTTTTTATTTCTAATCTCTTGAATATGAAGCTCTGCTTCACATTTGGCTCTACCTTCTGGTTATAAGAACCAAATGTGAAATAGAGTTTCATATTCAAGATATTAGAAATGAAAAAAATTTTGATTGGTTGTGGGACGAGCAAGAATCCTTTGACAAAGGAGACCACCATGCTGTCAGGAACCTCTCGCTCGAGCTCTACTCAAGGATGTCCACTCGAGCTCCGGGGCAAAGGATTGACTCAAAGCGGATTTCTGGACAGAGATGACGAAGAAGATGGCTGCCAAAGCTTATGTAAGTTTTTTAATTCTTTATACGTATTATATTTTTGTTATTTTGTATTACTGTAATTAAAATCGATCATTGCATCGTATCAATAGGTGATTTTGTACATTAGTTATAAGTGCTACTTAGTTAAAGTTTAAGTGCTACTTAGTTGTGTCTCTCTCTCTCTCTATCTATCTCGCTATCAACGCTATAGTGTTGTTCCCCTCGCAATACGGAATAGTCCGATACCGATACTCTGAGTATCAGACCATTCCTATGTGTATCGGTATCGCAATCACAATACCGATACTCGAGTATCGCATTGATACTCAAGTATCACATCTGATAGTTCTCTCATTTATTTGTCAATTACTATATTTCAGTTCTAGTTAGTTTTATGTGATTCTCTGATAGTTCTCTCATTCATTTTCAACCGCTCCCTCTGTGAATATTGATTTTACCAGATGGCACCCATGACCCAAGGAGCGGCACGTCGTTTAAGGGAAACAGTGAACGCTGAGGTGGCTCCTCCTACTGTTAAGGAGGAAATGGCACCGGTAGCTAGTGAGACCGGGGGTTCTATTCATCCAGCACCGGTAGCTAGTAAAACCGAGAGTTCTATTCATGCAGCACTTGCAAGGGACTACATCTCTCCTGCCGCCGTCGATCCCACTTATTCGAGGTGGTTGCGTGATCGTATCACTGAGCGTTTGCGTGAGCTACGTGGTTCTCATTAGCTATTAGTACTTATTTGTATTGGACTATTTGTATTGGGTTGTTTTTGTATTAGACTATTTGTATTGGACTACATATATGAATTAGTACTGTGTCAATCTCTGGATTGTATTGGACTACGATATGGTGATCAGGACATAGTCCCTGCAGCCATTCGACTGACGAGGCAAAAACTATGTAGCCGTAGATGAAGTTGACTGTCCTTCGACCCTCATCCTTCGGCAATGTTGATACGAAAATCTATCACTATATCTTATATAGTAGTAGATGATATTTTAGTATTACATTATGTGAGTTCATCTTGATTCTTTTACATTCTTCAGATACTAGATACTAGATTCGATAAGAACGTATACTACACCATATGTACAGAACATAGATGATTCACACTAATTTATGCTAGAATAAATTTTGGGTTGTGTTCTGAGCCATCCGTTCTCAAACATAAAACACATATGAATTAAAATCGTGTGTCAATCTTTGTTTTTGTATTTTCGACGAACCCAGGGATTGGATTCTGTATTTTGTATTTTGGATTCTGTATTTTGGCTCCAGCTCCAGCTCCATTTGCATTAATCTACGGTACGACGTGGTGATCAGGACATAGTCCCTATGGCCATTCGACTGGCAAGGCAGAAACTATGTAGCCGTAGATAAAGTTGACTGTCCTTCGACCCTCATCCCTCGGCAATGATGATACGACAACCTATCACTATATCTTATATAGTAGTAGATGATGTTTTAGTATTACATTATGTGAGTTCATCTTGATTCTGTTATATTCTTCAGATACTAGATACGATAAGAACATATACTACACCATATGTACAGAACATAATGATCCACACTAATGTATGCTAGAATGAATTTGGGTTGTGTTCTGAGCCATCCGTTCTCACACTTAAATAGATATGAATTAGTACTGTGAGAGCGCCGGAGAGAGTGAGAACGCCGGAGGGGAGGAGGAGAGAGAGTGAGAGTAAAATGGGGGGAAATGAATTTGACTGTCATAGCGACGTTTTGCGACGACTAGCTCATATAACTATGTAGCCGTAGATGAAGTTGACTGTCCTCCGACCCTCATCCATCGGCAATGATGATACGTCAACCTATCACTATATCTTATATAGTTGTAGATGATATTTTAGTATTACATTATGTGAGTTCATCTTGATTCTGTTACATTCTTCAGATACTAGATACTAGATTCGATAAGAACGTATACTACACCATATGTACAGAACATAGATGATTCACACTAATGTATGCTAGAATGAATTTTGGGTTGTGTTCTGAGCCATCTGTTCTCACACTTAAAACACATATGAATTAGTACTGTGTGTCAATCTTTGTTTTTGTATTTTCGGCGAATCCAGGGATTGGATTCTGTATTTTGTATTTTGACTTTGTACATATTTGAGAATATTCAGTTTTTTCGTTGAGGATACTGAGTTTGTACGTATTTGCGGATATTGATTTGGTTTGTTGAGGATATTATATATTAACATTGTTCGTTGCGGATAGTATTTTCGTTATATTTTTTGTATATTCTGAAATGTATTGTGCGTGCCGGTGTTTAGTGTTCCACCGAGGGGGTCGACGAACCCAGGGATTGGATTCTGTATTTTATATTTTGTATTCTATATTTTTGCTCAGGCTCCAGCTCCATTTGCATTCTAGAACCTATTTTTATATATTTTTTTAACTTAGCGACGTTAACAGTTATCGCTAAATAGTAGCGACGTTAATAAATGTCGCTAAAATCGTCTCTAAATGCTGACGTGGCAACACGTGGTACCAAATCTTATGTCAGCACGTCGTTGCCAAAACGTCGCAATAGTGTCGCTAAACGGCGACCACACGATAACGTCGCCTTTTACGTCGCTAATTAGCGTCAACGTTAAAACGTCGCAAATAACGTCGCTAATTAGCGACATGCATAACGTCGCCAAATAACGTCGCCCTAGCGACGTTTTGCGACGTTTTCTCGTTTAGCGACACATTTTTTTCTGTCGTTTCCAAAACGTCGCCCAAAATGTCGCTAAATTCACTTAGCGACGTTTTCAACGAGTTTAGCAACATTTTAGAACGTCGCTAATCTGACAAATTTTTGTAGTGACTCCACATCTCAATCTGGCGGTAATTCTGGCAAATCTTCGTGGAAGACGTCGAGAAACTCTACAATCAGAAGGTGCGACAACTCCTTGTCATCTGTAATTGCACTGAAGTAGACTCCCTCTGGCTTCTCTACAATCCATCTTCTGATCTCAATTGGCGGAACTCCAGGCGGGATGAAAGCAACCTTCCTTTCATGGCAATCTATTGCAGCAAACTGCTCACTCAACCAGTCGATGCCCAGGACTGTCAAATCCCGGCAATAGCATCGCTAGGAGTCGAGCCCAAAGCTCCCTTCCAGCTATAGTGATAGGGCAATCAACCATCTCACTAACTGGCACTACCCTACCTCCTGTCATGATCCGACAGTTCCTCCTAGTGGGCATAGGTGTGAACCCGTGTCTATGCAGAAACTCATATGATACAAAGCTATACGTGGCTCCAGAATCAAACAATGTTATGGCGGGAAATGAATGCAAAAAGATAGAACCTGTGATCATGTGTGGAGCTGCCTCATCCTCCTCAACTGTAGCCATGACGTAAGCACGTCCCTGCTGTGATCCTCCCCTCTGTTGCTGTTGATGATGTGCAAATCGCTGTTGCTGAGTGGGTAGAGCTGGTCTCCTCTGTGGTGCAGCTAGTGGTCCTTTGGGTGGTGCAGGTGGTAGTCCTCCAGCTCCTCGGGGTCCTTCCGCTAGTCGAGCTACAGCCTGTGGGTAGTCCCTCATATGATGTGCATCTGAGCCACAGAATAAGCAAAGCCTGAGCCTCTTGTGGCATTCGTCAATATGGTGTTCCGGACGGTGACAGAAGGCAAAAGTAACTGCTGACTGCTGTCTTTGTGGCTGATGTACAGGAACTCTGGCTGGATGATGTTGTTGATGTGCTGCCTGCTGGGGTGGCCTCGCCTGAACCTAAGTCCTTATAGCCGGTGTCTGATAGCTGATGCTGCCGGTGTCCCTATCCCTCTTGAGCTTTGGGTCCATCTCTTTCTTGATTGCCTGAGCGACCTTGAGGATGTCAGTGTAGGTCGTAGCCCTGCTGATCACAACTGTCTATCGCAGCTCCCTGGTGAGGTCCTTCTTGAACCTCCTAGCTCTCTCTTCTGGCCTGATGACGAGGTTCTCCGCGAACCTGCTGAGTTGACTGAACTCCGAAGTGTACTCTGCTACCTTCATGTTTCCTTGCTAAATCGCCTCGAACAGGTTTCGAAGCTCATCGTGCTCCATCTTCGGGAAGAATTTCTTTTGGAACAACTTTTTGAAGTCTGCCCAGAGAACTTGGGGTACTGCCAGCTGAGGCTCCTCTCTGTACCAGGCTCTAGAATGTCGAAAAGTCGTATGCTTGCAACCTCCACCTTTAGGTCTTCTGGAATCCTCGCCATCTTCAGCAGTCTCTCGGCATTCTTCAGCCACTCGTCTGCATATACTATCCCCTCGTGCCCCAAAAGTCCATCGGGCAGAGGTTCTGATAATCTCTGGCGCTCTTCGATCTCGGTGTTGCTGGTGCTGGAGGTGCTACTGGTGCTGGTGGAGTCAGCTCTCAGGCTCTGAGTGCATCCACGAACGTAGCACAGAACTACGCAGCCTGATGGTTCTGGGTCTCCATGAACTGCGGGAACATGGCCATCACCTAAGTGTCGTCGAACATCATCGTCGGAGGCAGCGGAGGAAACCGAGGGGGTGGTGGTAGAAGCTGCTCTACTGGTACGTTGACCGTGGTCTGATCCGAAGCTTCTGTAGCTCCGGACTGATCTGCGGTCTTCCTGGTGCTGACCATCCTGAAAAAGAAAAAAGACTTCGTTGATTGCTAAATCCAAAACCTAAATATAGTAAGTGTTTATAGAATATCAATGTACCCGATTTCCTATGTTGTGATCAAGTTTTCTATAGTTTAACAAGTCCCCCAATAGTATTCTATAGCCTAAGTACCATTAGGATGAACCTACATGGGCCATCACTAAAAACATGTCACAACCCGCTCCCGAATAATCGGACATGAGCCAAACACGCCCAGCCTTCGTCATTAGACACGACGAAGTAAGTTGTACCAATCTAGGGAAACTACAAGGCAAATATGAATATGTCCAATCACAACATATATAAACGTTCCCAGAATCAGAGTACATGTCTAAGCATTATTACATACATCTAGGAATAGTAAAGTAAATGTAAAGCCTGACTATAGTCTCCAATATAATGAAAATCAAACAACTAAAGGTAAGGTAGCTTGGCCTCCTCGACCTCTAGGTCCTGAGCAACCCCAGGTGGCTCAACTACATCAGCAGTCTCCCGCCCATAGTACGTGTCATTTATCGTCTCCATCTCACTTGCAACATATCCAATCAGGAGTGGAGCAAAGTACTATTCTAGGTAATGAACAAGAACATCATGATATGAAAAAGAGTACATTAGAACATGAAATATAAAGTACAGTAAAAGAACATGAAAGTACAGGAATGTAAAGTACAGAGAGCACGGGAAATAAAGTACCAAAAGTAAATACTGAACCTGAAGTACAAGACATGACATGTGCATAATATTTGAAATACATCTAGCATATGTGACCGTCTGGGGTATGCAAAGGAATAAGCACATAAAATGGGTACGGCTTAGGGCCCGCGTGCACAGTGCGAGGCCTAAGCTATCAAACTAAATTTCTGATCCTTGGGTTTGGTCACATAGCTAGTGTATTTCCCCTCCCCGACCACAAGTAAGTAAAAGAACATGAAAGTACAAGAGAACATGATATCGTATCACATCGTGTCATCGAGAGAAGTACAAGATATGATTGTAAATGCTGAAGACCATAGAATGTACTTGCCTTCGTCCGAATGATCGAGAGTAGGGAATAAAACTGGATATCCACCTATTTTTAGTACAAGTTGGTTAAAATCTAAACAAGGTTATTGATTAAGCTAAAAGGTAATTAACTCCTCTTCCAAGTTACTAATAGCTACTATACTTAATTTAATCTATTAATCCATTAGGTTCCAGATCAGGATAGTCCATAAGAACAAAGTAAAAATTAAAATATACTATTATCATGTCTAGGCCAAAATAATAGCTTAACTCTATGAAACATTGCTAGGCTAATTGTTGTTCAGTCCATTAAACTGGAATCTCTCCTACTGCCATTTTATTGTTCCTGAGCATTGACTCTTATTAGTCAGTAACTAGAGTTAGCATGCAATCCCACTTACTCAACAGAGCTTTGAACAAGGTCATATGCTAGTAGCAGCATATCCACACTGCTCCAAAGATCTACTCTAGAATGCCAATAGTTAAAAGAGCTAAGTTACACAACTAACTTGCAACAGCACACAATCAAAGATTAGACCAACTCTACTCAATAATCCACCATTTCAAACTCAGGACTACCAATTTAAGTGATACATATCCTTTCTCTAAAATCAACCTTGCTAGAAGCTCAATCAGTTAAACACCATGCAAACCTGACAGCTAATTGGGTTTCAAATTGTTTTAGAGGGAAAAATAAAAATTAGCTAGATACAACCAAATTGAATTTGAATGAATCATGGAAAACTCGCCACTGATTCCCCCACAATCAATTAGTAAAACAAGGAGAATATACAAACCCCAGAAATTATTAGAATCAAGATACAGTTATTGGCAACAATTGAAGATGCAATCTAATTGAAACATTCCCAAGCTCGTTTAAACTCTATAGATCCCTGGCCATGCCATCACCTATTGACACGCACGTGGTCTGGACATGGCAACACTTGGATAGGAACGGTACTACAGACACGTACGCAGACCCCTCGACTCCAGACTTGGCTACAGAAATGCACCCCACGGCTGGTACTCAAACATGACACACCAGGACATGTTTTGAACAACACACGAACTGCTACAGAGTCTTGGACACAGTCCGAACGTCAAACAAATACGAACGCATCTCCGACAAGAACAGGACACATGAAATAATACCATCATAGAAATTATGATCATAATAACTAGGCGTAAATGCAAAACAAATTAGAATAAAGTGGGTTAAAAAGTTCACCTGGAAAGAGTCTGGATTCAGAACCGATACTCGATTACCAAGACACGCACGATCTTTCGTGTCCTCGCTGCACACATGCATCATAACATACATAGAGCAAAGAATCGGTCAAATCACAGAGGCGATCTCAGCTCTGATCGAGCTTAGCAATGAAATTAAGAACCAAGAATCCCTTATCAGAATCTAGACTACACAAATTCTGCAGCGATGAAGAACTCACCCCCCATTGATATTCTTAAAACAAATCGAACAGGCCGAGGATGAGGCTTTGATCAATTGACTGGATCAATGCTCGATCTACCGAAACTTCAAATAGAAATAAAAGATTTGACTCAGAATTGGAAGGTGAGAAAAGAAAAGATGATCTATAGATCAACGAAAGCTTACCTATATGATCCGAAGAGAAGTAAAAAACCTAGATAGCCGTTCGCCGAAACGGGAAGCCGCCGCCACGAAAGGGCCAGCACTCAACCAGTTGCTACCAAGATCCGCACGCTATAGACACGATTCTTGAGTCGATGAAGAGGATCGCCGGAGAGAGGAAGAGCACTGTCGCGATATCGATGCTCTGGTTGCGGTGGGGGAAGCTCCGGTCATCGAAAACGAAGGACAGCAGCTGATCCTTGTGGTGTTGTCGAAAAGATGGAGGTGACGTCGCCGATGTCGATCGTGTGCTGACGAAGAACTTCAGGTGAGATCTCTGCTTCAAAAGCTGTCAAAGGGGGCCAGTGCCACCTCCATAGCCGTCGATCGTCGGAGAGACGAGGGTTAGGGTTCGGCTAGGGCTGGAAAAAAATTTGGGGAAAAGCCTTGAGAGCTCTGGTTGGAATGATGGAGTGGAGAGAATGAATTTCTCTCTTTTCATCCTCAATATACATCAATCCCAGAGAAAAAAAGTCAATTTACAAAAAACACCCTTCCTGCCAAAAGTATTTACAAAAATACCTTAAAATCTGTTAGAAAATTTGTTAGGTAGTTAGAGAGTTGTTGGAAATATATGGACCACTCATAGTTAGTTATAACTAACTAAGAATTTACACCCAAGCTTAAAATTCAAATTTTCCCTCCAAGAGTAATCATAAAATTTATTAAATAAGAATTTTATCTAGTCAATTTTATATTATGGAAAGCTTTTAAAATTTCATAAAAATAGAAAAGTGGGGTTATAATAAGAAGCTAATTGTTCCTTTGTTTAAGCAGGTCCAACCACAGGTCTCACATCTTATTTATGCAGACGACTTATTGGTCTTCATGGTGCTGTCGCGGAGTGGTATAGAAAAGTTAATGACAATTGTGGACATGTTCGGGGAGCATACGGGTCTGCAACTAAACAGGGATAAAAGCATGGTGTATTTCATCCTGCTTTGCCAGGAGAAGGAAGAACAGGCCGTAATGCTTGGAGTAGAAAATAGGGTACTACCAGTGAAATATTTGGGGGTCCTGTTATTTGTAAATTATGCTCGGAAGGTCAAAATCTAGGGCTTAGTCGACTATATGCAGCGTAGGTTGGAGGGATGGCATGCCCAGAGTTTATCTTCTGGAAGCCATATAGAGTTGGTGCGCTCAGTTATATATGACATAGCGTCTTATTGGCTCCAAACGATTATGCTTCCCATGATGATTATTCGGCAGATAGAGAAGCTATGTGCAAATTTTATATGGAGAGGGGGCATACACGCCATTGGTTGGGAGATATTATATAGGCCATGTCATGTTTCAATTCCGAAGAATCGATAGTCGTCCCCCGGGCGTGATGCCATACGAACCTAGATTGTGATCACACAAGACATAGTCATAAAGTTTGTTGGAACGAAGTCGTAAAGCAGAATACTCTAGAGGGGGGTGAATAGAGTAGGCAACGGAATATTGCTAATTAAAAACTTGTTAGCAGTTAGATCACAGAAATAATAATAATCACAAAGTAATAACTGTAAAAAAAAGAGTGATCAGAAGGCAAACGCAAACACAGAGATTTATACTGGTTTTCCTCTTGTGAGGACTAGTCCAGTGGAAGAACTCTAGCTTCCAGTTGAATCCACTATTGGAAAATTTTGTAAGTTTTCATACGAAGTCCTTGCAACTTCGACAGACGTAAGCTTTGATACGAAGAACTCGACCAACTTCAGTTTTAAAGAGTCTTTCTTTAATAAAGCCTCTGATTACAATTTCTCTGAAATCTTCTAGACTGTACCGTACCGACAAATTGACTAGAGAATTGTAACTGGCTTGGGATTTGAAAATAAAATCTTTTTAGAACTCTTTGGAAGAAACGTAATTTTTTAGAAGAAAGAAGATGAAAGTGAATGAGTGATTTTAAAAGATCAGAATTCCTCTCTATTTATAGTTTTTCCAAAGACAGAACTCTGACAGAATTCGGACAGAATTCGAACTGAACTCTTTGTAACAAACCACAACTGAAGGGAGACCAATTCAAAATCCAACGTTCACATAGCGTTTACCTTGGCTGAACTCTTGCCGAGTTCTGTCAGGGTTGGTCAGGTTAATTTTGTGAAAAATGTTTTTGGCTTTTTGAAAATCCTTAAGAAGCTTTTTGTAAATAGCAGATGTTTTTCAAAAACATAGGTCATTTTAAAAACGATAGGTCAATTTTAAAAACGATTTCAGAAAAGCCTATTTGCCAGTACGACTTGGTGTACAATGTATTCCTAGACTTAATAAAAATGAAAATTACATTGCATAAGAAAATACAGTCTTGAGTGGCAAACATAGCTTCGGTCTTGAACTGAGTAGATATCTAATCTTGATCAGTGTCCAAAACGTCTTTAGTAAATATCTGAATTGTTCCGTATATCGAGACAGAGTTTGATCAATTATTAAAATCAGGTTTGACCATGACCAATGGGCCAACAATCTTCTCTATTTTGATAATTGACAAACCTTGACCGATATAACATCTTTGGCCTTTAACAAATCAAAATTGTACCGAGATATAAAAAAATTGTTCATAACATGTATTTATGAAGATGTTAGATCTTATTTCTCCCCCGTTGTCACTTTACAAAATAGTTGCAAAAGAGAAAGCTCCCCCGCAATATATTCATAAGTAATAATCAGTGAAGAAACACAAAAAAAATATGAATAAAAACATTCAACACAGGCATGGTATAAATATCACAGACAAAAATAAGAATAATTGTTACATGCATTTTAAATGGAAGCATAAAGAAAGATAATGCTATAATAAAATCTAAACTAAATAAAATTCTAAACTGAATAAAATGCTAAACTGAAGCATAGAACATGTCCATCAAAGGTCACAAATTATAACCACATAACTAATAAGAGTACTGATAATATCTTGGAATGTCGGACCATTTCCAAGTAAACAAAAGACAAAATTATCGGTCTCAAAAGTATGACAACTCAAAAATCATCCTCATCGTCGTCGTCATCATCTGCAGTACCAGCATGTCCACCATGTCCGGATGGACCAGCTCCAGAAGTGCCAGCTCCAGAGGTGTATAGAGTAGCACCAGAAGTACGATACCAATCGTAAGCGTTTCCTGGCTGGAACAGAGATTGGACCACCTCATCATCAATGTAGTAACCAGATACAGATGGGTCTCGAGGAAGAGAGCTAGCAGAATGATCCGTCTGAGCAAATCTGAGATCACCAAAAGAGTTGGCAATAGCCTAGAACCGAGTCACGTCACAGAACTCATGTTCCCTAGAAGTGTCAACAAAGAACGTCTGCAGATCCGATAGGTGTTGATGAATACCCTCAAAAGTCATAGGGTAAGCATCAGGAGGAACAGCTGCAGTAGGCGCGGGTGCAGTAGGAATAGGAGTAGTAGCAATACTGCGACGAGAAAGCTTGAGGAACATGGGCTCAGGGTCTAGAGCACAAGTGGATAAGTCTATGTCAAAATGCTAAAAGATGCGTGGAATAAGCATCGCAGAAGAGAGGTTGCGGTCTCTTCCGCGACATCTACCCATCATCTGAATGATAGTCTTAGAGGCAGAAAAAGGAATCCCCTTCAGAATGTGATATAGGGCAGAAAGTCCTAGTGCAGTGACATCATCTTTTGAAGTAGATTTGGGAAGTAGAGTGGAATAGATGATGCGATGTAACTTGTAGTTAAACAAGTTCAAGTATTGGCCTTGAAGTTTCCAGGACAAGCACGTGCGGGCGCACAAAGCTCATTCTTGAAATTAACAAGAGTCGTGCCTTCGAGAAAATCTGTAACCCTACCTCCCAGAAATTATATATATTATATTATTTAGTGTTTAATATTTGTAGGAGAAATTTTTTTTATTAATGATTGAAATGTAACTATAATGTAGGGCTAATTCTTATTTTACTTAAAATTGTTAATTGGGCCTCACTTCTTGTCCAGAGGAAATGCTAGCTTTATGGGTCGTGGAGGAATAAGAAGTTGTTTAAACATCCTAAATAAATTCATTGGATTTTTTTCCTAACTAGCTAGCTGATGCATAAGTACCAAACTTCCAAATTTCATTACAAACCATTTTTCCTCTAAATTTCATTTGGCCCACGAAACCATCAGCTAACAACTTTTCCCAACTTTCTATTTAAAACTCACCACTCTCTCACTCTCTCTCTCCTCTGATTTTTTTTTTTCTCATTTTGGGAGCAGAGCTCTCCCTCGACAAATCCATCCACAAAACCTAACCCTAATCTTGAGAGGCCATGGCGATGGCGAGGGCCCCTCTTCCGGCGACTGAGACTCTACTCTTCCTTCGACGCCGGCGAGGCGATCCTCCAGCGGCGCACACTCTTTCTCGACGGGTACGAGATTTCCTCGACGGTGCAGGAGATCTCCCTACGACGTTCGACAGATCATCTAGATGAACTGGCGAGCAGTGACGACTGCACAACCTCCTTCTCCGATGATCTTCGTCTCGCTCGGTGACATCGTCGGCACGGAAGCAGTCGGTAGCTTGAGCGGACCAGATCGACCAATTCTTGGTGAGTTCTTGATCGATTTCTCCATTTGTCTTCAGAATTGAGATGCGATTCGTTTCAATTCTTCTGAATTTCTTTCTTGATCGAATGATAGGACAGAGTCTTCTGTCTGGATCGATCGATTGGTTATTGCACAAGCGGATCCTTTCCGACGAAGAGCTCGGCACCATCCTCATCGTAAATATGTCGTCCGATCTGATCGTCGTGATCGACGATGAAGTGTTTAAGCGAGCGTTAAAATTGATCTAGGTAAGGCCTTCGTTTCTTCCATCAACATTTCTTTGATTCTTGAATTAGCATTTCCTTGAGTCTTCATTGTTGAATTGAGATTCTCAAATGATTCTTCCTGAGACAATCATATTTTTTTCTGAGATTTCCATTTTACTAAGTTGATCAATGTAACAATCAATAGGATTTTGGAATTTGGTTGCTTCGATTTCTTCTATTATTTTCTTAGAACAGAGGAGAAACAGTGTCTATACATATTTTGGTACACAAATTGTTTAGTATTTTGCCTGAACCAGGACTACGTCTGTGACTGGATACGTAGAGGCCGTGTCCGACACCTCAGAATGAGCTCTCTTTGGAGCTGGATACATCCTGCTGGTAATTCCATTGCACCATAACATAGTGGAGTATATTTTATGCAGAGTTTGATTAAGTACAGTGTGGTATTCAGGAATGTTGTGTTCATGTTCGTGTGTGTGCGTGATCGAAGCCGGCTGGAGTTTAGATAGATGTTCGTGTCCGTTTCTTTCGGTATGGTTCGTGTCCGAGCCTGGGTACCGTTCGTGTCACATTCGTGTGTACCAGTTCGTGTCAGTATGGCGTATCATAGATAGGATGGGCTTTGGCAACCTGGGAGCAGCCTAAATTGATTTTTATTGAATCATTGAATTGAGTTAATTTGTGCATTTTATTTTAAAAGTTTTGTCGTATAAATTTCCAATTTTGGTCTATACTATTGGGTTTGGTTGTGGAGGAGGATAGATGCGGATCTATACATATATAATTTTTTAAATTGATTTTGATTTGGTTGTAAAACTCTTAATTGTTGTTTTGTGATTATTTTCCTCTCTATATGTTTTGAAGTTTGGAGGGAACCACAGCTGTTTGGTTGTTCAGGGGATTTTGATAACTTAACCTGGTGAAAACTGTAAGGACAATCTAGTCTAGTAGAGCCCATCTGTAGGTATGGTTATTGTCTATTCATTTCGTATGGTTGAGGAATGCAGGTTGTGTTTAGCTTTTCCTTTAGTCTTGCAACAAGTTTTATTGTTGTAGAAGCTACAGGTTATGAGTCATGATATTAGAATGAAATCATATACTCTGTTATGGTTAGCATGAAACCATATATTGTGAGATGACTGGATGAAGGACCATAGATGATGACTGTGTTTGGACTTGGATAAGATAAAACCTGATTTGGGGTCTTTGAGTCTGTGTAAGCAAAAAATTAATCCTTAAGCACTATATAGAAAATTGATGCTGGGTATTCAATTATATAGACAAGTTTATATTCAGAAATAAGTAAAGAGCCATGCAAACCTTTATGAGTTTAATACCCCTATACCAGTGAAGTTATGGAAGGAGGGGTTAAGTGTGGAGCATAATTGTAAGATATGTCTTTAAGTTCAAATACAACCACCTCTTCTAAATATTTGGCTAGTAAAAGTATATTTTCAATGATTAAATTGTCTAATTAAAATATTTCTAAATTTTAATTAATTTCTTAAAAGAAAATATTTTACTTTCTTATTAGTGTATATATACATATTTTATCTAGAAATATGGGTAGTCTTTATAGATTGGTAATAGGAATGTTGACCAGAGGACTGTGGTTGATAGCTAAATTATAGGGTTTACTATAGACATAGCCAGTGACTAATTATTGTGCTTAACCAAGCTATACCCATATTTCACAGGAGGACACCCGGCTCTATCTTCTACCTCTATCACCCTGAGCAAGGAAAGTATACTCCTCGGACTTGTTCATTTTCTCATGTCTTGTATATTTATTCTTGTATCTCATTATTGAAACGATATATCACGAGATTGTCTTGTATCATGTTTTCTTGAGTTTACTTGTGTCTGGGAGGGAAAATACTACAGATGTGTGATCAAACTCGTGTTACTATTCATGTGAATAGCTTGGGTCCCGTATCGTGCACGCGGGACCAAAGCCATACCATTTCTTGTTCATTGAATCTACCCAAGCCGATCACACAATCTGGATGTATTTCGACATATTGCACATTTCAGGTTCATGTTGTATTTCATGTTTAGGACTCATTTCATGTTCCCTGTTTTACTTTCAGTATTCATGTTTAGATTTCATGTCTTGTTCTCATTTTTCGTACTTTATATATATTTTATGTGTTCTTGTTCATACCATGATGTTCATGTTCATTTCCTGGGATATACTTAGCTCCGCTCCTGACTAGGATATGCTACAGGTGTACACTTGCAGGGTATTGTTCTACTTTATGGACCAGAGCCCGGGATATTAGCTGAGCAGGATGAGACTTAGCTTGAGGCTTCAGGTTTAGACTGTTTTACTTTATTCCTAGATATTGTTCTTAGAATTCACAGTGTAGTTCATTCTTGATGACTCTGGTACATTTATGTCATATGGATTTGTCGATTATGGTGATCTTCTGGGAACGTTTTTAGATGTTGTGTTTGTGCACATTTATGTTTATCTGGTTATATTTCCCTAGCCTGGTACAGCTTACTTCGTCGTGTCTATCGACGAAGGCTGGGCGTGTCCGACTCGTGTTCGATTATTCGGGAGCGGATCGTGACATGTTTTTAGTGGTGGCCCATGCAGGTCCATCCTAATGGTGCCTAGGTATTAGCGTACTATTCGGAGACTTGATTACACTAGGGAAAACTTGATCACAGCATAGGAAAAGATAAAAAAATAAGGGTATATCAGGTATATCAGGTATATTGATATCAATAAACATTTGTTGTTTTAGGATTTGGACATTTTAATAGTTTTCTATTTTTTAGATAGTTCAAGCATGCAACACCGGAATGGTCGATCCATCTACACTTGAAGGTTTCAAGATCCCACTACCTTCTATCACTCTACTATCCCCATGGGTAGTACACAGTTGACGGAGATGTTTGAAGAGTTCCTTGACAACCAGAGGGAGCATCCCATCCTTTTCCAAGCCAAACTTGTGGATACACTCTTCGAGCCAGAAAGGACTTTTAATTTCCAGACTCTCGGATCTTCGGCATCCCCGACATCGAGCGCATATTTTGCACCGAGGAGCAGATCGAGAATATGGAGCCGCCACTGAAGTCTATCCAAGTCACTGAGGATCCAACTCCTCTAAATATTATAGCAATCAGCCAGGAGATCCAGAATGTAGCACAGACAATAGAACGAGACGGGAAGCTGAAGCTCAGGAGAAACATGAAGACTTATGACGGAGATAGCAGCTACTTTGGATCCGCAAAGCATCGCCACACTCAGACATTGCTTCTTCAGCCGTATCATCAGATTCAGACAATGACCAATTGTGCTTTCTACCGCCATCCAGGATATCGCTTCGAGGAGTGCCGCAGAAGACTTGGACTCTGTCTATCCTATGGATCTTCTGACCACCAAATGAAAGATTGCCAATAATTTACGGACCACAAAGACCGAAGAGTGTCACGACCCGCACCCGCTTTTCCGAATACGAGACGTGTCCAAGCCAGCCTACGCCGCAGAGTCGACGGTAGACTGTTGTCAAGCCCGCAAGAAATAAATGCTCAAGAAATAACATTTGCTGCTCATTCACATTTCTAAATTTATTACAACAGTTACAATATTTATAATTAAAGAAGATACAAGATTTTATAATTAATGAAATTGATACAACTGCTATCTATTTCTAGGTTGACCTCAGTATACCCAAGCCTTTTCAATGCTAAGAGTGATCGCGGCTAAACCTGAAAAATATTGGTTTCCAATCAGGAATAGAACAAGTACACAAACCAACGGCAATGCGAAAACACAATAGAATTAACAAGACATGAAAATAACATATGAGATATGAAAAACTGAAAAAATACCGATGACATGGCACGATGGAGAAGAAAAGGGAAAATAATAAAAGACATCTACATATGTGGTGTAAAATATCCGTTTTGATATGTGAACGGCTAGGGGGTAAATCCGGCACCCTGCACGTGTCGTGTACAGCTGCTATTCTCTACGAAAGACACGGAGGATATTTCTGGGTAGTCCACATGTCTACTAAGATATTTTCCCTCCCGACTACTCCGTGTGACGAGCGTATCAACAAGCAGCAAGATATATGTATAGACATGAAATGAAAAGACTACTATGAATCGAAAGCAATCAGAAAGTGCACTTGCCTGAGGTCCTTAGCTGGAGAAACCAATAATACTATACCACTCAATGAGCCACAATCAGTCAACACATGCAGAAGTCTCCAGATGCTGAAATAAAAAGTACCAACATTCTTAGAATAGTCAAATTAGCTAGAATTGCCTGTCCTTAAGTCCAATTCTGGATATAGGGGCAAAACGGTAATTTCGGACAAAAATGATTTTCGCCGTTGGACCCACTTTGTACCGAAAAGCGTGCCAGAGTCAATGGTCTCTAAAGTCGTCAAACTACATGTCTACGGATCCAGTTTTCCGATACGAACCCAACCGTATGTCCAAAGTTAGATTTCGGCGGGCCGTGCACAAAATCGCCCGTTGAGTGGGACCGTGGGGCCCGCAAAACGGCGTCTGATTCAACTATCTCAGAATTGGACCAAACTTAGCATGCAGGACAAGAAAAATGATACCGTCCTGTTGGCGCAAGTTTTGTCGCGATCTGACGAGCGTGCACAATATAATTGGAAAACTTGCACAGAGGTCGATACGGTAAATTTCGACGGATACGCATCAAATTCGTCGCGCACATGCGACCAATTTAAATTCCGTCAAAGCCCACACGACCACGAAACCATTACGCAGCTTTTGATGCTTTTGGTTCGCGACCACGTCGCCCGGAATGGCGGGACGCACGTGGTATCGGAGGGTTTTCGTGAATTTTCAGTTTTTAGAAAACAAGTTTTTCATGATTTTTGAAATCAAATAACTTTGTACATACTTAATAAAATCTGAATCTACAAAATAGGTTTTAATCTCGTATATATTATCTAAAACTATTTCTAATTGGTTTGCAAAAACTCTTAATATCTGGCTCGAGATTATCCTTCTAAAACAGGGTATTGGAACAGTTTTTAACGCCCAAAATTGAGATTTTTCTCTAACTTGGAACTCAGATTTTATCGCACACGATGCGAGTTAATATGAACTATTTGACAGTATAAATAGACGTATAGGTCATGGACATACCAGCGAAATCGGATCGCGAAACCATCCATCACACGCCGAGATAATGAGGCGCGAAGTCGGGCCGGCGCTGCTACTGTCTGCTCTGTTTCTTTCCTGTCCGCACTGTCGCGGCGGCGCTCGGCGGCGTGCGCGCGCATGCTGGGGTACGCCCAGGCCTGAGGTCGGGTTGGCGGCGTTAGTGTTTAGGGTTTTCGTTCATTTTCGTTCGTTCTCTCTACCGAGACCTATATACGAGTACATACAGGATCGGGTGGGTTGGGTTCATGGACAGGCCGAGCTGTTCGGGTATGTGTGCTGGCTGTGGGTCGACTTTGGGGTTTTAGGCTGGGGTTGGGGCAGGCCTTAGATGGTTTGCTGTTGCTCCCCTCTTTACACATACATATATATTTATCAATACATATATATATTTATCAATCCATATATATATATATATATATATATATATATATATATATATATATATATATATATATAATATAAAAAATATATACTTATATTTTTTATCCACATATTCCTATATATACTTATATAATACTCCCCATAAAATTCAAATAAAATCTCAATATATTCTATTATAGGGCCCATTAAAATAAATACGAATATATACACATATATATATAACGTTTATTTGACAAATATAATATCACCAATAATAATAATAATAATAATAATAATAATATATAATACTAACCTTGATAATAAAATAATAATGATAATAACGAAATTCAATAAACCAAATAAAGGCGTATATACCAATTTGTACAGTCTAGAAATTCCAAGGTGTACAAGGACCTATTATACAAACATCATCGAATACCCACTAATACAATAATTACAATATTTAATTATGAATACCTAGAATTATTCATTAAATCATTAAATCGAAAATGCAACACACTCATTCCAAATCACATCAACACGAATGCCATTGGACGTGCCGCATGACTACACGCTTGGGCTCAGTTCGGGTCCAGTCCGAACTAAAATGGTATAACCGGTTTTCCTAAAATATAATTAATAAATAAATAAATCTTCGGTGAGGGTTGAGTCGCAACTTGGCCTGGTTTTCCTAGTTAGGACATCACTATGGCTCGGCCTTCCCTACCAGGGCTAATACACTAGTCTAAGCAAGCTATTGCACTATCCGTGCCACAATTTCTAGTCACCGTGTACTCCAAAACTTCATCATGGCTAAAATTATCTACCATAATAATTAACTAAATAATTATTTATAAAAACTCTAAAAATTCACCATTTAATTCAAATCAATAAATAAAAATATTATCAAAATTTTCGGGAAGAGGGGTTATAAATCTACCCACCTTAAAAATAATTTCGTCCTCGAAATTCTAATTCGTAACTATTCCTTAAATTCAAAAAGGAACCCTACCATTACCTTAATCCCCTCGAATCTTAATTCCTCAAAATAGTTTATATCCTCCTCCTAGCTATTTTGTAACAACGAAACTCCGAGGACTTTCTACCCACCTTTGGTCACACTACTCCCTCAATCCTCATGTCTCTAAAACTTTATCTCCCAACTAATTGCTAAAATTGCTACCAATAGATATCTACTGCTTATGGCCACTATAATCCTCTCCTATCTATCAACAACCCAAAATCTAACATGCAACAAATTTACACAAGTAGCTAAGAAATATTGATAAACTCTAGTAAGCATGACTATTCGTCGCTCCGAAGTAGGGAGGACAGAAAGATAAGGCAGAATAATCGAGAGCAACTGTGAAGTTTCAAGAGCAGTGGAGAGTATCCAATGTTACAGATAGAAAGGGAGTTTATGAACCACTGCCTTATTTGCTAGATTGGGTTACTCTAGTTCAGTCACTTGCTACGTCGAAGAGCCCTTCGTTACTTAGAGTGTCCTGTAATTCATACAATACAGAAGTCTCGTTCACGAAATTCTAATTCAAACAAGGTTTCATAATAGAACAGAATTTAAGAAATCAAGATTGTGATCTATTCCGTGGTTATTTAAACACACGAAGAAGGGATTTAAATGCGACATAAGATCATATCGCAACTTCCAGGTAGATGGAATAAGGGTTACGAATGACCTCACTTTTTAAGGGGTGGAGCCTATATAATGGGTATAGGGACTTATCTCAACTAGTTTGGTTTTATAGTCCAAATATGGTGGTATTTCTGGATGGATTTTACTGGGTCTTAATGGGTTATCTATTCGGACATCAATCATTGGTTGGACGAACCTTGGATTTCAATCTATATCGACTGGTCAAGATCCCAAAGATAAAACTATTTCTCCTAGGTTAGGGTAACCTAGAATAGGTTTCATCCCACATGGTTGAGCTAGTTGCTAGTCAGGTTGGTTAGCTCGGTCCACAAGCCCAAAATGCACCTTCAGAGACTTTTGTGTTTAAGTAGCACCAGAGGCCTCAATTGGATGGCACACTAGTAGCATGTGTGTAATAGATTTTGAGTAGATCACAACCATATATCGGATCGAATGAGTTGAGTCAATATTGAGACTCTAGTGGGAGTCGAAAAGTATACCGGTATTATGATAAGTGTTATAGCTAGTCCTCTTAACCTGAAAGGCGTAGCACAAAAATAAAGTACAAGAGGACGGGTTTGAGTGGGACATGATATACCTAGATGATGGTAGACTCGTCTAGATCTTGCATATAAAATTTGTTGGAAGATAACAGCTGGTCTCGTGCTCCGAATATTAATGACACGGCCGGGGCACAAAATAATCTAAATGGAAAGTGGGAGTCTCTCGGGCACTAATTATCAGCCTATGGAAATTATCCTAATCAATCAAAAATTCTTGTATATCCCAAAGATTTTAGAAGGCCTATAGTCTACCCACCTTAGAAGCTAGGATATGGTTTTAGGAATAATGGGGTTAGAAGGATTTCAAGGTTCAGATACCGTACCTCGACTCTGGTTAATAAAGAATATGGCACGACGTACAGGATACGGTAGATATAAGTCAAGTCAAGGATCGTTTCTCAAATTCAGATGGCTAGAAGGTCCCAATATTAGCTTGAAGGTCGAGAGGAGAACGAGTAACTCAAAGCAAGGTTCCTGTCACAGGGCTGGCCGATGGTAGCTACACTTGCGTATACAACCACCATAATCATGGAGATACTCGATATCCATCTATCAATTACGAGCTTTCGTCTTTCCAGTTAGTGAAAGACAAAAATAATAAAGAGTTCAAGAGAGATGTCACTGAATACAATTACGCGATTCAAAGGCGAATATATAATTCAAAGGGAATTGTCAAAGCAGTCGCGGATGAGATCCTAGATACATCTACATCTCAATCCACGTAGGGTAATTAGATGAAGAGCGAATCAAATGCATCATGGTTGATCAGACCGTAATACACTGATTCTGATTAGACAGTATGTTAGCGGGCGTCCCCAAATAAACATATGTCTCGAATTAAGCTTGATAAAAGAGTAAGCTTGCAAAAACTAGGCTGTAATAGCAGCGTTGGTCAAGAGAGTCAAAATATAAGTAGGTGAGATTTTTGGAAAGGAGGTACAAGTAGTTTGAGTTTTGTGAGAATCAAAATCTAACTCGAGATTCGTACATGATTAACAGAATCAGAAATTATAAACTAACTTCTTACAGCAAAAGAGAATTTAAAATAGACAATTATAACTTATGATATAAGATTTATGTCTAATAAAGCAAAAGAAAATTAAACAGTTTATCAAAATCAAAGCCTTAATTATAGGTAAGCCTAGTTTACCAAGTGAATGGTATGTCCACATTGGATCACATTGTCATATCAAAAGTAATAGTGTACCTATAGGGGTCTAGCAAGCTATCTAAATTGCATGGCCTATCTAATAACCTTAACTACCCAACGGTCAATTTGAACAAGAGATTGCTAGTCCTAGTTATTCTCCTAAATTATTTCAATCCTAATTGTGAATGAGCATCTGAGCGCAGGCTCGTAATAGTACGACTAACGTACCATCACGAGTTCGCAATCTTTTACAAAATCTGACCAACATGGGCGACCACAAAAACTTGTTCTGACTCGTACCCGTTTTTCCAGATACGAGACGTGTCCAAGCCAACCTACGCCGCAGAGACATCATCTTTTGAAGTGGATTTGGGAAGTAGAGTGGAATAGATGATGCGATGTAACTCGTAGTTAAACAAGTTCAAGTTATTGGCCTTGAACTTTCTAGGACAAGTACGTGTGGGCGCACAAAGCTCATTCTTGAAACTAACAAGAGTCGTGCCTTCGGGAAAATCTGTAACCCCACCTCCCAGAAATTATATATATTATATTATTTAATGTTTAATATTTGTAGGAGAAATTTTTTATTAATGATTGAAATGTAACTATAATGTAGGGCTAATTCTCATTTTACTTAAAAATTTTAATTGGGCCTCACTTCTTGTCCAGAGGAAATGCCAGCTTTATGGGTCATGGAGGAATAAGAAGTTGTTTAAACATCCTAAATAAATTCATTGGATTTTTTTCCTAACTAGCTAGCTGATGCACTAGAACCAAATTTCCAAATTTCATTACAAACCATTTTTCCTCTAAATTTCATTTGGCCCACGAAACCATCTAACAACTTTTCCTAACTTTCTATTTAAAACTCACCACTCTCTCACTCTCTCTCTCCTCTGATTTTTTCCTCATTTTGGGAGCAGAGCTCTCCCTCCACAAATCCGTCCCCAGACCCTAACCCTAATCTTGAGAGGCCATAGCAATGGCGAGGGCCCCTCTTCCGGTGACTGAGACTCCGCTCTTCCTCCGGCGCCGACGAGGCGATCCTCCAGCGGTGCACACTCCTTCTCGATGGGTGCGAGATTTCCTCGGTGGTACGGGAGATCTTCCTACGATGTTCGATGGATCATCTAGATGAAAGGGAGAGCAGTGACGACTGCACAACCTCCTTCTCCAGTGATCTTCGTCTCTCTCGGCGACATCGTCGGCGCGAAAGCGGTCGGAAGCTTGAGCGGACCAGATCGACCAATTCTTGGTAAGTTCTTGATTGATTTCTCCATTTGTCTTCAGAATTGAGTTGCGATTCGTTTTAATTCTTCTGAATTTCTTTCTTGATCGAATGATAGGACAGAGTCTTCTGTCTGGATCGATCGATTGGTTATTGCACAGGCGGATCCTCCTCGACGAAGAGCTCGACACCATCCTCATCGTAAATTTGTCGGCCGATCCGATCGTCGTGAACGACGATGAAGTGTTTAAGCAAGCGTCGAAATCGATCTAGGTAAGGCCTTCATTTCTTTTATCAATATTTCTTTGATTCTTGAATTAGCATTTCCTTTAGTCTTCATTGTTGAATTGAGATTCTCAATTGATTCTTCCTGAGACAATCAGATTTTCTTTCTGAGGTTTCCATTTTACTAAGTTGATCAATGTAACAATCGATGGGATTTTGGAATTTGGTTGCTTCGGTTTCTTCTATTATTTTCTTAGAACAGAGGAGAAACAGTGTCTATACATATTTTTGTACACAAATTGTTTAGTATTTTGCCCGAACCAGGACTACGTCTGTGATTGGATACGTAGAGGCCGTGTCCGACACCTCAGAACGAGCTCTCTTTGGAGCTCGATACATCCTACAGGTAATTCCATTGTACCATAACAAAGTGGAGTATATTTTATGCAGAGTTTGATTAAGTATAGTGTGGTATTCAGGAATATTGTGTTCATGTTTGTGTGTGTGCGTGATCGAAGCTGGCTGGATTTCAGATAGATGTTCTTGTCCGTTTCTTTCGGTGTAGTTCGTGTCCGAGCCTGGGTACCGTTCGTGTCGCATTCGTGTGTACCAGTTCGTGTCAGTATGGCATGTCAGGGATAGGATGGGCTATGGCAACCTGGGAGCAGTCTAAATTGATTTTTATTGAATCATTGAATTGAGTTAATTTATGCATTTTATTTTAAAAGTTTTGTCGTATAAATTTCCAATTTTGGTCTATACTATTGGGTTTGGTTGTGGAGGAGGATAGATGCGAATCTATACATATATAATTTTTTAAATTGATTTTGATTTGGTTGTAAAACTCTTTATTGTTGTTTTGTGACTATTTTCCTCTCTATATGTTTTGAACTTTGGAGGAAACCATCGCTGTTTAGTTGTTCAGGGGATTTTGATATCTTAACCTGGTGAAAACTGTAAGGGCAATCTAGTCTAGTAGAGCCCATCTGTAGGTATGGTTATTGTCTATTCATTTCGTATGGTTGAGGAATGTAGGTTGTGTTTAGCTTTTCCTTTAGTCTTGCAACAAGTTTTATTGTTGTAGAAGCTACATGTTATGAGTCATGATATTAGAATGAAATCATATACTCTGTTATGGTTAGCATGAAACCATATATTGTGAGATGACTGGATGAAGGACCATAGATGATGACTGTGTTTGGACTTGGATAAGATAAAACCTGATTTGGGGTCTTTGAGTCTGTGTAAGCAAAAAATTAATCCTTAAGCACTATATGGAAAATTGATGCTGGGTATTCAATTATATAGACAAGTTTATATTCAGAAATAAGTAAAGAGCCATGCAAACCTTTATGAGTTTAATACCCCTATACCAGTGAAGTTATGGAAGGAGGGGTTAAGTGTGGAGCATAATTGTAAGATATGTCTTTAAGTTCAAATACAACCACCTCTTCTAAATATTTGGCTAGTAAAAGTATATTTTTAATGATTAAATTGTCTAATTAAACTATTTCTAAATTCTAATTAATTTCTTAAAAGAAAATATTTTACTTTCTTATTAGTGTATATATACATATTTTATTTAGAAATATGGCTAGTCTTTATAGATTGGTAATAAGAATGTTGACCAGAGGACTGTGGTTGATAGCTAAATTATAGGATTTACTATAGACATAGCCATTGACTAATTATTGTGCTTAACCAAGCTATACCCATATTTCACAGGAGGACACCCGGCTCTATCTTCTACCTCTATCACCCTGAGCAAGGCAAGTATACTCCTCGGACTTGTTCATTTTCTCATGTCTTGTATCTTCTTGTTGACACGATATATCACGAGATTGTCTTGTATCATGTTTTCTTGAGTTTACTTGTGTCTGGAAGGTGAAATACTACAGATGTGTGATCAAATCTGTGTTACTATTCATGTGAATAGCTTGGGTCCCGCATCGTGCACGCGGGACCAAAGCCGTACCATTTTATGTTCATTGAATCTACCCAAGCCGATCACACACTCTAGATGTATTTCGACATATTGCACATTTTAGGTTCATGTTGTATTTCATGTTCAGGACTTATTTCATGTTTTCTGTATTTACTTTCAGTATTCATGTTCAGGTTTCATGTCTTGTTCTCATTTCTTGTACTTTATATATATTTCATGTGTTCTTGTTCATACCATGATGTTCATGTTCATTTTCTTGGATATACTTAGCTCCACTCCTGACTAGGATATGTTACAGGTGTACTTGCAGGGTATTGTTCTACTTTATGGGCCAGAGCCAAGGATATTAGCTGATGAGACTTAGCTTGAGGCTTCAGGTTTAGACTGTTTTGTTTTACTCCTAGATATTGTTCTTAGAATTCACAGTGTAGTTCATTCTTGATGACTCTGGTACATTTATGTCATATGGATTTGTGGATTATGGTGATCTTATGGGAACGCTTTTAGATGTTGTGTTTGTGCACATTTATGTTTATCTGGTTAGATTTCTCTAGCCTAGTACAGCTTACTTCGTCGTGTCTATCGACGAAGGCTTGGCGTGTCCGACTCGTGTCCGATTATTTGGGAGCGGGTCGTGACAAAATCGAAGTCAGTGATGTCATCGAGCGGAGCACCTTCGTTTGGAATACCAAGGATTTTTGCTAGCAACACATCATTGAACTCGATATCGATCCCGCCAACACGAGTTCTTATGGTAAAAGTGTCTAATATGAAGTTACAATAGAACAATCTAAGGGCATTAGTAGCTATAGGAAATTGTAGGGTAGCAAGATGGTGCAACCCTAATGCCTCAAACAAGGGACGGTGATCAGGAAATACAGTCCACTTAATCGGTATGCCGGAGCATATAGTATGTATAACAAAATCGGTATACCAAAGCAATGCTTGGTCATGAGTTTTGAAGTAAAACTTATCCGATGTGCCGTCATCCGATTGGACTAGATGAAAGAGGGAATCCATGTTCGGGTCAGAAAATGATGCCTCTTCACTGGCATGGGTCTTCTTCCTCTTGAAAGGATTGAATCCCTTAGGTATTCTTTTCCAAAACTAAGAAACCCTAAAAAATTTGAAAGTGGAGGAGAGAAGGAATTATACCTTCCGAGAATCAAGTATGTTGTAGAGGATGCGATTCTCCGCACGAATTCAAATTTTGGATGAAAATCTCCACGTGGATTGGAAGAGAAGGAGTAGAGAATTGCTAGGATTTGGGGTGTTCTTCGGCCGCTGATGTGATGAATATGAATTAGTTTGGAAGTGATGAAGAGGAGAAGGCCTCGGGTTCTGGTTTAAAACGCATACAGCACCAACCGAACTCTGGCCGAATTCGGACCGAACTCAGGCCAAATTCGCCTAGGGTACTCCTAATTTTTTATGTTTTTTTAAAAAAATTTGTGTGCCATATCATTTTCATCAACTCATTTCAAATATTTAATTCAAAGTTTAGTAATTTTAAATTTTAAATAATATAATTAATATTATTTTATAAAATAATTTTTTTTACTCAGCATCTGTTTCAGATTAGGTGTAGGAGTACTGTCCCAGCTAACGGAGGTTCACCAGGGAACTCTTAAGTACCGCTTCGCTTCGACCGTAGTCGTGGTGACAGATAGACTCTTTTTAGGCTTGTCTCGAAAACAGTTATTGAGTATTGAATAAATTAATTAATAAAATAAAATTAATTAATATTATTGATATCTAAAATTCCTAATTCTCGACGTAAATAATTGAAACGATCTTCCGCTAGAGGTTTTGTGAATATGTCATCCAATTGATTCTGTGTGTCTATGTATACAAGATCTATATCTCTATTTTGTTGATGATCTATAAGAAAATGATGTTGAATCTCGATATGCTTAGTACGAGAGTGACATACTGGATTCTTAGTCAAATTAATAGAACTAGTGTTATCACAGAAAATGGGTATGTGTGTGTAATGCAATCCAAAGTCTTCTAAAGTTTGCTTCATCCACAAAATTTGTGCACAACAACGTCCTACGGCGATATACTCTGCCTCGATTTTTGATAATGCGATAGAATTTTACTTTTTGCTAAACCAAAAGGCTAGGGCTTTTCCTAGAAAATGACATGTGTCGCTGGTACTTTTTCTATCTACTTTGCATCCGACAAAATTAGCATCAGAATAACCGTTAGGTCAAATGACGTAGTTTGGGGATACCATAAGCCGACAGAAGAGGTGCCTTTAAGGTATCGGATGATACGCTTAACTGCGTACAGAGGTGATTTCTTAGGATTGGCTTGAAAACGTGCACACAAGCAAACATTAAACATAATGTCTGGTCGACTGGCAGTTAAGTACAGTAAGCTACCGATCATACCTCGATACTTACGTATGTCGACGGATTTGCCTTGTACATCAATATCAAGCTTGGTTGAAGTCGCCATTGGAGTGCTAAGTGGTTTGACTTGCTTCCAGGTCGAACTTCTTTAATAGATCTATTGTGTACTTTGCTTGATTTATGGACGTCCCATTGTTGGTTTGTTTGATTTATAGTCCGAGAAAGAATTTCAGCTCTCCCATCATGCTCATCTCAAACTCATTCTGCATACACTTTGAAAGGTCTTGACAAAGAGATTCATCAGTGGATCCAAAAATAATATCATCTACATAGATTTGAATCAAAAGAATATTGTTAAGATTTCATAAACAGTGTAGTGTCAACCTTTCCCTTTGAAAAACCGTTGTCAAGTAGAAAAGAGCTTAGACGATCGTACCAAGCACGAGGGACTTGTTTTAAAACGTATAAGGCTTTTTTCAACTTGAAAACATAATCAAGATTTTTGAAATCGGTAAAACCTGGAGGTTGAGCTACATAAACTTCTTCTTTTATTTAACCATTCAAAACTGCGCTTTTAACATCCATTTGAAATAACTTCAAATTATGAAAACATGCAAATGCACATAACATACGAATGGATTCTAATCTCGCAGCTGGGGCATACGTCTCATCGTAGTCGATACCTTCTTCTTGATTGTATCCTTGAGCTACGAGTCGAGCCTTATTACGAGTCACTAAACCATTCTCGTTCAGTTTGTTTCGGAATACCCAACAGATGCCAATGACCGGATGATCAATGGACTTGGGAACAAGTTCCCAAACTTGATTGCGTTCAAATTGGTTTAATTCCTATTGCATAGCATCTAACCAAAAATTATCACTACATGCTTCTTCAATATTTTTGGGTTCAAGCTGTGAAATAAAAGGAACACAAGAAGCTATATCCTTATTAGAGGAATGAGTACTTACACCCTTGGTAATCTCACCAATTATCAAGTCCTTTGGATGATCGGCCAAGAATCTCATCTCTTTTGGCGTAACCTCAGGATTGCTGGTTTCGGCTTCTTTGCTTAAAAGTTCTGCATCTTTGTGTGAAGGTTTTGCAATAGCTGTACTTGGTGTAATCGCGTCTTCATTGTCGTCCGTCTGAATGTTGATTTAGTTTATCAAACTTGACATTAATTGATTATTTGATGATCATGGTTCTCTTGTTGAAGACTCTGTACCCTTTGCTCTTTGCTGCATAACCTAAAAATATACCTTCATCGGCCTTTTCATCAAATTTACTCAGATTGTCTTTAGTATTAAGAATAAAGCATTTACAACCAAAAATCTTGAAATATAAAACAGTGGGTGTTCTATCAAACCATAGTTCATAAGGAGTCTTCTTCGATATAAGTCGAATTAGAACCCTATTGAGAATATAGCACGCTGTATTGACAGCTTCAGCCCAAAAGTATCTAGGTAGACTAAACTGGTTCAACATTACTCTAGCAATTTCAGATAGAGTTCTGTTCTTACGTTCTATAACTCCATTTTGTTGTGGAGTCCTAGGGCAAAAAAATTCATGCAAATAACCGTGTGTGTCACATAATTATTTGAACTCTGCTTTCTCAAATTTACCGTCATGATCACTACGAATGCGAGTAATCATGAAACCTTTTTCATTCTGTACTTTCTTGCAAAAGGTGATGAATTCTGACAAAGCATCGTTCTTGCGTGCAAGAAAATATACCCATGTGTATCTAAAGAAATCATTTACAATGACAAATGCATATAACTTACCACCAAGACTAGCAATTCTACTTGGTCCAAATAAGTCCATATACAACAATTATAGAGGTCTAGTGGTACTTACAGCGTTCTTGGAGTTAAAGGTGGATCGGGTAGCTTTGTTATTTTTCACATTCGCTACATACCGTATCCTTCTTGAAAGATATGTCCGGTAAGCCGCGTACAAACTTCTTTGTGGATAGTTTTAAAATTGTGTCCTAGTTTGTATGGCTGAGTCTCATATGCCATAGTTGACTCTCAATGCTCTTGGCCATCAAGCATCTACCTGCTTTGTTAGCATCTTCTAACAGATAGAAAACATATATGTTGTCTTTTCCGATACCTTCAAAGATAGTACTACCAGTTGAACTATCAACTATAGTACATTTATCTTTGACAAAGTTAATACCATAACCGTGATCAGCTAAATGGCTTATGCTGAGCAGATTATGTTTTAACTCGGTAACTAGACAGACATCTTTAATCACAGGATAGGAAGCCTTACTAATGTCACTGATACCGATTATATACCCTCTTAAATTATTACCGAAGGAGACGTTTCCTTCTTTATTCTTCTTTGACAGTGTTGCGAATAAGGAAGCATCACTGGTCATGTGTCGTGAGCAACCGCTGTCGAGGATCCATTTGCTTCTAGCATGTGAAGGACGTTCCACCTATAAAACAATTTGTAGATGAAACTTTTGGTACCCATTTCTTGTAGGGTCCTGACAGGTTAGTTTTTGGTATCCATACATAAACATTTAAATCTACTAACTTTTTTATTCTACATGCAGAGGATATATGACCAATGAGACCACAATAATGACATTTTTCATGTTGAGTGTTGAAAGTTGTGTGAGGTGCATGATTGGTAGGTTTTGGTCTTCTAGTATAAAAAATGTATGCCTATTAGGCTTCTTATGCATAGCTTTGGTATGGTTTGGTTTGACAGTGTTTGGTTTGGGTGTGTTCCGATGATTCGGTAATTGACACATGTTAGAATAGGAAGCAGCAACTTCAGGCCGTTTTCTTAAACTAATTTCTAACTTTTTGGAGGTGTCATATAATCTAGTGTAGTCAGATGTAAGTGTTTCCATTCTGACTTATGCACACTAGAGACTCTTTCTCTCCTTAGATAAGTCTTCCTTTAGCTGGATGATGGTTTGGTCTTTTTCTTCGGATAACTTGATAGTCTCGTGTAACAACAGCTTAATAGATGAAAGCTCACCAGACTCAATAGAAGAGTCATTATTTCTAACATCAGCTAATTGGTCGATAAGTCTTCCTATCTCACCTTTGTACTCTTTAAGTACCTTCTTAGAGGTTTCATATTTACTAACAGTTTCATGTAGTCATTTAATAGGTTACTGAAAGCCTCTCCTAATTGCTCAAAGGTGAAATCATCATAAGGATCAAACAGAGGATTAGTGGTTACCTGATCGTAAGCCATCAAGCATACATTTGCAGCGTCATCTGATTGTTCATCTTCTGAATCGCTGGCTTCGCTTTCATGCCATATGCTTGTATTGACATACTTCCTTGATGTAGATCTCTTTAGGTAGCCTTTGTCATATTTGCTGATTTTTCTTGTTGATGATGATGCTGTTGGACAATCTTTCTTCATATGTCCTTTCTTCTTACATCCGTAGAAAATATGATCTTCCTCATTGTTGTTGCTGTTGCTATCTTTTGTTCTTCTGTTGAATCTCATGAACTTCTTGAATTTTCTTACCAGAAGAGCTTGATCTTCAGAGTCAGATTCGCTGTCATCAGAATCATCTTCGATAGTTCTTCTATGTTGAGCCTTGAGAACAATCGACTTTTTTGACTTATCCTTTGGTATAGAATCTTCAAAGTCTTGAAGTTCTAACACGTGAGTGAGTAGCTTACCTATGAGTGTTTCTAGAGACATTGTTGAGAGGTCGTTTCCTTCAATGATTGTTGTAGCCTTTGAAATCCAGTTCTTTGTTAGAGCTCGTAGAAGTTTACGAATCTTCTCATGGTTACTGTATTCCTTGCCTAATAAAGACAAAAGATTTACAATATCAAAGAATCTCGTAAACATCTGAGTGACAGATTCATTTGGCTTCATTTTGAACGCCTCGTACTCTTGAGTAAGTCTGCTGATCTTTGACTCTTTGACTTGTGTTGTTCCTTCGTGGGTTACTTCGAGAAGTTTTCACACTTCATTTGATGTTGTGCAAGTCGACACCCTGATGAATTCAGTTCTGTCTAAAGTACAAAATAAAGCATTAATAGCACGTGCGTCAAGACTGACCTTTTTTTTCATCCTCAGTATATTTATTATGGGGTTTATCAACTAAAACTCCATCAACAGTAATACGAGGAGGCTTTTTGTAGCCATCAATAACTATAGAACATAAGTCAAATTAAGAAAATTTAGGAAAAAACTCATCCGTATTTTCCAGTAAGTGTAGTTTGTGCCGTCAAACAGTGGAGGTCTGTTTGTCGCTTGGCCTTCACTTATGAATTTCACAGTTGGCATGTGTAATACTGTGATCTATATAACAATTAAAGATAACTGAATACAACTGTAATTTTATCTTGCTTTACCTATATAACCTGGCTTTGATACCAATTGTAGGAACGAAGTCGTAAAGCAGAATACTCTAGAGGGGGTGAATAGAGTAGGCAACGAAATATTGCTAATTAAAAACTTGTTAGCAGTTAGATCACAGAAATAATAATCATAAAGTAATAACTGTAAAGAAAAGAGTGATCAGAAGGCAAACGCAAACACAGAAATTTATACTGGTTTCCCTCTTGTGAGGACTAGTCCAGTCGGAAGAACTCTAGCTTCCAGTTAAATCCACTATTAGAAAATCTCGCAAGTTTTCATACGAAGTCCTTACAACTTCAACAGACGCGAGCTTTGATACGAAGAACTCGACCAACTTCAGTTTTGAAGAGTCTATCTTCAATCAAGCCTCTGATTACAATTTTTCTGAAATCTTCTAGACCGTACCGTACCAGCAAATTGACTAGAAAATTGTAAGTGGCTTGGGATTTGAAAATAAAAGCTTTTTAGAACTCTTTGGAAGAAACGTAAGCTTTTAGAAGAGAGAAGATGAAAGTGAATGAGTGATTTTAAAAGATTAGAATTCCTCTCTATTTATAGTTTTTTCAAAGACAGAACTCTGACAGAATTTGGGCAGAATTCGGACAGAACTCTTTGTAACAAACCGCAACTGAAGGGAGACCAAGTTCAAAATCCAACATTCACATAACGTTTACCTTGGCCGAACTCTGGCCGAGTTCTGTCAGGGTTGGTCAGGTTAATTTTGTGAAAAATATTTTTGGCTTTTTGAAAATCCTTCAGAAGCTTTTTGTAAATAGCAGATGTTTTTCAAAAACATAGGTCATTTTAAAAACGATAGGTCAGTTTTGAAAAATGATTTCAGATAGCCTATTTTCCAGTACGACTTGGTGTACAATGTATTCCTAGACTCAATAAAATAAAAATACATTGCGTAAGGAAATACAGTCTTGAGTGGCAAACATAGCTTCAGTCTTGAACAGAGTAGATATCCAATCTTGATCAGTGTCCAAAACATCTTTAGTAAATATCTGAATTGTTTCGTATATCGAGACAGAGTTTGATCAATTATTAAAATTAGGTTTGACCATGACCAATGGGCCAACAAAGTTATCTAAAACATAACATCTAAAAAAGTATACAGAGAAATTGAACATATCTTGAGACAAAGAAACTTGCATTTTATTAATAATATACATCATTTTACAAGACTTTATTGCAATCATGTCGTGTGGGCTTACAATATGACTCGATTACGAAATATGCGCCGATGAGATAGTCATTCCATACATCCATCCCTCAATTTACAACAAAATTATTCCAGCTACCAGGAATGAAGGAAAGTTGAGACATCTTCTTGGACTGTTTGTAGAGAGTCTTCAAAAGTTGAGCATCGAGAGTCTTCGACACACGGTCGAAGCTTCAAATCACGAACATCACCTTGGCTAGTTGGCGCATTCCTCCTGATTCGTAGTACCTGTAGAGAGAGGGGGTCCGTATGATCACATGTACTGGCGAGTGGCTAATTATACCCAAGCTCTGCATTTGGTTCAAGCAGTTCTATAAACATATTAGCTATTTGGTGATCTTTCTAACCATCCTGATCGATTTACATGGTAACATGTTTTGAGGAAAGCATATGAAATTATATATATTGAGCAGTTATTATGTTCATCCCGTGTCACGTGCATTAGATCAAGCAGTAAAAGGGTGTGAAGGTCACTGGCAATGTCAATACAAAGACACATTGAGCCGCCCTTCTTCTTGACAAACAATATAAGCGCTCCCAATAGCGAGACACTAGGCCATATAAAGCCCTTGTCGAGCAACTCTTGTAATTGTACTTTGAGTTTCTTAAGCTCTCCAGGGGCCATTCTGTATGGAGCTTTGGAGATGGGTCGGGTGTCGGGAATGTGTCAATGGTGAACTCGATCTCTCGATCAGGTGGCATGCTGGACAACTCATTCGAAAATATATCTGACAATTCTGCCAAAATGTCGATCTGACCCGCGTTTGCACTATCCTGTCGTATGTCTCGAACAGATGCCAAATAGCCTTCACATCCGGCATGCAACATCATTCGAATAGATATTGCCGAGATCATCATACAGGTCGACGATACTTCACCATACGAATAACAAAATTCTGGCACTCCAGTTATGCGAAAGGTGTCCATCTTTCCTGGGTAGTCGATGGTGGCATTACAAGCACCGAGCCAATTCATTCCAGTATGATGTCGTAGTCTTTAATGTCAAGAAATATCGCATCAATATACACATGTTTACCTCCGATACAGATGATACTGTCTCTGCAGCCTAAGTGTGCAACTAGTGACGTCCCCGACGGTACATTTATACTAAGATTGAGGCCTAACGGTGTCATAGGAAATTTATGCTCGGCGATAAAATTCGCAAATACAAAACTATGAATGGCACCTAAATCAAACAGTACATGAGTATGTTTGCTATTGAAGAGCATTATACCTATCACAACTGTGTCAGATACGAATATTTCATCCTGGGTCATGGCGTAGATGCGGCCCTAGGCATTGGGGCGACGATCTTGGCCATTTTGTGGCACGGTCTGTGGAGCCGGAGGTGCTTGCCTCAGTTTTGTTGGTGTTGTCGGTGTAGGACCGATTGTAGGAACGAGTTGTAAAGCACAATACTCTAGAGGGGGGTGAATAGAGTAGGCAGCAGAAATTAACTATTTAAAAATGTTAGTAACAAGATCACATAATATATATATCACAGATATGTAAATAAAAAGTAGAGAGTATAGAGCAAACGCAAACACAAGGATGTATATTGGTTTCCCTCTTGTGAGGACTAGTCCAGTCGGAAGAACTCTAGCTACCAGTTGAATCCACTATGAAAAATCACCACAAGTTTTCATCCGAAGTTCTTGCAACTTCTACAACGCGAGCTTTGATCCAAAGTACTCGACCAACTTCAATTGTGAAGTGTCTACCTTCAATCAAGCCTCTGATTACAATCACTCTGAAACTTCTAGACTGTACCGCACTGGCAAATCGACTAGAGGATTGTAACTGGCTTGAGATTTGAAAATGAATAGCTCGGAATACTTTGGACGAAGTAGTAGGCTTATAGAGAAGAGATATGAAAGTGAATGTGAATGAGTGAATTGAAATGATCAAAATTCTTCTCTATTTATAGTTTTTTCAAAGGCAGAATTCTGACAGAATTCGGGCAGAATTCGGACAGAACTCGATGAGAAAATCTCGTTGGGATCCGTAACTGTGGGAAGACCAAGTTCAAAAGCAACGTTCACTAACCGAACTCTGGCTGAATTCGGGCCGAACTCAGACCGAATTCTCCTGGAGTTCTGTCATGGTTTTTGCAAATTAGTTTTTAGGCTTTTTGAAAAGTCAAACAGTTAGGAAGTAGTTTGGGCTTTTGTAAGTGGGCTTGTTTTCAAAATGAAAGGGTATTTTGAAAACGTTTCTTGGGTAGCCTATTTGCCAGTATGATACAGTATACATCGTATTCCTAGACTCAATAAATATGATAAATTACATTGATAAAATAGGAAAACCAATAGCCCTTTGATGACGCCTTTTTTCAAATATTTGAGCAGACTTGAAGACGCCTTTTTCCTTGACGGCGATCGTCCAAAGATAAACAAATCTGGAAATCTGAATACCTTTCGGGGGCTTCGCCCCTGAACCCCTGACGGGGGGCGCTGCCCCCTCGACCCCTGTCCGCTGACCGGCCAGCGAAACCCCCGATACGAGGCCCCGGATAGGTCGTTAGGCGGTTCAGAGAAAGCTTCTTGTATAACGCCGTCCTTGGCCCATCAATAATTCTCTATTGCATGTGTCCTAGTTTGACAAGACTTGATCATGCTTACTGCATGTCTACAAATACATGTTAGACAAACAAACCAATATGATACAAGCATAGCAATATTGATATAGAGAACATTTAGGACAATGCTAAGTTTAAGTAGCAACATGATAGTGATTACATGAATATTAGTGATGTCATTATGTTAAACTTAATTGATTAGCCATATTCAAAAATATGATATAATCATTGGGCTAACAGCCGGGGGTGTTGGTTCGGCTTCTCCGGAAGTTGCATGCGACGTGGTCTATTCAATCGTACACGAAGCATGCTCTGCTCCTCGCTCGATATTCATTAGCCACGTGCCCCTCCCTGTGGCAGTAATTATAGAACACTCGACCCATTTTCTGATTGCCGCCTCCGTTGTCGCGGTTTAGATGCTTGTGCAAATTGTTACCTCCTGTGTTGCCATGGCGCTTGTGATTATAGGTATGCACAATGCCTGTAGCGACTGGTGGGTATTGAGGCTTGAGGCATACGGCATGGTTGAGTGACTCGCCCATTGTTTAAAACTCGGGCACGGTCATATGAGTAGAAATAAAAGGCCTTAGGCCCACTTCGAATCTCCTCGTTCGACTCATCGCCATTGGCAGGTAGACACCCGCAAATCGGGCAAACTTATTGAATTACACAGCATCCTCACGTACAGTCATATTTTTTTGTTTCAGCTGCATAAACTCGTTCTTCTATACCTGGCGGATCACCACAGGTAAGTACTCGACTTCGAAGGCCTTGTGGAACGTAGTCCAGAAGATCGGTGTGGTGGAGTCATCATGGTGGATAGCTTACTTTTGTACCGCCCACCAGTCGTACGCGTTCAACCGAAGATGAAGTTGAGCGCAAGCAACTTTCTTGGTCTCATCAATGTCGAGGAGCTCAAAGTTGCCTTCGATCTCATCAAACCAGTCGATTGCAAGGGAAGGATCTTCGGTACCGGAGAAGGAAGTACAAAATGCCTTCTTGAAGTTAGTATAGTCGAAGGTATTATTCTTTGGCGGCACAGGCTGAGACGAAGGCTCCCCGGGTACGACTTCAATGGATCGGGTCACGGGTTCGACAGTATGGGTTACAGAGTTCCCGTTGGTCACGACCGTTTGCACCAACTGCCATAGCGTGTCAAGTTGTCCTTACTGTATCTTGAACTGTACTTTAAATCGGAGTTCAAATTGGGCATGTCGCCTCTCAGACTGCAGGCACAACTTATCGCTTTTTATTTAGAATTATACGACCTGACTCTGCTACATTTCAAGCATATGTAGCATTCGTACCATAGGATTGCCGGAAGGCCCGACTTTAGAAGGTATCATCCCCATCAGGTTGATGAAGGCTCGGCTTTGAACTAATTGAGCCGCTGGAAGCGCTCACCTCGTCCTCTGTCGGAGGTTCCGTAACTTCTGGGATAAAAGACAACTCTCGTTAGTTTCAAAATGTCTCGAGTTCACCGCATGGAACAACTCATCTCATCGACACGAGGTCAACGGTTCGAGACTAGAGACTCGAGACTAGAGGCCAAGGACATAAAGCCATACTCTGATACCATTATGTTATACCCCAATTTCGAAGAATCGATAGTCATTCCTCCGACGTAATGTCGTGCGAACCTAGATTGCGATCGCACAAGCATAGTCATAAAGTTATCTGAAACACAACATCTAAGAGAGTACGCAGAGAAATTGAACACAACTTGAGATCGACAGAGAAATTTGTATTTTATTGATAATAGACATCATTTTACAAAACTCTATTACAATCATGCTGTGCAGACTTACAACATGACTCGATTACAAAATGTGCGCCAATGAGATAGTCGTTCCATACATGCATCCCTCAATTTACAATAAAAGTATTCCAGCCACTTGGAATGGAGGGAAGTCGAGACATCTTCTTCGACTATTTGCAGAGAGTCTTCAAAAGTTGAGCAGCGAGAGGCTTCGGCGCACAATCAAAGCTTCAAAACACGAACGTTGTCTTGGCTAGTTGGCACATTCCTCCTGATTTATAGCACCTATAGAGAGCGAGGGTCAGTACGATAACATGTACTGGCAAGTGGCTAATTAAACCCAAGCTCTGTATTTGGTTCAAGCAGTTTTATAAACATGTTAGCTATTTGGTGATCTTTCTAACCATCCTGATCAATTTGCATGTTAATATATTTTGAGGTAAGTATATGAAATTGTATACATTGAGCAGTTATCATGTTCATCCCGTGTCACGTGCATTACATCAAGCAGTGAAAGGGTGTGAAGGTCACTGGTAATATCAAGCCATGCATCATGGACTATAGTTGGGTTAGACGACGACCCTTTCGCGGGGAGTAGCGAGCCCTTTGCGAAAGTTCTCGAATCACCCGCACCAGTCCTACTGGCACTTGCTATACTCGTTCTTCCTGGGCTGAATCGGTTCCTTGGCCTAGACAATCGTTCGAGGAAACTACCCCTTATCGACAAGTTGTCCAATGACCGTATTGTTCTTCTTTGAAACTTAGTCTATTATTTGCACTTAGATTTGTTGTTGTGATATTCGTTAATCGATCCACTCTTTGTTTGCATAGGTCTAAGTAAATGTGGTATAAGAAAGCATGCATCAGTTTTTATGTAAAGCAGTTCTATAATAAGTGTTTCATGAAGAATCGTGTCACAAATTTATTGATTCTTCACTACGACGACAAGCAATTCATTTTGTATTTCATGATTGATTTTTTGAAACCAGAGGGTTGAGGGAAAGGAGGTCAACCACACACCTTAGTCTTTGCTTGAAGCGAGTGACTGGTTGAACATGCTTAGACGTCGCCTACGCGATCACCTGAAATCGCATAAGTAACTGATTAGAACACTGTTTTATCTAAGGAGTTCGATACGAATATGAAGTTCGAAAATGCAAGCCATAAAAACCATCAAAAATATTCACGAAAAATGCATTCACGGAAACCAAAGCCAAAGAGCAAGTATGGTATGAAAAACAAGCAACGGGAGGTCTCTTCTGACTCAGCCGCAGAGTCTATCCTCGAGGCACAACCCGCGCTAAATATGAGACTTGGTTCTGAAGAAGCATTTCCATAACGAAAAAAGGATCTAAATTCAATCGTTCCAGTTCGACCGATTCAATCGATCCGGTCTATCGGTTCCGACTGAATCGATAGCGACAATGTTCCTTTCTCGCTCCTGTGGACGAAAACGGGGCACGATGCAGGGACGGGACACTACATGCCACACAATGAGGGCGGAGTGGGTTTGCGCTCATTATGTGCCTTACGAGATATGGCGGGACTCAAGCAGACAAGGAAATTTATAAGCCAGGACATGTACGCACGTAGTATTAGGCAAAATTTTACTATATAAGTATTAGGCAAATTTTTTTTGCCAATTTGGTGAATCTTTTTTTTTTTCTGTTTGCATAGCACTAATATACTAGAGAAGCAAACATGTCTCATATAAGAAAATAATTGTCTGGTGCGAGAAAAATATAATATGAACATTAAGTCTTAGAGGTACTACATTTAGAGTTCGTCTCAGGTCCCAAATTTTAAAGTCTGGCACTGCAATCACCCGAGAGATGCATGTTACCGCTAAGAGAATTGATCATGTCCGGGTGTGAATTGAAATGCATGCATGCATGCATGCTGTGATCGATCGAGTCGACAAACATGAAATGATCTGTGCTTCTTCCCGAGCCACATCTAGTGCGCTTACTCATTCGTTGCGTTGCATTCGTACGTAAAGTAAGTCGCATGCATGCATGTGAACCTTCTCGATCGAACTAGCCAGAAGACGTGACGGGAGAGAAGAGATGAGAAGCTTGCACGAGTGAGTACCACATATAAAGCGGTTGACAGTTCACACACATGATTTTAGAGGAAGGACCCCACAGTACGTACGTAATTCTTCTTTCAGAGACGATATTAATTTGATTGAGCACATGAGAGGTAGGTAGGTGTCCACCTCCTCTAGCTATAGCTATTGCTTAACTTCCCATCAACCATCACAGTGAGTGCATGTGATGTGCCTTTCTTCTGTCAATGGTTCCTTACAGATCGATCGGGGGGTTGTTTTCCTCTGAAACAAATCTCAATATGTACACGAATACATCATTTTGTGGCTATGGATACTCTGGACCTATGTTGTTTGGACATACCATGTGTATCCTACACGGCAATTTGGATTCGACATCTGATTTGATGTGTCATATTATATGTTGGAGCATCTAATATAACGTCACGTGTCGACCTCCCATGATCGAAAACTTTTTGTTAGACGGTTAAACACCTCCAATTAATGGAGAGTCGACACGTGACATCGGTTCACGTATCTCCCTCGGTTAGTGTAGATATTTTCTTCTTCTTTTTCTATGAACCAAATATCAGTATGAACGTCAATTTGTCGAACAAAGATTGTGTGGCCATGACACGCAGTATATATCCTACACGGCAATTAGGATTCGACATCTGATTTTATGTGTCATATTGTATGTTGGAGCATCTAATATATATACGAAACAGTATTATAAATTTGTGGAATGTCTGTGTTATTTAGATTCTAACTAATCTATTTTAATTAAAATATCTTTTAAATATAAGATCTAGGAACTAGGATGCTCTGTATGGTATTGGACATGCATCGGACACTCCACATTAAACTAGAATGTAGCATATATATATATGGAACCAGGTAAATTATTTCTGGAATCGCTCCCACTGGGATTCGAACTCCTGACCACTCGGACCGCATATATATATACACAACATGATCCACTAAAAATATGATGACACAAATATATATATATATATATATATATATATATATATATATATATGTGTGTGTGTGTGTGTGTGTGTGTGTGTGTGTGTGTGTGTCATCGTATTTTTAGTGGATCATGTTGTATACATATCACACTATAATATGTGTAATGTTGTTGTGGTCGTGTCCTTATTAATGTCGTGTTGTGCGTGCATAGGATTAGATAGTTAGAATAACATGTTGGAATATTCCTAATTTCAATCTCTCTTAGCACATTATAAAATTGATTCAAATAAATGAAACTATTTGAGATATCCACCCCTTGTATTTTTTTATATTTATATTAACATTACGGAATATTATAAAATATTAATATTTAGAGGTCTAAATAAAAAATAATTATAAGATGGGCATAGGTTGGTAAAATCTGTAGTACTTCCTTGGTTTCAAGGTTATGAAAGGCACCCATTAGGCTGCATAAAATGCTCCGCCGTCGAACGTCTCAATCTGTCTTTGAAATGTGATCTCGTAGAGAGTATCAACTTTTTCTAAATGGTAAAAAAGGTTAAAAATGGTCATTATTATTGCGATACAGGGTCGGGATGGCCCACAAGTAAGTCCAACAAGATTTTAGTTTTGGACAACCCCTTCTGGTTAAAACAATTGCTCAGCTCCAATGTGACCTACAAACAGTCGGGATCACATGTGTTCGGTCCTCTCGAGGACATAAAGAAGCATCTCACAAGAGACTAAATCAAGAGAGAACTAAAATTAGCTTTAGGTAGAACAACCCATCCTCTAGGGCCGGACTTCCGGCTTTTTTGGCCAAATAATTAAAGCTTTTGCATGGCATGAATCATGATTAAGTATATCCAGCATGTGCTGAAGGGGTTATACATCATTATCAGTATTAACATCGATCGACGCTTATATATATATATATATGAGTTGGAAGCATAATTAAAGTTCCTCTCGTCTTCTCGCGGGAACGATAGGTTTGCAATTGATTGACAAATTATAGTTCCTATTCGTTGCTGTTAGATGTGCTTGTCGGTAAGTGGTGGCTTTCTTTGTACTTCCAACTTAGGGCAAATGGCCATGGGTAGTTCCACCCAAACTATTTTCGTAGTTTGTGGAAGAATATAGAATAACGGGGACATGCATGATCTTGATACTAGTACCGGTACTTACAATGCGTCTATGAAGCACAGGTACTCCAGAAAGACGTACCCGTACCGGATAATTATCTGGTACCAATATAGGTACTTCAGGATTATTTACTATATAAGTATTAGGCAAAATTTTATTTAGGGGTATTTTGTAAAACCTCCCCTAAATAATGGGCTAATTTGCGAAATACCCCCTAAAGATCTCGAATTGGTAAAACCCCCTTTCCGTCAAGACGGTGTTTAATTTTGGGTGACGTGGCTATCCGTGTGTGTTGTTAAGTAAGAAAATTAATGTTTGACGAAAATACCCTTCCCCAAAAGCCCGCCCAAAACCCAACTGAGAAGACGTTTCGACAGTGGAGAGAGAAAGAAAGAAGGAGAAGGAGGAGGAAAATTTTTCCAAAATTCTTGCAAAATTGGAGGTCTGAAGGCGAGGAGAAGGCTCGAAGGAGAGGAGAACCCAACATGCAGTCTCTAGATCCACGAACGTTGTAAGTTTCTTTTCGATTCTGTGTTATTTTTCGAACATGCAGTATTTGTTGGCTGGAGACTGCATGTTCGAAAAATAACACAGAATCGAAAAGAAACTTACAACGTTCGTGGATCTAGAGACTGCATGTTGGGTTCTCCTCTCCTTCGAGCCTTCTCCTCGCCTTCAGACCTCCAATTTTGCAAGAATTTTGGAAAAATTTTCCTCCTCCTTCTCCTTCTTTCTTTCTTTCTCTCTCCACTGTCGAAACGTCTTCTCAGTTGGGTTTTGGGCGGGCTTTTGGGGAAGGGTATTTTCGTCAAACATTAATTTTCTTACTTAACAACACACACGGATAGCCACGTCACCCAAAATTAAACACCGTCTTGACGGAAAGGGGGTTTTACCAATTCGAGATCTTTAGGGGGTATTTCGCAAATTAGCCCATTATTTAGGGGAGGTTTTACAAAATACCCCTTTTATTTATTTGTTATCTTTAATTTTTATTTTGAATACTTCGTGGTAGTTTTTTGGTGCTTTATTGGCACTTTTGGATATCATCTTATCCTTTGACGCTGGAGAGGATCCAGAAATTAAAATTGGGCTGGGACTACAATAGATTAGGATGGACTACTCCAAATAAAAAATTCTAAAATTTAAAACATAAGAAAAAGAAAGAGTAATATTTTTTTGGGGTGGACTCCAGCCCATCCTAGTTCATGGATGGCTCGGCCCATGCTTTTACGGTACAAGTTTAGTACTTTTGTTATCATGGACCATGTAAGCTTAGTATTTTTGTTGTATAATTCAATTTTTTAATTTTCAAACTCAATCTTTGTGATGACTAAAGCGATAGAAATTGAAACGCTTAGGATGTCTTTGATTACAACGTGAAAAATATGTGAAAAATAAATTAATATAGCGGAATTATTTAACTAGGAAAAAATTTTATGGAAAAATTCTACGAAATTAATTTGGGTGTTTGATTGTCGTTATTTTTCATGAAAAATAGTTATTTTCCGTAAAAATTTGTATTTTTCTGTGGTTAGGCCAGTTTTATTTTCCACCATTTTGGAGCAAGAAAAATAGTTATTTTCCATGGAATTTGGTATTTTTCTATAGATTAGGCCAATTTTATTTTCCACCGTTTTGGGAAAAAAATATGAAATATGATAGATGTTTGGAAAATAATTCCATGAAAAATATACGCGATGAAGCACCGCAATTGGTGGAAAAATTGTGAACTTATGAAGTCATGAAAATACATTACTAGTAGTTGATATATATATATATATATATATATATATATATATATATATATATATATATATATATATATATATATATATATAGAGGGAGAGAGAGAGAGAGAGAGAAGAGAGAGAGAGGAGTGCTCTAGAACAAATGAGTGGTTTTGTATAATGAAACCAACCTATGTTATACATTGGATTGTAATTGCATGGTTGAGATTAAATGACTTAAAAAAGTGGTGGGGTCTACACCTTTTAATTTTAACCACTAAATTTCAATCAAATCCATAAAACATAGGGTGGTTCTATAATACAAAACCGGACGGTTGGTTTTATATATATATATATGGAAGCGGATCAAAAGCTCCCCTTAGAAAACCCCCTAAAATTAATATTAACATTAACATTAACATTAATATTAATATTAATGTTAATATTAATGTTAATATTAATGTTAATATTAATATTAATATTAACATTAAATACTAAAATTAACATTAAACTTAACATTAAAATTAATATTAACATTAACATTAATATTAACATTAACATTAATATTAATATAAAAATAAAAATAAATATTAATATTAACATTAACATTAATATTAACATTAATATTAATGTTAATCTTAACATTAACATTAATATTAACATTAATATTAACATTAAATTACGGCTGAGAGTGAGAGAGTTTTTTAGGGGATTTTCTAAGGGGGACTTCCAGTCATCAGACATTGGCGCTTTTTCTTCTATGACAAAGAATAGCTCTTCATCGGGAAAATATGTTCTGAGCGGCTCGTAATCTGGCAATGGGTGCGAAGCATTGTGTTCTCATCCAAGATGACTCAAAGGAAAGAAGGGAAGGCTCAGAAATAGGGTAAGGCTCAGAAATAGGGTCTTACTAAGCAAGAGGATAACGGACAAAATATGGCTTTTCTTTCACTCCAGAGAGCAGCAACTATAGCGGAAGAGCTACTATTACATGAGCTAAGCCAACAAAGGGAGATCTATTTCAGAAAAAGATTAATGAATTGCCTTAGCCGCCTTATAATGCCTAGCTTCCTACATTTCGTCTCGTCTTCTGGTGCAAATAGCAGATGAAAGAGTCCTCTATCTCCAATCCAATGCAATCTCCATCCACTTCCTAATAAGGTGTATTTGAACACTACCAAATACGCTCATTTAGCAACGGAGGTTTAGCGATGGAGGTTTAGCGACGGAATTATTCCGTCGGTATTAGCGACGGTTTAGTGGCCGCTCAGCGACTGATTACCGACCATAAACATTTGCCATTTTTATTTTAATTTTAAGGACAGGAAAGGTCGCACATCCGTCGCTAGAGTGTCGGTGTTGTAGCGACGGATCGTCGGTCGTCGCCACGTAGTCGTTTATTTGGCGGGAATTGTGTAGATAATTGGCGGGACATATCTTCGACTACGTAGCGACGGATAATCAGTCGGATAATCAATAAATACCAACGGCCTGGCGACGGATAGTTCACAGTCGCTATTCCGTCGCTACATGAGCGTTCCAGACTTAAATGAAAAGGCGGAGGAAACTTTTGGCATTCCCCCCAAATTCAATCTCTCTCCTCTCTCTCTCTCTCTGTCTCTCTCTCTCTCGCGCGGCTTCGTGAACGGCGACGACGTCCTCTCCTCTCTCTCTCCCGAAGGTAATCTTTTCTCTCTCTCTCTCTCTCTCTCTCTCTCTCTCTCTCTGTGTCGCGGTGTCGACGTAGGGGCAGCAGGGGCGGCGGGCTTGGGGACATTCGGGGTTGGGGCGGGGGCGTCGGGGGCTGGGCGGCTGGCTTGGGGCGGGGGCGCCGGGGGCGGCTGGCTTGGGGCGGGGGCGGCGGGCTTGTGGACATTCGGGCTTGGGGCGGGGGCTTCGGGGGCTGGGCGGCTGGCTTGGGGCGGGGGCGTCGGGGGCTGGGCGGCTGGCTTGGGGCGGGGGCGTCGGGGCCTGGGCGGCGGGCTTGGGGCGGGGGCGTCGGGGGCTGGGCGTCGGGCTTGGGGCGGGGGCGTCAGGGGCTGGGCGGCGGGCTTGGGACGGCGGACTTTGGTCGGGGGCAGCGGCGGGCTTGGGGCGGGGGCGTCGGGGGCTGGGCGGCGGGCTTGGGACGGCGGTCTTTGGTCGGGGGCGGCGGGGGGCTTTTCTTATCAAATTCATCTAATTTATATATTGGCTAAATAATGTGTTATCCATATTGGGTGTTATCCGTTAGTTTGGTGGTGTTTGGATTAGTAAATGTGAATATGGCGTTTGGGTTCATGGTGTATATGTTCACTGTGTCAAGGACAGTGCGAGTTCTTCATCTGCATAAGTCAGTGTTTGGGTTCATGGTCTATACATCTAACTGTGATATACATATATATGTGCCTATTATAATTAGCATGCAAGACGGCTTGGGGTGTAATGTGTGATTGTAGACATGGTAGGAATTATAGGTAATTAACGCTAGTGTACTAAGGTAGTGCTTGCTAGATAATAAGGACACTCTAGTATTCAAACCAAGTTAATTTAGACTAGATATTTAGGATATAGCTCCCATATCCTAGAATTGGACTCTTGCCATTTAGAAATAGATAGATTGACTTAGTTTGGTATCGGTATCGCACTATCGATATCGGTATCGGTATCGGTATTGCACTATCGGACAAGGTTCACAATCGGTATCGGTATCGGTATCGGAATCGGTTTCGGACTATTCCTATGAGTATTGGTATCGACGATATCGGTAGTATCGGCAGTATCGTATCGGAGTATCGGACTTTGGTATCGGAAAACAAATAATTATTAATAAATTATTTACATTTAAAAACATATATTTTATACATTTAGGCATAATTTTAAGTATTTCAGCGTTATTTCTTAGTAGTTTTGAAATTATATGAAATAGTAGTCACCCTTACCGATTGGTTTTGCCGAATTGACCGGAACAAAGACCCCCATAGTCGGTATCGGTCAATATTTGGTATCGGTCGGTATCGGATCGGAACGGTATCGGCCGATACTTTAAACCATGCTATCGGTATCGAACTATCGGTATCGGTATCGGTATCGCACTATCGGTATCGGTATCGAACTATCGGTATCGAACTATCGGTATCGGTATCGTACTATCGGTATCGAACTATTAGTTACAACTGTATTTATATTTTTCTCTTCTCGAGCTAGAATACTAGCGGATCCACCAGTTACATGATTATATACTAATTCTGTTTAGTTTATCTTACTATACAGATTTTTACATCTAATCTGTGATGGATCGTTATTTCGTTGATCGTACATGGATGTACAAACGACAACACGAGAGCAGAATAGGTGTGAGTGACGATTTTCAGGCAGGCGTGGAAGTGTTTCTTAAGTATGCCATGAGCAAAGCTCAGTTTATGGACGGTAACAAAATCAAGTATCCATGTCGTAATTGTCGTAATAGACGTTACGAAGAAGTGGTGAGTGTAAGAGATCATTTGACCCATAAGGATTTCGTACGTGATTATGACCTGTGGTCATCGCAAGGTGAACTATATGCCGAAAGACAGGTTGCGAATGCTGCTACTTATGCTTTTGATGATAATGCTGCAGCGGATTTTGTCGTCGATGACGACGAATGCTCCGTTGATTATGGAGACGTGCGGAACCTTGCACGAGATATGGTGTACGACGCGGCAGGGCCTAATTTTGATCCGAAGGATCCAAATCCCGAGGCGAAGGAGTTCTATGATATGTTTCAGGATGCTGAAACTTTTTTATATCCTGGTTGTGATCCACATTCCGTACTGTCAGTGACGATGCAGTTGTTGAACATAAAGTCCGATTTTAACTTGCCATAAACTTGCTATGATCGGATTACACAACTAATGAAGGAGGTGTTACCGAAGGAATCAAAAGAGCTTCCAAAAAACTTCTACAAGTCGAAGATGATGGTCCGACAACTGGGACTGGGGTACGAAAAGATAGATTGTTGTCGCAATGGATGCATATTGTACTACAAGGAGAACGAGGATGTAGAAAGTTGCCACTTCTGTAATGCGGATCGTTACAAGGAAGTCAGGGGAAAAGGAAAGTCAACTAGAAAATGACGTCCTTACAAGTATATGCATTACTTGTCGATCACGAAGCGCTTGCAGAGGATGTATATGTCTCAGAATACAGCAGAACACATGACGTGGCACAACGAAGAACACACAAAGGACGATGGAGAATTGTCACATCCTTCGGATGGAGAGGCGTGGAAATATTTCGATTTTCGTCATCCGGATTTTGCTGCAGAGCCCAGAAATGTACGCATGGGGCTATGTTCTGATGGATTCGCCCCTTTCGGGCAGTCGGGATCTCAATACTCCTGCTGGCCGGTCATTCTGACCCCTTACAATCTGCCACCATGGATGTGTATGAAGACTCCTTATATGTTCTTGACAGCTATCATACCGGGTCCCAAAAATCCGACGAAGAATATCGATATATATTTACAGCCGTTGGTGGATGAGCTAAAACAGCTGTAGGAGATCGGCGTCACGACGTATGATATTTCTAGAAAACAGAACTTTCAGATGAGAGCTTCACTGATGTGGACAATCAATAATTTTCCCGCATACGGTATGCTGTCGGGATGGAGTACTCACGGCACCCTGTCTTGTCCGATATGCATGCAAAATAGTAAGGCGTTCCGCCTTAAGCATGGAGGAAAAACTTCTTTCTTTGATTGTCATCGTCAATTTCTGCCCGCGAGTCATCCTTGGAGAAAGAACAAGGACGCATTCAGAGCTGGAAAACAAGAATTTTCTCATCCGCCTGCCAGATTGTCGGGATAGGATATTTGGGAAGATGTAAAGGATTTTCCTACTGTAATGGAAGATCCATCGAACAATCGTGTCGATGGATTCGGACAAACCCATAACTGGACCAAACGGAGTATCTTCTGGGACTTGCCTTATTGGAAAGATAATCTTATAAGGCATAATCTTGATGTTATGCATATCGAAAAGAATGTGTTCGATAATGTCTTCAATACCGTCATGGACATTAAAGGAAAGACGAAGGACAATCCAAAAGCAAGACAAGACATTGCCGAGATATGTAAGCGTCCTTATCTGAACTTGATACAAAGGGGAGCTGCTGGACAATTAAGTAAGCCGATAGCACAATACACATTGAGCAAAGAAGATAGATTAATAATCTGCAAGTGGGTATCTACTTTAAGATTTCCCGACGGCTATGTGTCGAATTTGTCTAGATGTGTTGACCTCAATGAACGCAAGCTAACGGGAATGAAGAGTCATGACTGCCACGTGTTTATGGAAAGATTACTGCCCATTGCTTTGAAAGAGTTGTTGTCTTCTGCTGTATGGGTTCCGTTGGCCGAACTATCAATATTTTTTAGGGATATTTGTTCTACTAAGTTGACTGTGCAACACATGGTTGAACTTGAGGAGAAGATTATCTTAACAATTTGCAAGTTGGAGAAAATATTTTCTCCTGGCTTCTTCGACAGCATGGAACATCTACCGATTCATCTAGCATACGAAGCCCGTGTCGGGGCATCTGTTCATTATCGATGGATGTACCCATTTGAAAGGTACATAAATATCGATATAATTTAAGCTGAATTTCCATTAATTTTAAAATTCTTTCTTAATTCTCAAGATAATTTGTCTCTCTAGATACCTACACCATCTAAAGAAGAAAGTTGGCAACAAAGCTCATATAGAGGCTTCGATACGCGAAGCATATCTTATCGAAGAGGTTTCAAACTTCTGCTCCATTTATTTCGATACTCATGTTAAAACAAATCGAAATAGACCTCAAAGGAATGACGAGGACGTTGAGGATGGAGGAATATTCAATGTAAGGGACAAGCCTGTTGGGGCTAGTAAAAGACGGTGGTTGACAGACGACGAGTATGATGCCGCTCACCGATATGTCTTGTTAAACTGTGACATACAAGAAGTGAGAGATTTGGAGAAGTAAGTCAGTACACTTGCACTCGTTATAATCTCGAATTTGATGAAGTAAGTGACTACACTTATATATTCTTATTTTCTCTAATAGTGTATTTAGAGATGAAATCAAAATGAGGAGACCCGATATTACCGATGAGGGACTTCAAAGAGAGGTTGATTGTACATTTTCGTCATGGTTTCACAAATACGTAAGTAACTGTGATTATAATTGAGATTATTAATATATAATCTGAAACATTTAAATTATAAATATTTGTTTACAGGTTTTATTGCCTGAAACAATACTCACTCATGAGAGTGTTCGTTATCTGGCACTGGGACCGAAGAAGCAAATAAAGACTTGGCCAGGCTATGTCGTTAATGGCTTCAGGTTTAAGTCAACTCAGAATGCTATAAATGTCGAATTTATCAATGACGGCATCAATACCAAGGATTCCGGTGTTTGCATAAAAGCAATTACGTGAATTCATGTTTTTTTCATTCGATTATTTACTTATTGCAGATGGCACTCCTAGTCTTTTTCGTCGCGGCGGCACTCGTCTCCCTACTGGTGGTATGTATATTTTAGTTTAGTTTTTTATATCCATTTACACTTTCATATTGTTAATTATGTTTATGTGTTCTATTTACGGGTCATGATGGCTGGCCGTGGTCGTGGTGTTGGTCGTGGTGGTGGTGGTGGTGGTGGTGGTACGGGTCGTGGTCGTGGTCGTACTGGTTCTGGTGGTCGTGGTCGTATTCAGAGTTCCCGGGATGTGACCCCATCGAGCGAGCCCGACCCGGAGAGTACCCCGGGCACAGACGCATCCCGCCCTCGATCGACTACTTCATCGAGGCATCAGTCCGTATCTGCTAGCGGATCCGATCCGCTATCGGAACCACCAGCAGCGGATCCACCAGGGGATGTCCCAGTTACTGCACAGTGGGCCCCGGAGTACCCCCATACTCGGTTCCATCCGGTTACTGGGGAGTACATACGCGGACCTGCGGATCCTCCGACGGCACCAGAGAGGCCGAGAGGCGAGTTCCGACGAGAGCTATGGCCCGCGGGGACCTCGTAAGTAAATTTAAGTTAATTTATTAAATTTCTTTCATTTATTCAAGTTAATAATCCAGTCGTTTCTTCTTTGTAGGTTTTTTCCGTTTAATGTTGGAAGGGCCCTTGGAGAAATTATCAGGGCTAACTTCCACGGTCCCTACCTCAACTTTACGTCGGTGCCCCCAACCGAGCAGTACGTCTGGCTCGACGAGTTGAGGGTATATATCTATATTTTTTTGGTTAAGACTATGTGATTCTTTAATCAACCATTTTATAAATTACGTGATAATTGATTTTCTGTGTTAGAGAACGTACTGGTGGCCACCCCATCGCGAGGAGGGGATCCGCAGGACCTACCGAAGCGCATGCTCGAAGAAGATACGGGATATGATTCATGACCTAAAGATGGGGCATACGAGGCCGAATTGGATCCGGTAGGACTATTATGAGGACCTCTTAGGCATGATGGATAACCCTGCATACAAGAAGAAATCGGAGTTGAACCGATCTGCCGCGGGCCTTCATACGGGGGGATCAAGGTCTCACGCAGCGACACTTGCAGATCTGGTGAGCAACCGTAAATTTATTTCACTATCGAATTATGTATTATTAATTAAAGGAGTTAATTAGTTTCTACGCAAATTTCGTATGCAGGCCCAACGGATGGTGAAGGAGGGAAGGGCGCCAGAATCGGTCACCATGCACGACGTCTTCCAGCATACGCACAAAAGACGGAAGGACGGGAGCTTCGTCGACGAGAGGGCCAAGGAGACTGATGTAAGTACTTATGTTTATGAGATTAACGTTAGAATTAAAAATATTCGGACTATAACTTAGGTAAACTTAGGATTCACACTTAACTTAGTGAAACATAGGATTTAGATTACAACTTAGGTAAATCTTATAATATAAACACATTCATTTGATAGGCTGCGTATCGTGAGGCCCTTAGTCGGGCTCAGTTACCTGACACCGAGGATGTCGGTGAAACGACGCCCTTCCGGACGCCCTCTTCTTTGGCCGCTCGGAACGACTTGTTCGTAGATACCGTCGGCGGCTTTAAGAAAGGGTACCTGTACGGAGTCGGCTCCCTAGGGCCATTGCATATGGCGACGCAGAGATTTCCACCGACACCGCCTCCTCCCGTGGCCCGGGCAGACGATGATGTTAGGTCGCAGCTTACGCAGCTGCACGAGGCGGTGTCGTCCTTACGGGAGCAATTTGCTACGCACTTTCCGCCTGCGTCTGCTGCTGCCGAGGCGTCTGCTGCTGCCGGTACGTCTGCTGATGGTGCTCGTCCGTCTTCTACTGGTCCGTCGACTGCAGGTGTCGGTCCGTCTTCCGTGGGCCATCTTTCTTTCAACCCTGAAGCCCCTGTGCTACCGCCTACGGCTGTGACGGCACTCCTGGATCTCATGTCCGCAGAGCAGCTTCGTCGACTTCCGAGCACTGTCTACGACGCCTTGCCTCCGTACCTTGTGGAGGAGTTTATGCGTCGGTCGAATACGGGAACGGACAATCGACCTCCTCCTTCTTGAAATGTTGTATTAAGAAAATTTGGATTATTTGTGAGAGCTTTGAACTAATTGTGCTATAATCGGCTTATAGCACCGGATATTATGTTACTCTTTAGGATAATTGATATTTATTTTCTATTAATTTGGTTTGGTCTGTGATTCTTGGATAATTGGTCGTATGTGCATATTTGGTCTATGTGATTCTTGGATAATTGGTGTGCATGATATATTTGGTCTGTGTGATTGTTGGATAATTGGTGTGCATTATATATTGGTTTGGTTTATGCATATATTTGTGAACAGGGAAAGTGCTGCCAATTTTTTTCCCAAAAAACCCAGTTAGCGACGGACTAGTGACCGTTTAGCGACGGATATTCCCAGTTGCCGACTGGTTTTCGACGGATCATCCGTCGCTACCTGGAGTTTTTAAACTTTTTCCAGTCAGCGACGGGTTATCGACGGATCATCCATCGGCAACGTTCTGGTGGTATAAGCTTCGACGGCAAAGCGACGGAAAAGCCGTCGCCATGGCGACTGATAGTCAGCCGCTATTCCGTCGCTGTATGTGGCGACGGCTTAGCAGCTGATTATCCGTCGCCATGGTTCTGGAAATGCATGACATTTCCAGAACCATGGCGACGGATAATCAGTCAGCAATCCGTCGCTGTGCCGTCGCCGTAGCGACGGTTTCGCGACTACTAGTCCGTCGCCATGGTGCTGGAAATGTCAAGCATTTCCAGAACATGATCGACGGAATAGTCCGTCAGAACACCGTCGCCCATCCGTCGTTAATTACCTACGCATACCGACGGATTTGCGGCGGACCGATACGATCTGATACGCTGTTACGACGGGTTACCGACGGACATGTACGTCGCTATTGCCTACACAGTTCAATACTTAATAGTTGAAATGGACGGAAATCCGTCGGGAAAGTGTCGCTAATGTTTCGTATTGTGACGTCGAAAATCCGTCGCTATTCCGTTGCCGTGACGACAACTTAGCGACGGAACGTTATTAGCGACGAGCTGATTGCCGACGGATGATTTTGGCCAAATTCCGTCGGCAATATATCGGTCGCTAATGGTAATTACCGTCGAATTAGCGACGGATTCGGCCGTCGCTAAATCGATAAATTTTGGTAGTGGAAATCCAAAAAAACGAACCAAAAAAGCTACCAAATATTTTGAAACAATGGGTAACTGTGGCGAACTTGCCTCTACTAGGGCTCGAACTCCGACCTGGCTAGAGATCATTTGCAACTTTTACATTTTATATATATATATATATATATATATATATATATATATATATATATATATATATATATTCTGTGTTAGTGTATATATATATATATTCTGTGTTAGTGTATATATATATATATATATATATATATATATATATATATATATATATATATATATATATATATATATATATATATCTCTCGCTGTGTTAGTGTACCGGATAGATATTTGTACTGATAGTTATGTTTCATAGCTATACGAGTTCATACCGAAATAGGATGCAGCAGATAAAATGTAACTCTTGAAAGGTTAAGAACGCCGGTATTAGTTATTGGTTGGTACATTGACTGAAGCTCACCGATCTGTTTTGGTTTTACTACTCCGTAATTGCAAAAACCATAGATACATGTCCCCACAATAGGCCTGTGCGATACGGGAATCCATAACGTCGTAGGCCAGACAAAAAATGGTCACGATCTGAGTTGGCGTGGAACAGAATGGGACGTCCATGCATGAAAATTCAACGGCTAGGATACCACGCGGACGGTCGAAGACCGGCACCATTCTACCACAGGTATAAACGACGGCCGGCCACGCGGCCCATCGTACGGTACCGTAAGGACGTCGTGCGTATAGAACGGGTTGTTGGACGGCATTGGCCGTCGTAGGCATCGTGAAAACGTCGGAGACGTCTTCGACGTCATGGGTGAAACGAGACGTTGAGTTGCGGACGTTGAAAGACGTCACCGTCGTGGAACTCTGGAGCGCACGGTGTGCACGGGGCGTGCGCGTGGGATGATGATGACAAAACCAGTACGGACAAGATCCACACGAAACATCCGAAATAACATGACGTCCGGCTAAACATCGTGTACATAAGACACATGATTTAACTCCCGCACGTTCTGGATTAAAAAAAAAATGTACACACAATAAGTAATCCATGTAGGCACATACAGTCGGCAGCAAGTCGATACTACAATTAACATTATTGTATCTTACGCGCGCAGCAACACTGGGCTTTCTTGCAAAGTCTAGCATCTCCTGGGTCTCTTTCGATCAGCCCTAGCTCCAATTGTACTGCCCGGGCCACAATAATTAATTTCTCACCGGATGAAAGTAACCAATTTGCAAAGGGAGGACCACTACTAGGGATCTCGATATTACAATGTCAAGGAAGCAAGCCCACCAACCTTGTGATGTTCGACATTTCTATCTTATTGTTTGGATCTTTAGAAAGATTGTTGCGTCAAAAAGATAGAAGAAAGATCAAAATATATCATGATGTAAAGCACAAAATTTTGTCCCACCGAGCCGGATGTATTTGCATAACTTCTTTCGGATCGAAAATTTGCTGGAAGCTTTCAGAATATGGTGGTATATGGTGGAGTTTCTTTTTGAAGATTCATGAAGTGATCTCTTTTCTAGATGTTCTAGAGTATTCCTTGAAAATATCTAGATCTGAGAATATTTCCTAGAATAATCCCTCGAATATGCTGGTTCCAGAATATTCATGTAAGTCTTTTGACACCTTATGGAGGCTCATTTGTTCCTCATCATCCAAGAAGTTGTAAACTGCCTCTAGTATATTAAAGTTTTTAATCTTCAAATCTCTCTCTTTTGCTCTAACATTGTTCTCATTATCGTCTTAGTGATCTAGATAAGCGTTTGAGAAAGACTGACACGGATATTCGAGTAGAAAACTTTTGCGCAATACGGATCAAAGTGTAGCCAAAAATACTAAAGGGCCTTTTGGTTCATCGGGTTAGACAACGTAATGTAATTGGCATTATGTTGCAATCCTAATTCGAATGTTTGGTTGGATAATTTTTCTCCAAATGTAATGTAATCGCCATTACAAACTTGATTACATTACATCACTTTCTATTCAAATCGTTTACATCATAAAACCTATGTATTCCTAATTACGTTACATCCTTATATTCTAAATTACAATTTTGCCCTTCTTACAAATTTCAAACTTCTAAAATCCTGATCTATCCATTTTGTAGCGGCCTCGTTAGAGTCGTGGAGGGACTAGTGGAGGTGCTCGACCTCCTTCATCGCGTCTTTGATTCCTTGCATGTCTTCGAAGAAGCGGTCTGTGAAACCCATAACTTTTAGTTAATTATTTTGAATAACTTGAATTAGATAATTAATTATAGAAATTTAATTTTTGTTATTTTTCTAAATTATTGAAATTTTGTGTTTGCTAAATTAATATTTTGCCAAATTAGTATTAAAAGCTAAATAGAAAAAAAAATTATTTTCAAAATAAATGAATTTGGATTTTTGATTGCCTGGCCCAGTCCTGAACCCAATTCTGAGCCCGAATATATTTTAGAGTTACAAAATTTTAGTTACAGTTTTTCTAAAGAAAATAATATTTAAATCAGTAATCCAATCCATTTTTTTTTAGTGTCCATGAACCTTTTTGCTTTAAAATTCAGTAGCCCACAACAATACCCTTTCAAACCCATTATGTGCTCTTTAGCCCAAACCCATTAAGAGAGCAACCCATTAAGCCATATTTAAACCAAACCCATTTAAAGCCTTATAAACATATCCATAAACCTTTAACCCTTTAAGCAAAAGCCTTTTTCATTAGAGAGAGAGAGAGAGTTTATAACTCTCAATCGGATGGGTTCTCAACTGGAGAGAACCGAAGTCTCTCGGTTTGGCCGACCCCCCACCTCCCGTAACCGCCGGAAACCGGCGACCTTTCTTCTTCCGGCCGTTGGCTTTCCTTTCCCTGGTAACCCCTCTCCTCTTACCTATAAATAACCTCACTATTCTCCATCACCTCAAACCATTTTTCCCCATTCTTCTCTGACCTAACTTTCCCCAAAAATTATTCCGGCGATCCCCATCCGATTCGGCCCCATTGGACCGACCATCCCCTGGCCGAACCCTAATTCCGGCGTTTTCTCCGTTCCCCACCGCCGTCGCTGTCCCCGGTGCCCGGTCGACCGTCCGCCGGCCTTCCTGCCGGACCCGCGCCAGCCCCGACGTCCGGCCGGCCTCCTTCAGGCCCGATGCCCCGCCGCGGCTCCTTCCGGCCGACCACCTCCGGCGACCGCGCCACCCCGCCGAGCCCCTTCGGTAACCGCCCCGTCGGCCACCCCGTGCGACGCCCCTTCGGCGCTCCCTGCTGACCCGCGTCAGCCCCGCGGATCCGCCCCTGGCCCGCGCCCGTTCCTTCGCGTGCCCCCTCGCGTTCTGGCCGCTGCCCTAGCCCGCTGCCCCTCTTTCCCTGCTGTTCCAGCTTTTCGACAACACCCTGTTGGCTTCCTCGCTGATCTAGGTGCGTGCCCTAGCCGCACACTTCCCTGATCCGCTGATTTGTGGCAGCGACGCTGCTGTTCGCTGCTGTTCCAGCGCTGACCTGGGAATACTTTCGCTGTCGGAGCTCATTTTCTTTCTATATTTCATCTGAGAGCTCTAGCCGAGCAATCTGAGGTATAACCCCCTGTCCCGCTCATTTTATTATTTTAGTCGATGATGAAATGGTCCCCGATTCCCTTTGGCAATTCGGTTTTAGCGACATCGTAATTTTTCGGGACTTTCGGAAAGGTCCTGTGAATTGTTTTGGATTCCCGAAATATTTCGGGAATGGATTTTTAGTATGTGTTGGCTTTCCGGATTTTTTTCCGGGAACGTTCTGTGATTTGTGGAATTGGAATCGGACCTCCGAAATTATTTCGGGTCGTCCCGATTATTCTGTGGATTGGTTGTGGATTTTAAATATATATAAATTTGGGTTTCTCCCTGGTTTGGGATTTGCAGAAAATTATCGGCGCCAATTCCCAGTTTTTGGGTTGACCAAAAACAGAGGAGATGCTGCCCAATTTTTCCGTAAATCCTGAATTATTTTTAAAATGGATTTAAAATGATTTCGGAGTTTTATTTGATATTGGGTGACGACCGTATCGGTCAATGGACCCGGCTAAGTGCAAACGAAACCGGCCCCGCCCGGACGTTGAGGCAATTAGCCAAGATAAGGATCGGACCATATCTGAGACTTATAATTTACCTTTATTTTTATATTTAATTTCTGTTTATATTTATTTAATATTTCAGTTTAGGACTAACGGCAGTTTATCTTATTTCAATTTATGTAAATAAATTGTAATGGACATAAGCCCAGCTGGCTGTGGTCTGTAACTGTAATAGCTTAGATTTTCTTGTCTTTTCTGGTTTTACGAGTTTTTCTATTTAAACGATTAAATTGACTAAAAAGTATTTTCGTATAAAATTAATTAATTAATATTTTCTCATCTTAAAATTGACAAGTTTGTTAATAATTAAAAAGTCACGTATTTCTCACTAAATAAGAAAATTAGCTTTATATTTATATTTATAAAAATTACCAAGTTTTCATAAATAATCTGGCAGCGACGATGTTTTCCGAATTTAAAGTTAAAAATGATATTTTTCCCTCGTATTAAATCAACGCACTAATAATCGTGTTTTCTGTGTTTGGTTAATTTAAGAAATAAAATTGGACTAGGACGCAAATAGAGATTTCAACTAGCATAGCTAAGTTGGTAAACCTGATATCTGAGTTTATCTCTCGAATGTAGGAATTCGAGGACGACTCTAACTTCCCGTCTCGAAGTCTTCTACCTCTCCAGTCATTTTCTTGAGGCAAGTACATTTTGTGTTAGTTTACAATTATTTAGTAATCGTTTTATTGCAAGTTTAAACCACGATGCAACACGGAACTCTCTCTGAGAGCATTGACTGTAACTACTGTAACTACTGTAACTGTTTGGGGACTGGGGGAGTAGTGTAATGAGTATGACCACATCCAAATTAGTATAACAACTGTGCGAGCTTACTCCTCTTACACACGGGGATAAGCCATATCTTTTACTGTACAACCCAATCCGGTCATATTTCATTGCCTATTCACATCACAGAACTGTAACTGTTTTAAAACTGTAATTGCTTAGTTGATTTTCAAAATTGTTTAAAAGTGCATGATTCTATTATTATTTCAATTGTCAAATTAGCATGAATTGTACTTTGCTCCCTCCTGACTGGAGACCCAACATTTTAGGTATCACTGATGAGGCTTTGTTCCGCGATATTTTTCGAGGTCCCAACTAGAGGATGATGATCTCGAGACTGATGAGCTGGTTGCCTAGATTTTATAATTCATGATGTTTGTGGAAATAATGTATCTCAGATGTATCTTTCATTTTATTGTAAAAAGTTTTAAACTATTCGAATTATTAAAGTTGTGGCAATTAGACTGTGTTGTTTTATTTACCTGCATGAGTGATACAGCTTACTGCCGCCGTCTCAACAACGGTGCAGGCTGGGCATGATCCGATTCGACCCAAAAAATTGGGACCGGGTCGTGACATGTTTTTAGTGGTGGCCCATGCAGGTCTGAACAACAACTTAGGAAAACATATTTAGAAACAATTAGAACACTAGAACATCAAATTGCCACAGCATAGGACCAAAATATATTATAAATAAATATTTTTGTTTGATTATAGACTGGTAGGCTACCTTGCTTATGTGTGCATCCTAAACCTTCCAGAGAATGGCCACTGACAAGACCAATCCTGCTGTCGATGAGGTGTCATCTCCGGATCATACCCCATCTCCTCAACCAAGTCCAGGGTCTTTTCCCTCGCGGCTGATTGACCGTCCCCATAATGCATCCAGTGAAGTTTTCACTACACTGGCGATTTCTACCTCTTCTCAAACTGAGTTACATTTCTTTGGGGAAATACCCATTCCTGTTGCTCCACCAGTACCAGCAAACACCTCCCAAATGGTTGCCCTATTTCAAGAAATCATGGATTCCCAGAAGGCTCAAGCTGAAGTCCAGCAGGAACAGATGAATATCACGAGAGAAGTCATGAAGAACGTCAATGATGTAGCCTTAGCTATCTTAAACCGAATTGGAGCGGAACCTCGTCCTAGGAGGGACACCCCTGAATATAGAAGATGTTGGAGCCCTACTATCCGGCAGCCATATCATAAGAAGCTATTGGTTTGTGACTACGGTAAAAGGCCTGGTCACCAAGCCAATATTTGTCGCAAGAGATTGGGAAATGTTTGGCATGTGGATCCGCTGAACATCGGGTAAAGGACTGCCCCTTATCTTTCCATCAAACCAGAGTACCTATCCCAGTTACACCTGTTATGCCGCAACCTAGGGACTCTCTTCCTATCCAGCAGGCCTTGCCTCCTACAATAAGGCATGATGCAGACTCGAGGTTCATAGAAGATGAAGCAGTTGGAGACTGCTCGTACAAGAGCCAGAGCCATGAGGATTAGTATCTAGGACTGCTAAATAGCATTATCTATTTTTTGGAAGTTGTAACAGGATGTCCTTAGATCAATCATAAGAGTTTTTACTGTAATTCTCCACATGAATAAAAATTCTTAGTTACACCTTTATGGCAGATATTTTTCCTGATAGTCTTCCCGGATTATCCCAGATCTAGGCATAGGATTCACCATTGACCTAGTCCCCGGCTCTTTTCCTTTTTCTAAAGGATGTTACCAAGTCAAACCGAACGAGGCTAAGGAGATGAAGGATCAGATCAATGAACCGAAGTCTTTAGGAATTCATTCGAGACGGAGCTTCACCCTAGGGAGCACCTATTTTTGTTTGTGCCCAAGAAGGACGAAACAGTACGGATGTGCATCGACTACCGGGCTCTGAACAATATCACCATCAAGAACAAGTACCCTCTGTCCTGGATCGATGACCCATTTGATCAATTGAGCGGAGCCAAGGTGTTTTCGAAGATTGACTTAAGATCTGATCACCATTAGATCAAGGTCAGGAAAGAGGACATTCCCAAGACGGCATTCAACACCAAGTATGGGTAGTTTTCTTTGGTCATGACGTTGGACTGACAAATGCTCCTGCTGTGTTCATGAATCTCATGAACAGAGTTTTTCATGAGTATTTGAATCAGTTTATCTTCTCCATAGATAACATTTTGATATATTCGGAGACTGAAGAAGAGCATGAAGAACATCTGAGGAAAGTTCTGGAAACTTTGAAGAAAAAGAAGTTTTATGGTAAGTTATCTGAACGTGGATTTTCTTTGACAAGGTAGATTTTTGGCCATGTTGTCAAGAGAAGAAATTTCGATAGATCATAAGAAGATAACTACTATTGAGAACTGGACTACCCCAAGTTCAAATCGGAAGTTTCTTGAACTTGGCTGGCTACTATCAGAAGTTCGTGAAGGAATTCGCCAAGATTGCTGAGCCGATGACGAAGCTCACTTGGAAGAATAAAGAGTTCATCTGGACGAAAGATCGCCAGGCATCATTTGAGGAACTGAAAAAGAGACAGCACCGATACTAGCGCTACCCGCAGGAACCGGTGGTTTCTCAATCTACTATGATGCCTCTGATAAAGGACTGGGTTGCGTTCTTCAATAACATGGGAAAATAATTGCTTACATATCTAGGCAATTACGGATTCATGAGAAGAACTACCTCACACATGATCTGGAGCTTAATGCGGTTATCTTTACTTTGAAGCTAGAGAAACATTATATTTATGGAAAGGGAGTGGAAATATATACGGACCACAAAAGTCTGAAATATGTCTTCACTCAGAGGGAGCTGAGCAATTAGACAAAGAAGATGGCTGAAGTTGATGAAGGATTTCAACATCGACCCGCTATACCACCCGGGTAAGACTAATGTGGTCGCAGATGCACTTAGTCGATACCCAGTGGCGATGTCCTTAACCAAGGAGTGGCACCTACTAGAAGACGTCGAGAAGCTTGGACTGGAGGTTATACTACCTGGAGATAGAAGGACGGAGCTGGATGTTGATTCAGTATTGATGAAGTTCGAGGCTGATGGACAAAATCAAGAGGACGTAGTTTCAAAACGAGGCACTTTACAGGCTTAGAGATCAAGTGTTGGCAGGAACACTTGAGGGTTTCTAAATTGATCAGCAGTGGAACTCTGAAGAGTGGTACGAGACTTTGCGTATCGGCTGACAAACGGAGGAACGAGTTGATGAAAGAAATGCACCAGTCGCAGTATTCCATATATTCAGGAGCTAATAAGATGTATCGGAATATGCCTCCATTGATCGGTGCTATGGAATGAAGAAGGACAATTCCAGGTATGGGATTAGATGTGAATTTGTCAACATGAGGAATTTAGCAAGAGAACAACAAGTTTGTTGCAGCCGCTGGACAATTCGGAGTGGAAGTAGAAGCATATAACAATGAACTTTGAGTAAGGATTGCCTTGTTCCCAAGGAGGGAAGGGCACCAATTGGATTATAGTGGACCGACTGACTAAGTCAGCACACTTTATTCCCTTCAAGGTTAGTTTATTCACCGAGAAGTTGGCAGCATTGTACGAGAGGCACCCCTACCGGATTTATGGAGTACAAACCGGCGGACAATCAAATAAGATAATCCAGATGCTTGAAGATATGTTAGATCTTGTGTTTTGGAAATTTGAGGGTCTTGGAGAAGATCATTTAAAATTGGTAGAGTTTTCTTACAACAACTACCAAGTTAGCATCGTCAATCAGTGGAGTTTGAAGAAGGAGATAGCGTCTTTTGTGAAGATTTTCTCCTACCAGAGGAACGATCAGTGTTAGCAGAGCAGGAAAGTTAAGCCAGCTCAGACGCTACATTCCGGATCCGAGTCCCATATTGGATAATTCAGAGCTGAAGATTGGACTCAACCTTTCAGTGCCAGAGAAACCAGTTGCAAGCGTAGTCAGAGGTGAGAAGAAGATCAGAATTTGAGCCATCATTTAAACTCCTACTTCTTATCTTTTCGTTCTAAACTTGACTGATGCTGCTAAGTCAGCCTAGTTTTGCAAGCTATCTCTTTATCAAGCTTGATCATGACGGTATTTTATTGGGTGCACCCACTAATATATTGTCTAATCAGGACCGGTGCATGATGGTCTGATCAACCTCGTGTATTTTGGTTCGCTTTTGTATTTTTCTGCATGGATGATATCATAAATGAAACTAGTCCCTAAATCTTTTTCATCCACGACTGCATCGGAAATTCTTATTGTTGGACCTGAGTTACGGACGTAGTACCCGTACCTGCTTGATTTGAGTTTATCCTACCCCTAACCCTATCCTTCAAATTTCGAGGACGAAATTTCTTAAGGAGGGAAGGTTGTGAAACCCATAACTTTTAGTTAATTATTTTGAATAACTTGAATTAGATAATTAATTATAGAAATTTAATTTTTGTTATTTTTTCTAAATTATTGAAATTTTGTGTTTGCTAAATTAATATTTTGCCAAATTAGTATTAAAAGCTAAATAGAAAAAAAAAATTATTTTCAAAATAAATGAATTTGGATTTTTGATTGCCTGGCCCAGTCCTGAACCCAATTCTGAGCCCGAATATATTTTAGAGTTACAAAATTTTAGTTACAGTTTTTCTAAAGAAAATAATATTTAAATCAGTAATCCAATCCATTTTTTCTTAGTGTCCATGAACCTTTTTGCTTTAAAATTCAGTAGCCCACAACAATACCCTTTCAAACCCATTATGTGCTCTTTAGCCCAAACCCATTAAGAGAGCAACCCATTAAGCCATATTTAAACCAAACCCATTTAAAGCCTTATAAACATATCCATAAACCTTTAACCCTTTAAGCAAAAGCCTTTTTCATTAGAGAGAGAGAGAGAGAGAGTTTATAACTCTCAATCGGATGGGTTCTCAACTGGAGAGAACCGAAGTCTCTCGGTTTGGCCGACCCTCCACCTCCCGTAACCGCCGGAAATCGGCGACCTTTCTTCTTCCGGCCGTTGGCTTTCCTTTCCCTGGTAACCCCTCTCCTCTTACCTATAAATAACCTCACTATTCTCCATCACCTCAAACCATTTTTCCCCATTCTTCTCTGACCTAACTTTTCCCAAAAATTATTCCGGCGATCCCCATCCGATCCGGCCCCATTGGGCCGACCATCCCCAGGCCGAACCCTAATTCTGGCGTTTTCTCCGTTCCCCACCGCCGTCGCTGTCCCCGGTGCCCGGTCGACCGTCCGCCGGCCTTCCTGCCGGACCCGCGCCAGCCCCGACGTCCGGCCGGCCTCCTTCAGGCCCGATGCCCCGCCGCGGCTCCTTCCGGCCGACCACCTCCGGCGACCGCGCCACCCCGCCGAGCCCCTTCGGCAACCGCCCCGTCGGCCACCCCGTGCGGCACCCCTTCGGCGCTCCCTGCCGACCCGCATCAGCCCCGCGGATCCGCCCCTGGCCCGCGCCCGTTCCTTCGTGCGCCCCCTTACGTTCTGGCCGCTGTCCTAGCCTGTTGCCCCTCTTTCCCTGCTGTTCCAGCTTCCCGACAGCACCCTGTTAGCTTCCTCGCTGATCTAGGTGCGTGCCTTAGCCGCACACTCCCCTGATCCGCTGATTTATGGCAGCGACGCTGCTGTTCGCTGCTGTTCCAGCGCTGACCTGGGAATACTTTCGCTGTCGGAGCTCATTTTCTTTCTATATTTCATCTGAGAGCTCTAGTCGAGCAATCCGAGGTATAACCCCCTGTCCCGCTCATTTTATTATTTTAGTCGATGATGAAATGGTCCCCGATTCCCTTTGGGAATTCGGTTTTAGCGACGTCGTAATTTTCCGGGACTTTCGGAAAGGTCCTGTGAATTGTTTTGGATTCCCGGAATATTTCGGGAATGGATTTTTAGTATGTGTTGGCTTTCCGGATTTTTTTCCGGGAACGTTATGTGATTTGTGGAATTGGAATCGGACCTCCGAAATTATTTTGGGTCGTCCCGATTATTCTGTGGATTGGTTGTGGATTTTAAATATATATAAATTCGGGTTTCTCCCTGGTTTGGGATTTGTAGGAAATTATCGGCGCCAATTCCCAGTTTTTGGGTTGACCAAAAACAGAGGAGATGCTGCCCGATTTTTCCGTAAATCCTGAATTATTTTTAAAATGGATTTAAAATGATTTCGGAGTTTTATTTGATATTGGGTGACGACCGTATCGGTCAATGGACCCGGCTAAGTGCAAACGAAACCGGCCCCGCCCGGACGTTGAGGCAATTAGCCAAGATGAGGATCGGACCATATCTGAGACTTATAATTTACCTTTATTTTTATATTTAATTTCTGTTTATATTTATTTAATATTTCAGTTTAGGACTAACGGCAGTTTATCTTATTTCAATTTATGTAAATAAATTGTAATGGGCATAAGCCCAGCTGGCTGTGGTCTGCAATTGTAATAGCTTAGATTTTCTTGTCTTTTCTGGTTTTACGAGTTTTTCTATTTAAACGATTAAATTGACTAAAAAGTATTTTCGTATAAAATTAATTAATTAATATTTTCTCATCTTAAAATTGACAAGTTTGTTAATAATTAAAAAGTCACGTATTTCTCACTAAATAAGAAAATTAGCTTTATATTTATATTTATAAAAATTACCAAGTTTTCATAAATAATCTGGCAGCGACGATGTTTTCCGAATTCAAAGTTAAAAATGACATTTTTCCCTCGTATTAAATCAACGCACTAATAATCGTGTTTTCTGTGTTTGGTTAATTTAAGAACTAAAATTGGACTAGGACGCAAATAGAGATTTCAACTAGCATAGCTAAGTTGGTAAACCTGATATCTGAGTTTATCTCTCGAATGTAGGAATTCGAGGACGACTCTAACTTCCCGTCTCGAAGTCTTCTACCTCTCTAGTCATTTCCTTGAGGCAAGTACATTTTGTGTTAGTTTACAATTATTTAGTAATCATTTTATTGCAAGTTTAAACCACGATGCAACACGGAACTCTCTCTGAGAGCATTGACTGTAACTACTGTAACTGTTTGGGGACTGGAAGAGTAGTGTAATGAGTATGACCACATCCAAATTAGTATAACAACTGTGCGAGCTTACCCCTCTTACACACGGGAATAAGCCATATCTTTCACTGTACAACCCAATCCGGTCATATTTTATTGCCTATTTACATCACAGAACTGTAACTGTTTTAAAACTGTAACTGCTTAGTTGATTTTCAAAATTGTTTAAAAGTGCATAATTCTATTATTATTTCAATTGTCAAATTAGCATGAATTGTACTTTGCTCCCTCCTGACTGGAGACCCAACATTTTAGGTATCACTGATGAGGCTTTGTTCCGCGATATTTCCCGAGGTCCCAACTAGAGGACGATGATCTCGAGACTGATGAGCTGGTTGCCTAGATTTTATAATTCATGATGTTTGTTGAAATAATGTATCTCAGATGTATCTTTCATTTTATTGTAAAAAGTTTTAAACTATTCGAATTATTAAAGTTGTGGCAATTAGACTGTGTTGTTTTATTTACCTGCATGAGTGATACAGCTTACTGCCGCCGTCTCAACAACGGTGCAGGCTGGGCATGATCCGATTCGACCCAAGAAATTGGGGCTGGGTCGTGACACGGTCGAGTTTGGCGTCGTTGGCAGACGAGCATCCCAAGGAGCTTCAGCAATAGATCAGGTGGCGGTTCATCTTGATGCCTCTTCCTCCTCCTTCGGCGAAGGTCGGGTCGACCGCGTTGTGCTGCCAGGAGCCGGAGAAGAGGTTGCTCATGTTGTTGTCTCATGGTTTTGATCGGGTAGGTTGAGTGGTTTGGAAGTATTATGGTGGATAGGGGTGAGCAAATACCGATCGATACCAAAAAACCAACCGAATACCGATTAAAAATATTTTGAAAAATCGAACCGAAATTATGTACCGATACCGAATTGCCGAACCGACTAAATTACGGTATAATGGTAATGGTAACGGTTTGAGTATAGTACCATACCGAAAATACCGAACCGAACCGATTCACACACACACACATATACACACACACACGCACACAATTTTTAATGTTGTTCATGATTAATTTACACTACTCATTTTTATTTTTATCTTTGTTTTGGTTGGTTTTCTAGAACTACGAATGGATTTTAGTGGACTTGAATTTATGTTAAGAATGCTAAGAATTGAGTTTTTGATCTTTTGAGCTTATGTTTTTGTGTTCTCATAGAATTTTGAAGTGAATTTTGTAAACTTATACTAAAGATTAAACTTAGTGACCGCGTTTGATATTTTAAGCTCATTTTTAGGTGTTGCGACTTGTTACATATTGTTATAATAATTTTGATTAGTTGTTTGGTTGGTAGAGGTTTGGCTTTAAAATTAATGTTTCCAAAAAAGTAAAAAATATATATTATAGATTAAGAGGTTTTACAATATTAAGTGTGTTAATTGATCAAATATTAATTGGTAAAATACCGATACCGAACAAAAATCGACCGAATACCGATTTAACCGAAACCGAAAAAACCGATTCTAAATGGTACGATATTGGTATTTATTTTTCAAATACCGATTTTAAAAAATACCGAAAAATCGACAAAATACCGACCGATTATACCGATGCTCACCCCTAATGGTAGAGTTGGTCAAGAAGGAAGAAGAAGAAGAAGAGGGGGGGGGGGGGGTTAGGGGGGAGGAGAGAGGGAGAGAGGGAGAGAGAGAGAGAGAGAGGAAAAAACGAGGGTTTGAATGGGCGTCAATCTTTTATTTTGTTGGCTGTTCTTTGCAGTTGAGGGGAGATGGAGAGATTGGTCAAAATGTTTTGATTAGAAGAGGAAAATTTGCACCTATCAATTAAGAGAAACAATAGTGTGCTTATATTGAGTCATTTTTTTTTCCAAGGTACAAGTCCGTTAGATTTTCATCATTTAAGCGTCTCCCTTAAATTTGCACCTATCAATTTGATCAATGGTATTTACGATTCCATACATCTATTTTTAGAGTTTGCATATAATTTTGAGTATTTTATTTGATTACTGGGTAAGAAATTTCTGGTTTATACCTATTTTTGAAAATTTTTCTGAATGATATTTATTTTATGTCATTATTATTATTTTTTTTTACATAAAACGATGTGATGTTTTATTTTATTTGGTTAATGTATACTTTTTTCTGAGATGAAATGGAGTTTATTGAATGTTTTGGTTTATATTGTACCATACGAATGTTATTATTTTTATTTTTTTTATATGATACGATGTAATATTTTATTTTTTGGTTACCAGATACTTTCTATTAATTAAAAATAATAAAATTTCCCATATATATATATATATTATAATAATAATAATAATAATAATTATTATTATTATTATTATTGTTTCATTACATTAACATGTTAAACCTATATATATATATATATATATATATATATATATATATATATATATATATATATATATATATATATATATATATATATATATAAAATATAATTATATTGTATATCAAAATAATAATTATATTTATATATATATAATTACATTATATTTATATATTTATATAAATATTTATTTATTTTTATTTTTTTTCAAAGGAAATATTTTTTTGAAAAGGTAAAGTGGCTCACGGAGAGCATTACAGACAGGTGCCGGGACCAAAAAGACACAAAAGGGTCCCGGTAAACAAAGTAGGAATTTGTAAAGTTAGAAGTTCGAAATTTCAAAATTTTGGCCGACCAAAATTTCGAAATGGCTAAAGGTTACAAAATTACCATAACCGTAATTTCAGAAAAAACAAAGGCTAAAGGCGGGAAAACGAAGAAGCTTCCCGAGAAGGGGGGAGGGGGGGGGGGCTCTGCCCGAGGCGCTCAGCCCGAGGCCCCCAAGCGCGCGTAGGCTCGCGTGGGCCAGCGCACATCCCGAAGGGGGGCGCTGACCGGCAGGCACCCTACCCGAGGTGCAGAGTGCGCGGCCCGAGCAGTCGGGCGTGCGGCACGAGATCGGGATGCGCCTCCGGCGGGAAGCGCTCGCCCGGAGGGAGGAGGGGCGGGCGGAGGAGGAAGGGCGCGATGGCGCGGCCTCCGGGCGGAGCAGACCCGGTCGGGGCCGGGCTGGGGAGACGTCCGTCGCGCGAAGGAGGAATGGCACGGGGTGAAGCGGCCCGGCACAGGGCACCGCCTGGGAGGCCGAGAGGGGGGGGGACGGGGAGCGGGGACTCCGGCGAAGGGGCGTAGGCTCCTGCGGGCCCCGAGAGCGGCAAGAACGGTGGGGGGGTTTACTCCGCAGGGAGGGAGGGAGACCCGGCGGGGGACGCGCGGCCGGAGGCCTACCACCGGCGGTGGGGGTTGGCCTGCAGCATGCGACGAAGGGAGCTTCGGAGGGCAAAGTTGGAGAGGGTGGCGGCGACACGGGGGCGTCGACGAACGGCCGTCGAAGGGCGTAGCTGCGACGGGGACGGCGTAGAACAACCGTCCGACGCCGGGACGGGGGATGCAGGGCATGCCGAGGGAGCGCGGGTGGCGGGGAAGGTCAGGGGGGAGGGGACTCAGCCGGGGGGCTGATGGAGGAGGAGGCGGAGTAGGGCCACCGCAGGGAGCGGGTGGCCGGAGCCGAAGGGGGCACTACTAAAATCTGTCAAATCAGCGATGCCTCAGGACGTCGCTAAATAGGGAAAATACGTCGCTAATATCGATTAGCGACGTATTTAGCGACGTTTGTACGTAGTCGCGATTAACCTAGTCGCTAAACAACAAAACGTCGCAATACGTCGCTATTGCGACGATACTCAGCGACGCGGACACGTCGCTAATTCAGCGACTACCAGCGATGTAAGACGTCATCATTTACCGACGCAACCTAGCGACGTTAAGCGACTTGACATGCATCGATGCTGACCTGGCCTAGAGCCAAATGTCGACGTTCTGCGACTTTGCTACGTTGCTATAGTACCGACATATAGCGACGTCTTACGTAGCGATGTTTAGTGGCGATCAACGACGGTATTCATCACAGTTAGCGACGTTGTGATACTTACTTAGCGATGTTACCGTCGTCGCTGGACGTCGCTGAACGTCGCTAATCTTGAAAAAAAATACAGCATTTGCAGCATCCCCTGCAGCATTTGCAGCATCCCCTACACCATTTGTTACCACAACGACGGTGTGTATCACGAACACAGTATCAAACAACAAAGATACACACAATCACGAACACGTTTGAAACACAATCTCATCAATCAACACAGATATATGAAAATTTGTAACAACAATGTCAAACATAATGGTCCACAACTTAATTGCCAAGTATGGGAACGAATGGCTCAGAATACAACCCAAAATTCATTCTAGCATACATTAGTGTGAATCATCTATGTTCTGTACATATGGTGTAGTATATGTTCATATCGTATCTAGTATTTGAAGAATGTAACAGAATCAAGATGAACTCACATAATGTAATACTAAGACATCATCTACTACTATATAAGATATAGTGATAGGTTGTCGTATCATCATTGCCGAGGGATGAGGGTCGGAGGACAAATATCGCTCGAGTGAGCCAAAGGCATGCAGTCACTTCCCTCCCTCTCTCACGCTATCAACGTCACAACTTTTCCACCTCAAGTTCTGATCAAGCATCTTCCTTCTCCTCTCCTCCACCATGGCTCTGGACCCATCTGCTCCTCCCTACTTCCCTTCTTCTTATTTGACTCTCTCAGCCAAAGGCATCTTCCTTCTCCTCTGTAGAAGCATGGAATTTCACAACCAGAAAGCCCATGCGCCAGACACTACATGCGCCAGAACTCAGACGAAGAACTTCACAGCAAAGTCAATAAGTATAGATATTTGAAGAAGGACTTTTTATTTATATATAAAAGTCGATTACATGTCTAGAAAAGGTTGTACAAAGGAGAATTTCTACAAAGGAAAGAGCCTAAGTCTACAGCCAGCGGCCACCATGCGCCTTCAGATAAGCGCAGCGGCCACCATGCGTCTCCAGATAGGCGCAGCATCACTATGCGCCACCAGTGAGGCGCAGCAGATATCATGCGCCTCCATCCAGGCGCATCCTATCATCTCTTCAGCAGCTCAGTTATGTGCATCCCTTCAGCCAAATTCTTCCAGCCAGGCTCACCTGGCCGAGCAGAGCCCAGTTATGTGCCGCTCTTCCAACCCCCTCTGGCTGGAACCAAGGAAGGGAAGAGCACCGCAAATGCTGTGGCCAGGGGAGGCTTCGAAAGAGCCTCCAAAGCCGAAGGAAGACCGTGATCAAAACCGCGGCTAAAGGAGCAGCTTTCAACACAATCAAAATGGGCGACACCCACTTTGAAGGAAGAGAGAGCCTAGCACCGCCATTCCGATCTACGGCTCTTCCGAAATAACGGAGACGAGGCTCGAGCATCCCTATCTTTGGATGCAACAGGCACCTTCCGCCTTCCTTAGAAGCCCTCGACTCCGTCTTTTGGATGTAACAGTCACCTTCAAGTGCATCGAAGACAACACAGCGTCTCATCTTCACCCTCGGGAGCACTTCGTCAACAGAATGCACCCGCATGTTCAAGTTCATGTTGGAAGTACGTGAGGGAATGAGAAGCAAATCTTCTCTCCATGCCACTATTTATAGGCCGGGCAAATCAAACCCACGTGCCAAGTGGATGGCCCTCCGAATTCCGTGCAATGAATTTACATTAAATGGATGAACCGGACGCCTCGAATTCAGCCAAACGGCTATTTATGGCACTCGAAGAGCGAGACAGCCGCATCATTAAAAGACATGTCCGATGTGCCAGCCAGACAGCGCATCACACGGACGCGCCCTTCGGCATCAGGCGCATCACACAGACGCGCCCTACAATACTCGGCGTATTATAGAGGGTGCGCCCTCACACATCTCCATACCGAGTGGAACGCCAACCGATGCGCCCACTCAGCTGTCCATCGAACGTCACCAACATTAAATGCTGAACTGACAGAGTTGGCAGCACGTCTCCCAAAGTCTGAACAGTTGACAGCTTTTCAGAAAATAAAGCGTCGGCAACGTCAGCATCATCATGACTTTGTTTCGACGGCTACTGCCACGTGGCCACTCCACCATCAGCATGCGCCTCTACGGCCATGCGTCCAAATCAGCATACGCCTCTACGGCCGTGCGTCCAAATCAGCATGCGCCTCTACGGCCATGCGTCCAAATTAGCATGCGCCTCAAAAGCCATGCGCCTCAGACTGCTCTCTGATCCCGAAAGACAGAAGGAAAGTCGCCTGCATGCGCCTCAAAAGCCATGCGCCCCAAATGGTTTGTAACTCCTAAAGGTTATGAGCCGCAGCCTCCTCCTGTGCCCAATCCAAGGCGCAGCCCACCAGATCACTTCTCTCCACCAAATCCGAGATCTTCGAACCATGAGTCGACGACACGTGTCTTTTGACTCAACTCATCCAAGATTTCAGCAACGGAAAGATCTTCTCTCTGCTACGTGCTGGCTCACAACAGCAGTATAAAGAGTTCTCCCCCTCGATCAGGGCGCAGCATCCGTGTGCCTCCATCAGCAACCTCCACGTGGCATCCCCACACCGGCGCATCCTGCATGCGCGCATGAGCAGCCAGCCTGCAAAACTATAAATAGAAGGATCATCTCCTTCACACACACACAGAGACTCAGAACACACAAGACTCAAAAAGAATCCACAACAGAGAATCACCAGAGAGGCGGTCCTAGACACTCAACGTCTTCCTCCTCTCAGCAAGCTCCAGCACCCAGAGCAATCAACACCTTCAGAGAACCGATAACCGCCGTCAGCCGGTCAATGGAGTCAACGCATTACCACTCGCTCCATTGGCACTAAGGACCCAGCTTAAATAAAAGTGTACTCCTAGGACTACATCTAAGTCCTATATTGTATTACTGTTCTGTTTGTATTAAGATTTCAATCAAAACAATTTTAATGGCAAATAAGCTGGCGACTCTGCTGGGGACTTCTTTCTCCTCTACCGAGAAAGTCGTGTCACAGGCCGACGACGTGAAGGTGGGCTCCTCCCACAAGACGCTGGTAGTGCGCCTCAATCAACAGGCGTACGAGAAGTTCATTTCTGAAGGAAGTGCGAGTCCTTCGAAGCGGCTGTCGAAGTCGAAGAAGACCCGCGCAGTCTGGGTGCGCAAAGTCGACGCCTCGGGCACCACCATTGAAGGGGATGCGCCCGTCCAGCCTTCCCTTCCTGCTGACGTCCTCAGCAGTCAAGGTGCGCCCGCTGATGCAGCGCATCATTCGGGGAAGCGTGTGGCTGACCACGTTCCCCAGCCATCTTCCTCTCAGGCGAGGAAGATACGTCGACGGAGCAGGGGCGCAGCCAATGCCCCGCACATTACTTCTGATGCGCCACAAAGAGCCTCTGTCTTTGACAGACTCACTCGCTGTAACGGCGAAGAGAATTTGGATGCTGAGTACTATGCGCCCCAGCGGACTGGTACGAAGAAATCCAAGGCGGCACGGGCCATGCGCCACAAACGTGCTATGCCAGCAGCCGCCATAGGCACGCGCTTACAATCACGCGCGCTGCCGATGGCAAGCTGTACAAGGTTGACTCAAGGGCTTCTGTACCGACAACGAGTCGACCTTCAAAGTCCTCATCTCGCTTGGGCGCATTCACTGCGTGCACAACCAAGCCGAGAGAGGCAAACTCAGTGGTCTTGAACTCCCGCGCCTCCTCTGGTTGTGCGTTTGAGGTCCGTTCAAGTCGCTTCAAATGCTGTGGTTCCCCCACTACTGATCGTGATGCCTGCTTGGTATTAGATCAGGGGGCGCAGCACTCATCCGACCACCCCGGCGCTTGGCCCTGCCATGCGTCTGAGAGGGGTGCGAGGGTAGCACTCTCCTCCAACGACTTGCGCAACGTGATCACTCACAAGCGCCGGTCAGGAGAGTTGACCAACAAGCACGATGCGCCTCTCACGGGGCACACTTGTGCAGTGGTCACCATCAACTGCTGTTGCAAGACGGCAGTACCGCCAAAGCAGTCGGTCTTCCAACGGCTACAATCATCGACACCCCTCCGACATCGCCTTGGGACGAAGGTGTCAGCAGAGGAGGAGCTAAAGGTTGCTTCATGCAATGTGATCTCCAACTCCTCATCTGTCCGGAAGACGACTGCCAATTCCTCGTCTTCATCCAAAAGCCAGCCGAGGAAAACTAAGGCAGCTGTCACGACCTCTGGAGTGTTTGAAGGCACTCGGTCGAGGAAGAAGTTCTTGGAGGAAGCTGGGGATAGCCAGACCCTTGTCGAGCCTCCTTCCGAAGACGAAGATGTCCAAAGCACAGCTGCGACGGATCTTCATCAAGGCGAAGATGGCCTCCCTGAAGCCCCTCAAAATGACGATGTCCTCCAGGACACCGCCGGGGGTAGTGCTGGAAACGAAGAGGCCCTTCAAGACAGAGCTGAGGGCAGTCAGGCCCTTGCAGATGCGCCTGTCGAAGACGAACTCCAGAATATGGCTGGGGGTGGCCAAACACCAGGAGAAGTGACTCTCCCACATGAGAGCGAGGATGAGAGCGAAGCCTCAACTAATCCATCCACTTCCGGCCGTGTCATGACAGTATACATGACCGGGGGTGATCTTGAGACTGATGCGTCGCCACAGGACATTGTCCAGCACATAGACTCGCTAGAGGAAGGACTCAAAACCCTCTCTGCTTCAATGCAAGCACTGACTCAAGCAGTGTTTGAGATGCGGTCGGCCTTGATCAGGATACCTTCAAATGGTCCCGACCCAGGAGCCAATGGAGAGTCGAGTGTGCCCCTCCAACGGACACCCTCAGACACAGAAGCACCCCGGACGTCGGAGCCCTCAAACGCTCCACTCCAGGTGGTACCTCCTTCCCCGACTCCTAGCTCCACGGAGGACGTGGTCGAAATAATCAAAGATCTGCGGGAGCGCTTCGAGTCCAAGAACAGGCAGGAGGAGCGCCAGAAGATGGGCATTCCCCAGCCTTATCCCCTTGAGTGGAACAAGGTGGTTTATCCCCCAAAGTATAAACCACAAACACTCACGCCGTATGACGGGAAGGACTCTCCACGACGGTACCTGACGTACTTCCAGTCGCAGACAGGGCATCTTCCGAAGGAGGACGCGCTCCTCACCAGCATCTTTGTTGGGGCCCTGAAAGGGGTGGCGTATGACTGGTACTGCAGCCTCCCCGATAATTCCATATCGTCCTTCGACGACCTGACACGCCTCTTCCTCGACCGCTTCTACGACGGTGGAAAGGACATGACGATGGCGTCTCTCATTGAGATACGCCAGAAGGACAAGGAAACGGTTCGGGCATTCATCGAACGCTTCCGTCAGGCCTGCTTCAGGCTACCTCCAGGCATGCCGGAGCATGCGCTTCTCTCCGCTTGCAGTATGAACATGCTGCCTGCAGTAAAGCTTTGGCTTAACTCTACTCCCCCTCCCGACTGGAGCTCCCTAATCATCGAAGCTGAAGCTGCAGAGAAGAAGACGGCCAATGCACGTCTTCTGGGTGTTAGCTTCCCCGCCTTTGACGATAAGAGGAAAAAGTCCGCAGTCAATAACTCCGGACGAGAAACAAAGGGGAAACAGGCATTGACTGTTAATGCCTCGAAGGGCGCATCTGCGCCTACTCAAAAGCCTCCACTGGCACCGAGACCCAAGGAGGTTTATTCATTCAATGATGACGACACCCTGCAACTCTTTGAGATACTGAAGCAGGGTGACAAGATCAAGCTTCCGGACCCGAAGCGGCTCGATGAAGTCGGGAAAGTGGACAACCCGAGGTACTGTCACTACCATCGGTTTGTCGGACACCCGACTAAGGACTGCTACGTCCTCAAAAATTACATCCAGCGCATGATCAATGCGGATGTAATCTCCGTCGACTATGAAGAGAAGACGGTGTCAGCTAATGTGGTGTCACTTCAGTTCGGCACCTTGCCGCCGACTACCATACAAGATGGCGTCGTCCCCATCCCTAAGGCGACAATGGAGGTGGTGAACTTGCCACCCACCCGTGACAATGTGAGTGGACTTGTCCCACTCACCACATCTCGAGGAGAGGTCCTCTGGGTTCACCCGACCTCGTCTCCGAGGTAACTCAACCGGAGGTACGAGCTACCTCCAAAGCAAAAGGCAGGAAGATCAAGTCTTGCCGCACGGTCTCTTCTTCAACGGAAGAGGCGCTTCCTGTGCAGACGCGTGCACAACAGAACTCCCAGCCCGGTGAAGCTGCCGCCGAAGTGGTGCCTCCTGGCACCATCCCTGAGGAGGGTCCATCCAAGCCCTCAGCAGCCAATAAACAAAAGCAAGTGGAGGCCCGTTTCGACAGACCTCTGCGGAAAGAAAATGCTTCGGGGCTAGCCAAGCCCCACAATTTTGACATTCTGGCGCAACTAGCCAGTACTCCTGCACGCTTGTCTTTGTTCGAGCTCCTGCGTCTCTCCAAGGACTCCCGAGAAGCTCTCTGCGAAGCTCTGAAGGATGCCGAATCCTTTCTCAGTCAAGTCAAGCAGCCTGAAGACCTCCCAACTACTTGTGCACACTGTCATTGTGCGGATGAAGTTATCCCAAACATAACCTTCACCCAACAAGACATGCTGCTCAAGCATCACCGACATAACCGACCGTTGTATTACACAGGGTACATCGGTTCGGTAAAGGTGAACAGGATTCAGATCGATCCGGGGTCTTCCCTAAGCATCATTCCAAAGGCGCTGCTATCAAAGCTGGGGATCCTAATGTACCGGCTGGCGCCCTCCATTACGACCATCAGTGGCTTCAACGCTAGCAAGAGCGAGCCACTGGGCAAGATCCGGCTGAAGTGTCACATCGGCAGCCTCAAAACTGAGGTGACTTGTTATGTGGTGGATGCCGAGGTCAACTACAACATCTTACTCGGACGACCATGGTTACATGAGTACATGGTGGTGCCCTCCACGCTCCACCAATGCATGAAATATGTATCCACCAACGGCGTCATCCGGACGGAGTTTGCAGATATCGATCCCTTCAAAGGGATTGAGGCCTACTTCACCGATTCCGACTTGTACAAACCCATTGACGAGGAGAAAGCCAATGACGCTAATGATGAGGCAGAGATGGCAACAGAGCCGGACATGGAGCCTGAGACGACTCCCGATGCCCCCTTGAAAATCCGTCTGAAGGGGAAACCACCCCAGAAGGCGCCTCCAATGAGCATCAAGCTATCAGGAAAAGCGCCGGCTCGCGAAGCTCCCCTGAAGATACGCCTCAAGGGAAAGCCACCTCAAACAGCGGCTCCCCTGGTGGTAAAATTACAAAGGAAGGCGCCACTCATCGGAGGCGCAACCGAGGCACCTCTCAAGGTGCGTCTTAAAGGCAAGCCGCCGCAGTCATCCAAGATGCCGGAGAGGGCTCACATAACCCTCTCAGACCCTAAAGTCAGAGCGGTGGAGGACTCTCCTGATCCGGCCCCAGAGCTTACAGATGAGGAGCTTGGCGAATACATCTCCGCTGATGTAGACGCACCCTCCTTCGACAATGTAATCCCACGGGATAAAATCTCATACTTTATCAATAATAGAGTGTCTTTCAATTATTCTTGTCTTCCACACTGGAATGCCATGTATACATTAGACAACGCTCTACGGTCGTTGCAAACACAAGTAACGACCGTCTACCATAATCAAATAGTCCCGTCTCAAGGAGTCTTCATAGTCCCTCCACGGAGCCGAGACCAAGGCACCATCATCTCGGGCAAAATCGAGCGTCGTCGGGACCTCCCGTCAATCGAGCCCGAACCTGATACCGGCAGAGTACAAGTCTATCGGTACACAGATGCGGCTAAGCACATCATCCAAAAGATGGGCTACGACCTGAAAAGCAACAAAGGCTTAAACTACGGCAAGGGTCGGCATCTCCCTGTCCGGCTTTCGATGCCCAATGGAAAGCCACAGGATTACTATAATCGGACTCGACGGGGGTTAGGCTATGTCACGCCGCCATCAACTCCAGAGAGTTCAAACGCAGAAGACATAGAACATTCCCACTCGTCTGAAGCATCGACGTGGAATTCCGATACCAGTATCGGATCAGTCTTCAGGAAAGTGCTGTCAGCTAACATGACATCGGCGCAACCTCAGAAAGATGAAGGCGAAGACCAACCGCCGGAACCCTTCGAAGAGGAACCCTGGGCTCAGCGCCTAGGAGAACAATGGGAGTCTCGTTTTGAGTTACGAGAACCTCCCACCGAAGACGAAGTCGAGCAGATCGACCTCGGGGATGGGTCTTCTTCTAAACCCATCTTCATCAGCAAAAGCTTGGAAGGAGAAGATCGAGAATCTTTAGTCCAACTGGCTAAAGAGTATATTGACGTCTTCGCTTGGAGCTACGAAGACATGCCGGGTCTCGATCCACAGATCGCGATGCATAGGTTGAACATCTTACCAGATGCCAAACCTATCAAACAACAACAGCGACGCTTCCACCCGGACATCATGAACGCCATCGATCAGGAGGTGGACAAGCTCTTGACCAGTGGCTTCATCCGTAAGGAACAACACCCGGACTGGGTAGCCAACGTCGTCCCTGTCACCAAGAAGAACGGGAAGATACGAGTCTGTATCGACTTCAGGGATCTCAACTCTGCTTGCCCGAAGGATGAATTCCCGCTCCCAATCACCGATGTAATGATCGACAACACATGTGGCTTTGAACGCATGTCCTTCATGGACGGGTATTCAGGCTACAATCAAATCAAGATGTTCCCCGATGACGCAAAACACACGTCATTCAGGACTCCGAAAGGTGTTTTCTGCTACAAAGTAATGCCCTTCGGCTTGAAGAATGCCGGTGCAACATACCAACGGGCGATGAGTACCATCTTCCGTCAACATCTTCGCAAGACAGTTGAGTGCTATGTTGACGACATCGTAGTCAAGAGCCGCCTCAAAAGAGATCACCTACAGGACCTGAAGACGGTCTTCGATCTCATGCGGGCACATCAACTCAAAATGAACCCCGCTAAATCCTTCCTGGGGGTTTCTAGCGGCAAATTCTTGGGCTTTGTCATCACGGCAAAAGGCATTCATGTCGATCCCGAGAAGACTAAAGCCATCCTCAACATGGACCCTCCGAAGAACCTTCGAGAACTTCGGGGCTTACAGGGACGTCTGGCATACATCCGGAGGTTCATAGCAAACCTCTCCGGTAAATGTCAACCCTTTACTCAGCTCATGAAGAAGGGAGTCTCTTACGTCTGGACAGAGGAGTGCCAAAAGGCTTTCGACGACATCAAGGCTTACTTGACAAGCCCGCCAGTCCTAGTGGCACCTGTCGCCGGCAAACCATTCCTCCTCTACGTCCGTGCCATGGATCATTCCCTCGGCGCTTTACTCGCTCAAAACAGCGATGCAGGCTACGAGCAAGCAATCTACTACCTCAGTCGAACACTCATCGGGGCCGAACACCGGTACAACCCTGTTGAAAAGGAGTGCTTGGCTTTGGTGTTTGCCATTCAGAAGACTCGTCATTACGTCTCGGGCCAGACAATTCACGTCATCTCCCGAGTCAATCCACTCAGAGTTCTCATGACGAAGCCAGGGTCATTAAACTCCCGGCTGGCTACATGGGCGATCCTACTAACGCCATACAACATGGTGTTTGTCCCGCAGAAGGCGGTCAAGGGTCAGGCTCTGGCTGACTTTTTAGCTGCACACCCCATCCCAGAATCTTCAAAACTCTATGAAGACATCCCGGATGAAGTCCAAGAATCAAACGTCACTGAAGGAAGCCCCGTTTGGCGGATGTTCTTCGATGGCGCTTCAAGAACGGGCCCCAACGGCCAAATCATCGCAGGAGTGGGGGTAGTCTTGGTCTCCCCCGATCAGCTGGTCATCCAGCGCGCATATTCTCTTTCGAAGCCGTGCTCCAACAATGTTGCTGAGTACAACGCACTCGTCATGGGACTCCAGCTAGCACAACAGCTGGGGGTGGATCATCTGGAAGCCTACGGTGACTCGAAACTCGTCGTAAACCAGATTCGGGGGCAATACGAGGTTCGCCATGAAGATTTAATCCCTTATCATGAAGTCGCGTTGAACATCATTTCAACCTTCACCGGGTTCTTCATCGAATATGTCCTCCGTTTACAAAACTTGGAGGCCGATGCTCTGGCTGGCCTCGCAGCCTCATTGGCAGCGCCCTATGGGACTCAACACTATGTCACGGTGACTGGCCGAGACCTGATTTGTCCCAGAAACAACCTGTGCTTGCAAGTGGCCCACGCCATGCCGACGAACACTGGGGTTAATGTCCGAGACTGGAGGTTCCCGTTCATCGATTTCGCTGTCTACGGAATCCTTCCAGAGGACCCGAAGGAAGCTGTCTCAGTCAGGAGACGCTCTCTTCAATTCTACTACGATACAGCTACCAAAACGCTGTACCGACGCTGCTTCGACGGGCTTCTCCTTCGATGCCTGTCTAACGAAGAAGCGGCCGAAGCTCTTCAAGAAGCTCATGACGGAACTTGCGGAGCTCACCAACCTGGTCCTAAGTTGCAAGATCGACTGCGACGTATGGGCTACTACTGGCCAACCATGACCGCCGACGCAGTGGAATATGCTAAGAAGTGCCATGCATGCCAACTTCATGCAGACTTCATACATACACCGTCTGAACCTCTACATCCTACAGTCGCCTCCTGGCCATTCGAAGCCTGGGGCATGGACATTGTAGGACCAATCACCCCTCCTTCATCAAGAGGACATCGTTTCATCCTGGCCATCACCGATTACTTCTCCAAATGGGCAGAAGCAGTCCCACTAACGGAAGTAAAAAGCTCCAGGGTGGTCAGCTTTATCAAACACCATATCATTTACCGTTTCGGGGTACCCCGGCGGATCATCCATGACAATGGTCCTCAGTTTATCAGCCACATTTTCAGCAGGTTCTGTGACAAGAATCGCATTCAGAACGTGGCCTCAACCACCTACAATCCGGCAACAAACGCGATTGGGATGAAAAGCTTGGCGAATGCCTTTGGGCCTACCGCACAACGGTACGGACCCCAACGGGCAACACTCCATTCTTCCTGGTCTACGGGAGCGAAGCAGTACTGCCTCTCGAGATACAGATACCTTCGCTCCGCGTGGCAATCACAAACGATCTCACAGAAGAAGACAATCAACGTCGTCGTCTGCGGGAACTGGAGGCACTTGACGAAAAGCGTCTCCTAGCTCAACAACGCATTGAACTTTACCAAGCCCGTATATCACAGGCTTTCAACAAGAAGGTCAAGCAAAGAACTTTCCAAGTTGGCGACCTGGTTTTAGCAGTCAGAAGGCCAATGGTGTTAACTCATAAGACACCAGGGAAGTTCGAGCCCAAATGGGAAGGACCCTTCATCATTGAGACGGTATACTCAAACGGTGCTTACCGGCTCGCCAAACCCAATGGGGACTTGTTCATGATGCCCATCAACGGCAAGTTCCTAAAGAAGTACTATTCTTGACATCCTCCAAGACATGTATTTCCCCAAACAACCTCTTTTCACAAAATCAAACGCTTCCGGAACCCAGCTGTTCCGTGGCATCCTTCCGTAGAAAGATAACCACGTCCACATTACCTCTGAGTTGTCTCTCTGCATCCTACAAAGCGGAACCTTACATTTCGTAAGCTTACGCTATCCTTCATGTTTACCACGTCCACATTACCTCTGAGTAAACATCCCGTACAAACAACTCCTGTGTTGTCGTACATTGATCGCAGAACTTCCACGTCCACATTACCTCTGAGTTGTTCAGCGTATCCCCCAGGAGCATTCCTACCACGTCCATAAATACCTCTGAGTAGGAGGATTCTATCATTTGAACCTAATGATTGCCATGTCCACATTACCTCTGAGCAAACATGTTGGTTCCTTCAAACTTATTATCTGTACCTAAAAACCAAGGTGCGCAAAAGATAATAGGTCCACATAAATTATCAAGTTCATGAGATCAAAAAATGAACACATCACAAAGATAGTGTATTTCTTTATTTTTCAAAAAAAAGGAGTACAGAAATACGCTATTTCCCCCAGCAAGAATTGCAAAAACACATAAAAAGAAGAGAAGCTACAGTCCCCGATCCTCTCCAGGGTGGGATGAGAGCTCTCTGACTCGACGTCTCAGATCGGCAGTGCGAGTTTTCACAGTCGCCTGGACTCGCAGCTCGGCTTCTTGACGCATTAACCCGACAGCCTCAGCGGAAGTTTTACTCTCATACTTCTCATCAAGCTGTCGTCGCTGCTGAGCCAAAGCAAGGGTCCGCTGAGTAAGAGTCGCTTCCTCCTGCTTGAATGCCACGTATTCAGCCAGGACACGATCAGCTTCTAGTTGAAGTTGGGCCCGCTGGTCTTCAAGACGGCGCATCTGAGCATCAACCTCTGCGATGTTAGCGTCCACCGCAGCCTGCTTCTCCGTCGTCTTCTCCATAGATTGAGACAACTGCTCCGCCGCAGCCTCAGTCCCAGCCACTTCACGCTCCCAACTGCTCACATCGGCTTGATGGGAAGCCTCGATCTCAGCCATCAACTTCCCTATCTCTGCATCTATCAAGACAGAGAGGTCATTTCGTTGGATGCGCTGCAGTTCCGCGAGCCGCTCGTCCAGCTCAATCACCGAAACCTCCAGAATTTCGGCCATATGGTCATGGCTTTGGTGAACGCGGATCAGCTCGATACAGGGCATTGCCAAAGCTTTTGCTGCCGCAAAGCTCCCCTTGGCATCCATCACTGCAGATACACCTTTCTCCAGCATTTTGTACACTCCCTCGACGAGGAACTTCACATACTCGTCGGCTTCCGCCAGCACCTGCGGTGTCATAGCAGGAGTTGAGGGAGCTACTACAGTTTGCAGACCGGAGGAAGATTCGCCAACCTCGATCTGAGAGGTTTGAACCTCGGCAGCAATAGGCTCTTCATCAACAGGGCCCAGACTGCTAGCCCGAGGAGCCGAAGGAACAGAAGGAGCCGGCACGTGCGTCGTGATAGTACCCCAAATGGAAGGAGCAACAGAGGGTTCCACACCCTTACCCTTCTCAAGACTGGAGAAATCACCGACGTCAACGGCCACCTCTTCTACCCCCGACGTTCTATCAGCATCAGCTACCTCCCCCGACAAAACGGGGAGATCAACATTTATCTCCTGGCCAGTCCCAGGAGACAAGACCGGCAGAAGGGTCTCATTCTTCTCAAGTCCCTCTACAGGGACAAAATCTGTCGCTACCGCCTGATCGGTAGCCATCTCTATGTCCATGGTTGAAGCCAAGGAAGGATTTGGCAATGATTCAGCCGACCTCCCTTCATCATGACCAGGAGGGGAATCAGCCCTCTCCTCTATCCTCACTGCTTCTGCTGCCCCCGCAACAGACTCCTGCAGCTCCGGAGCGATGTCATCGGAAGATGATAAACTCCATTCCTCTTCATCACCAGGAAGCTGCGCACTTGCTAAACCTTCGATATGTGAAGCCTCCGCTGTGGCCTTCGTCACCTCGGAAGCTGCTGCACCCTCAGGTTCCCTCCTGACATAACCCGGGGATACCGGAACCTCCACGATGACAGTATCCTCTGGATCTTCCTCCATGAGAGACATCATTGTCGGCGGGATACGCACTCCAAGCGAGCTCGCCATCTCTTCTCGCCTACTCCCACCCGACTTTGGGGTACGAGGTTTTCTTTTTAGCGGCTCCTACAAAAAAAGATGAGGCCTCGTAAGTAGCGGAACCAAAATCAGATTTAGTAGGATGTCCTTACCTCTTCGGACGCCGAATCCGATGACACCATCGGTAACGATGCCTTCTTCTGCTTCTTCGACACAAGAGATTCAGCCCCTGTATCTGCACATCATTTCGATCGATCGCCAGAGGGTTCTGCTTGTGATGCGGAGGGGGCACTCCGTTGACTCACCCCTGATGGACGATTCGGCCGGGCCTTCACTGGCGTATCCCCAGTCGCTGCTAACTGGGTGCCTGCGATAAGGCTGGTCTCCCTGTCATATCCGGAGGGCGGGGCAGCCATAACACAGTAAAATTTGGCGGCCGAGTAAAGAATGGGCGGCCGCGGATCGGGGACGGGCAACGTAAAACGAGCTCCGGTACATCCGGCGTTATAGTAATGCCAAGCTCGTGCACCATCCAACAAACTTCCAACATACCCCAGGGTATTACTGGGGTTATCCAACATCATCTGAGCATAACCAAATTGCCGCGCAAAGCGGCTCGGCAAGTATGGTTCCAGGTAGCACTGATTCCTGTTCCGGTACACCAGATGGGACGGCCGGATACTTTGCAACCAGCGGAATCCCCATTGAGGCAGAGTGGTGGTACCTTCGCCCAGGTCCCTTAAATCCTCGTTGGCCTCAAAACCCAAATAGATGGGACCAACTTTGGTGATCTCCCAACCCTAAAGACGGGATAAAACCTTTCTACAAACCCGGACACCGGTATACGACCAGCTCCTCCGATGGAAACGACGAAGGAATGCATCTCCAGCCTTATAATCTCCTTCCGAGCCTGGGCTCATCACACTGGGATGATGCAAAATCAGCCGTCCCATCAAATAGTGAAACGGCAGTTCAGCGCGCGAGAAGTTATTGTTTCGGCCTCTGTCATGAATCACATTTCCAGCAAACTCTCTCAAACCTCGCTGCAGGTTACATACCATTGCGGGGAGAAGAGCCAAACGTCGGCCGAAAACCAGCTTCACGGCTGGCAGGATTAAGTTTTGGGTCATCCTCTCTACGGCACCGGATCCGCCCGCGAACACGCAATCCCGGAGCCATATCATCAGGTAGGATGCCAACACCGCCTTGGGTGACATCCGATAAGCAAGATGCCAGAAGCAGCTGTAGGAGCGTGCATCTGACTGCTGGTCCTCATTTCCTCGGGGATTTTTCTCCCCTAACCTGCTCATTTCGGACAACACTTCGCTACGAGAGAGCGCCGGTGGAGTGGAAAATTGTGAGGGATCCTCCTTGTCTTGTTTAAAGACATAATCTCTCCAAGCGGTCACATGAGGCTGCGTCCCGTTCCTATCTCGCCTCTGCATATAGTAATGACGACTCGCCACTTCCTTGAAGACGGCCGTCATCTCCTCAGCCCTGTCCCCCAGGACTTGAAATTCCTCATTGGTTGGAAAGTACTCTTCATAGGGCTCCGACCCCCAAGGGAGTTTAGACACCTCATACATCTCATGAAGTGCGAACCCTAATTCCCCTACCGGAGTAAAGAAGGTCCCGGTATGGATATCAAACATCTCCAGGAGTGCGAGGAACATGTGCCTATTAAGGTCAACACCCGCCTGGGTAGTACGGATCGCGGCAGTCAACCCGATCTCTCGGAGCTCAGTCCGAAACCGCGACAAGATCCAGAGCGTCAGTTTATCCCATTTGGAGACGTAATGGCACCAACCCTCCACCCGAAACTCTCCTGTCGGGTAGGAACGTTCCATCAAAAACATACGATGTGTAAAAGTCGAAGCACTATAAGCAAACGTATCAATGGGTACATCACTGAAGAGGCTCCCAGGACGTAAAGTCCGCCAAGTGTAAGAAGACCCAGACCGTACAACGGTCAAAGCATCCCTTTGGTCGGAAGTAGAATCAATTTGGATGACACCAGTCATCGCTCCCCCCTGAGAAGGGGTAAGCTCCCAAGACATTCTTCTCTGGGAAACAAGGCGACAGAAGGACGTCAAAGGCTACTGACGTTCAAGTTGCTTAACAGTCATATGCACTCCATTCGCAGTGAAGAACCAGTCCTCCTTGACCTTCAGTACTGACGAGTCAGTAGAAGTGAGACGGTCTCCAAACAGGAACTCAGGCTTCAGGAAGGTCACTTTATCAGATGTGGAGGGTTTAATGACTCCACGCTCCATCATCCGTTTGAGGAACCAATACTGCTGTTCACAGATTAGGGTCATTCTCTCAGGAGGCTGATCCATCATAAGAGCATCTTGAGCAGGGTTTATCACTTCCTCGTTATGATCTACTCCCATTTGGTTGAAGGCAGCCTCCAAGAAAACTTCACTCAAAAGCGGGATTGCCATCGACACTAGTAAAAGATCAGAAAAAGTCAGAAGAGAACACACAAATGTGTCTAAAGAAGAAAACTGCGGCGCATCATCAGGGTTTGAACCCATGCGCGTCAGCAGTATAGCCTCAGTGCATCATCAAGGTTTGAACACATGCGCGTCAGCAGTATAGCCTCGGCGCATCATCAGGGTTTGAACCCATGCGCGTCAGCAATATAGCCTCGGCGCATCTTCAGGGTTTGAACCCATGCGCGTCAGCAGTATAGCCTCGGCGCATCTTCAGGGTTTGAACCCATGCGCATCAGCAGTATAGCCTCGGCGCATCACCAGGGTTTAAACCCATGTGCGTCGGCGGGCAAAGACCGCGGCACATCATTAAAGACTCAAGGCCTATGTGCGTTGGCGTACGGACAATGAGACTTACCAACCACCTCCGGCCGAACTTCGACAGGCCGACGAGGAACGACAGCCGCCGCAACTTCCGCGGACTCCTTCGCTTTCTCCTTCCCCTTGCCGGCAGCACCGCGAGGAGTCTTGGGAGCCATTCTCTCGAGGAAGGAGAAGTTAGGGTTTTTGAAGAAGAAACTCTAAAGAAGCAGAGGCACAGAGAAGAAGAACCCTTTCTCTCTCCAACTCTTACCTATTTATAGGGCTTGGTCGCACGTGTGAACAGATGACGTGTGATCTCAGCCGTCGCCTCGGGTTCTGTTCAAGGATAGCAGCAAATAAAACCAAAAGATCATCATTAATCTTTTCGGTTACCGAGGCACCGTCATCATTAACTGAGAAGAGCATGCGCCCGAACAGGCATGCGCCCAGAAATCATGCGCCCTGACCTCCATGCTTCTTATTCAAAGTATTCCAAAACTTATTCAAAAGTTTTGAAAACTTTGAAGGGGGTCTTGTAGAAGCATGGAATTTTACAACCAGAAAGCCCATGCGCCAGACACTACATGCGCCAGAACTCAGACGAAGAACTTCACAGCAAAGTCAATAAGTATAGACATTTGAAGAAGGACTTTTTATTTATATATAAAAGTCTATTACATGTCTAGAAAAGGTTGTACAAAGGATAATTTCTACAAAGGAAAGAGCCTAAGTCTACAGCCAGCGGCCACCATGCGTCTTCAGATAAGCGCAGCGGCCACCATGCGTCTCCAGATAGGCGCAGCATCACTATGCGCCACCAGTGAGGCGCAGCAGATATCATGCGCCTCCATCCAGGCGTATCCCATCATCTCTTCAGCAGCTCAGTTATGTGTATCCCTTCAGCCAAATTCTTCCAGCCAGGCTCACCTGGCCGAGCAGAGCCCAGTTATGTGCCGCTCTTCCAACCCCCTCTGGCTGGAACCAAGGAAGAGAAGAGCACCGCAAATGCTGTGGCCAGGGGAGGCTTCGAAAGAGCCTCCAAAGCCAAAGGAAGACCGTGATCGAAACCGCAGCTAAAGGAGCAGCTTTCAACACAATCAAAATGGGCGACACCCACTTTGAAGGAAGAGAGAGCCTAGCACCGCCATTCTGATCTACGGCTCTTCCGGAATAACGGAGACGAGGCTCGAGCATCCCTATCTTTGGATGCAACAGGCACCTTCCGCCTGCCTTAGAAGCCCTCGACTCCGTCTTTTGGATGTAACAGTCACCTTCAAGTGCATCGAAGACAACACAGCGTCTCATCTTCACCCTCGGGAGCACTTCGTCAACAGAATGCACCCGCATGTTCAAGTTCATGTTGGAAGTACGTGAGGGAATGAGAAGCAAATCTTCTCTCCATGCCACTATTTATAGGCCGGGCAAATCAAACCCACGCGCCAAGTGGATGGCCCTCCGAATTCCGTGCAATGAATTTACATTAAATGGATGAACCGGACGTCTCGAATTCAGCCAAACGGCTATTTATGGCACTCGAAGAGCGAGACAGCCGCATCATTAAAAGACATGTCCGATGCGCCAGCCAGACAGCGTATCACACGGACGCGCCCTTCGGCATCAGGCGCATCACACAGACGTGCCCTACAATACTCGGCGCATTATAGAGGGTGCGCCCTCACACATCTCCATACCGAGTGGAACGCCAACCGACGCGCCCACTCAGCTGTCCATCGAACGTCACCAACATTAAATGCTGAACTGACAGAGTTGGCAGCACGCCTCCCAAAGTCTGAACAGTTGACAGCTTTTCAGAAAACGAAGCGTCGGCAACGTCAGCATCATCATGACTTTGTTTCGACGGCTACTGCCACGTGGCCACTCCACCATCAGCATACGCCTCTACGGCCATGCGTCCAAATCAGCATGTGCCTCTACGGCCATGCGTCCAAATCAGCATGCGCCTCTACGGCCATGCGTCCAAATCAGCATGCGCCTCAAAAGCCATGCGCCTCAGACTGCTCTCTGATCCCGAAAGACAGAAGGAAAGTCGCCTGCATGCGCCTCAAAAGTCATGCGCCCCAAATGGTTTGTAACTCCTAAAGGTTATGAGCCGCAGCCTCCTCCTGCGCCCAATCCAAAGCGCAGCCCACCAGATCACTTCTCTCCACCAAATCCGAGATCTTCGAACCATGAGTCGACGACACGTGTCTTTTGACTCAACTCATCCAAGATTTCAGCAACGAAAAGATCTTCTCTCTGCTACGTGCTGGCTCACAACAGCAGTATGAAGAGTTCTCCCCCTCGATCAGGGCGCAGCATCCGTGCGCCTCCATCAGCAACCTCCATGTGGCATCCCCACACCGGCGCATCCTGCATGTGCGCATGAGCAGCCAGCCTGCAAAACTATAAATAGAAGGATCATCTCCTTCACACACACACAGAGACTCAGAACACACAAGACTCAAAAAGAATCCACAACAGAGAATCACCAGAGAGGCGGTCCTAGACACTCAACGTCTTCCTCCTCTCAGCAAGCTCCAGCACCCAGAGCAATCAACACCTTCAGAGAACCGATAACCGCCGTCAGCCGGTCAACGGAGTCAACGCATTACCACTCGCTCCATTGGCACTAAGGACCCAGCTTAAACAAAAGTGTACTCCTAGGACTACATCTAAGTCCTATATTGTATCACTGTTCTGTTTGTATTAAGATTTCAATCAAAACAATTTTAATGGCAAACATCCTCTCCTCCACCATGGCTCTGGACGTCGCTGAGAGTCGCTGAACGTCGTTAATCTTGAAAAAAAAATAAAAAAATACAGCATTTGCAGCATCCCCTACGGCATTTGCAGCATCCCATACACCATTTGTTACAACAACGACGGTGTGTATCACGAACACAGTATCAAACAACACAGATACACACAATCACAAACACGTTTGAAACACAATCTCATCAATCAACACAGACATGTGAAAATTTGTAACAACAATGTCAAACATAATAGTCCACAACTTAATTGCCAAGTATGGGAACGAATGGCTCAGAACACAACCCAAAATTCATTCTAGCATACATTAGTGTGAATCATCTACATTCTGTACATATGGTGTAGTATATGTTCTTATCGTATCTAGTATTTGAAGAATGTAACAGAATCAAGTTGAACTCACATAAAGTAATACTAAGACACCATCGACTACTATATAAGATATAGTGATAGGTTGTCGTATCATCATTGCCGAGGGATGAGGGTCGGAGGACAAATACCGCTCGAGTGAGCCAAAGGCATGCAGCCACTTCCTTCCCTCTCTCACGCTATCAACGTCACAACTTTTCTACCTCAAGTTCTGATCAAGCATCTTCCTTCTCCTCTCCTCCACCATGGCTCTGGACCCATCTGCTCCTTCCTACTTCCCTTTTTCTTATTTGACTCTCTCAGCCACATATGATATCCACCTCAAGTGTAGAGTCGGGGGAGAAGAAGTGGGCAGGAAGAGGAGGGGGAAGCAGCACAGCCGGCGGCATGACCCGGAGAAAGTACAGAGGTTTTCTTCAACATCCGTAAGAGAACTATAAGGATATATCTTTTCACAACATATCACCTTGTCAAAGACCCTTAATGTGACAACCATGTTACCGCGGTGTCGGAAGACTAACATGTCATAATTTTTTAAGCCGTGTGTTTTGACATAATCCTCCAAACTCTTTCCTGCTATGTAGTAATGCAAGATTACTACATAGGAGGAAAGAGTTGGGAGGATTATGTCAAAACACACGGCTTAAAAAATTATGACATGTTAGTCTTCTGACACCGCGATAACATGATATTCACATTAAGGGTCTTTGACAAGATGACATATTGTGAAAAAATCCTTATAGTTCTCCTACGGATTTGAAGAAAATATCTGTACTTTCTCTGGGTCATGCCGCCGGCTGTACTGCTTCCTCCTCTTCCTGTCCACTTCTTCTCCCCCGACTCTACACTTGAGGTGGATATCATATGTGGCTGAGAGAGTCAAATAAGAAGAAGGGAAGTAGGGAGGAGCAGATGGGTCCAGAGCCATGGTGGAGGAGAGGAGAAGGAAGATGCTGAATCAGTATTGTCTTCCGGATCGTCCTCATCAAGGCATAACGGGCTGCTCAGCGTGCCCAGCTTCTTCAACTTCTCGCTGGCTGCAGAGTCGAAATGGGAACGGGTCCTCTTTGCCGGCCCGGAGCTCTGATTCGCACTCATCGCCTCGCTATCGGTTTTTTCTCCTCCTCTGACGCGGGTCATAAGAAAAAAAATTTTGCACCTCTTCTTCACATAAACATCATTGTCGCCTTGTACTCGAGGCTCCTCGTCTGTGATGCTATCCAACTTCTCGGTGCCTACATTGTCACTCGAATCTCCCCTTCTACTCGTATCGTCCTCTTCTTCGCCTATCTTTTTGCTCCCTGTCTTGCAATCATCTGCTATCACCGCCGACTCATTCGACTCCTTCTCCGAGTCTTCCTCCTCCTCTTCCTCCTCCTCCTCAGAGTCATCGGAGAAGGAGTCGAATGAGTCGACGGTGATAGCAGATGATTGCAAGACAGGGAGCGAAAAGACAGGCGAAGAAGAGGACGATACGAGTCAAAGGGGAGATTCGAGTGACAAGTAGGCACCAAAAAGTTGGATAGCGTCACAGACGAGGAGGCTCGAGTACAAGGCGGCAATGATGTTTATGTGAAGAAGAGGTACGAAATTTCTTTTCTTATGACCCGCGTTAGAGGTGGAGAGAAAACCGGTAGCGAGGTGACGAGTGCGAGTCAGAGCTCCGGACCGGAAAAGAGGACCCGTTCCCATTTTGACTCTACAGCCAGCGAGAAGTTGAAGAAGCTGGGCACGCTGAACAGCCCGTTATGCCTTGATGAGGATGATCCGGAAGACAATGCTGATTCAGTTTTGCCTTCCTTGGATGGTATTGATTCTGTAGATCCGTATATAAAAGAGGAAGAGATTGGGAGTAGAGTGGACCCGGAGGGAAATAAGAGATTGGAAGCTGGGTCAATATCCAAGAAGCGAAAGAGAGTCGAGGATTCTGATTTTGATGGCATAGAGGAAGAGGTTCGCGACATAACGAGAGGGACAGGGAAGGGGGCAGATGAAGGATGGCTCAAAACACAAACCAAAATTCATTCTAGCATACATTAGTGTGAATCATCTATGTTCTGTACATTTGGTGTAGTATATGTTCTTATCGTATCTAGTATCTGAAGGATATAACAGAATCAAGATGAACTCACATAATGTAATACTAAAACATCATCTACTACTATATAAGATATATTGATAGGTTGTCGTATCATCATTGTCGAGGGATGAGGGTCGGAGGACAGTCAACTTTATCTACGGCTACATAGTTTCTGTCTCGCCAGTCGAATGGCTGCAGGGACCATGTTGTACCGTAGATTAATGCAAATGGAGCTGAGCCAAAATACAGAAACCAAAAAACAAAATACAGAATCAAATCCTTGGGTTCGCCGAAAATATAAAACACAGTTCTAATTCATATGTATTTTAAGTGTGAGAACGGATGGCTCAGAACACAACCCAACCAGAGAGGATACTCTGAGAGATCCATCTGAGTAGGACGTATACTCTGAGAGATCACCTTTATAAGAATGATATCAGTAGTGGGATTGAGTGTGTACGTCCTACTCAGATGGGTCTCTCACCGTTACTATTTTTTCTGACAGCATGGTGGATGTGCTCCGTCAGCAGATTCTTGCTCCGAGCCAAAACTTTGCCCCGGAGCTCAAGTAGACATCCTTCGTGTAGAGCTCGAGTAAGAGGTTCCTGACAGCATGGTGGTCTCCTTTGTTAAGTATCCATGCTCGTCCCACAACCAATCTGTGATGAGCACGGATACTTTGACAAAGGAGACCACCATGCTATCAGGAACCTCTCACTCGAGCTCTACACGAAGGATGTCCACTTGAGCTCCGGGGCAAAGTTTTGGCTCAGAGCAAGAATCTGTTGACGGAGCACATCCACCATGCTGTCAGAAAAAAATAGTAACAGTGAGAGATCCATCTGAGTAGGACGTACACACTCAATCCCACTACTGATATCATACTTGTAAAGGTAATCTCTCAGAGTATACGTCATACTCAGATGGATCTCTCAGAGTATCCTCTCTGGTTGGTTGTTGTATCATCATTGCCGAGGGATGAGGGTCGTAGTACCAATACAATCCAGAGATTGACACAGTACTAATTCATATATGTAGTCCAATACAAATAGTCTAATACAAAAACAACCCAATACAAATAGTCCAATACAAATAAGTACTAATAGCTAATGAGAACCATGCAGCTCACATAAACGCTCAGTGATATGATCACGCAACCACCTCGAAAAAGCAGGATCTTTGGCGTGAGGAGAGATGTAGTCCATTGCAAGTGCTGCATGAATAGAACTCCCGCTCTCACTAGCTACCGGTACTGGATGAATAGAACTCCCGGTCTCACTAGCAACCGGTGCCACTTCCTCCTTAACTGTAGGAGGAGCCACCTAAGCATTCACTGTTTCCCTCAAACGACGTGCCGCTCCTCGGGTCATGGGTACCATCTGGTAAGATCGATATTCACAAATAATATAATTGTAACATAAGCAAGCTAACTAAAGGAACCATCATGTAATTTGAGTACATTTTCGAAAGCAGATAAAGTACAAAAAATTCAATTTTTTGCCAAGTGTGAGAACGGATGGCTCAGAACACAACCCAAGATTCATTCTAGCATACATTAGTGTGAATCATCTATGTTCTGTACATATGGTGTAGTATATGTTCTTATCGTATCTAGTATCTGAAGAATGTAACAGAATCAAGATGAACTCACATAATGTAATACTAAGACATCATCTACTACTATATAAGATATAGTGATAGGTTGTCGTATCATCATTGCCGAGGGATGAGGGTCGGAGGACAGTCAACTTTATCTACGGCTACATAGTTTCTGCCTCGCCAGTCGAATGGCTGTAGGGACTATGTCCTGATCACGATGTCGTGCCGTAGATTAATGCAAAGTCCTTATAGCAAATGTCGTACATAGTTTTCTACCTCGCCAGTCGAATGGCTGTAGGGACAGTGTCTGACTTGGTGTATCTCACCATTTTTCCAAACCTATACACACCCTTGCCCAAACCATTTGTTTCAGTAGGTAAAACATTCCAGGTTACTCAAGTAACCTGTCGTGCAATATTTGGTGTCAACAACATTCCTTATTAATTGTAACATGCATACTATCATATCCCAACTCTGCCAAAACCTGACCAACATACCCTACACTAATCATTCCATATTTCAGTAATGTTAGTGAGCTAAATCATACTCAACTGTCGAGAATACTTAGAAGAAAACTCATTCACAGGATTAGTATCCATCCTTCGTGACATAGCTGAAATTTTATAGGGCTCGATAATAATTATTAGTCAATTTATTCATCATTTCAAAACCCTGAAAATGCCCAAAAACTCCCAGTATCAGTAAATAGGGCTCGAACCCTAAATTAGAATTCGAATCCAAGCAAAACATCAAATTGACAGTTGATATGCCCAAAAAACAACCAGTATCAGTATATAGGTGTCACACTGTGAATCTCGTGTCCACACAGTGGGACACGACGTGTCCAAACCAACAAAATAGGTATCACACGAACTAGAAGCGAGTCCACGCTCTCGTGTACCCCGCAGCGAGTCCACTGTGAGTCTCGTGTCCCCCACAGCGAGTCCACACTCTCGTGGACACGAACTAGAAGCGAGAGAGAGAGAGCTAGAAGACGAGAAGAAACTGGGAAGCGGGGACAGGGGATCACCTGAGGAGGAGCTACCTGAGGAAGGAGGAGGAGGAGAAGGAGGAGGCCGGAGGAGGGAGATCGCCGGAGGAGCGCCGCGAAGGAGGAGGCCGGAGGAGGGAAATCGCCGGAGGAGCGTCGCGGAGGAGGAAAATCTCCGGAGGAGCGCGCAAAAAATTGGGGTAAAAAATTTGTGAATGATCGAAAAGGAAACCCTCGCCGCCTATATGAAACAATTAGCGACGTCCTTCTCTGCCGTCGCTAAACGTCGCTGATATTTAATAAACGGTGACGCTACTTAAAATGCGTCACTACACGTCGCTATATCAGCGACGTGTACCGACGAACTTACGACGCAGATTCCCATTAATTTAACAAATCGTAGCCGCTAGACGTCACTTTTAGTCGCTGTTGGCGACAAACAGCGACGTCTTAGATAAACGTCGCTAAACCGCCAAATATTAGCGACGTTTTATCTTGGAGTCGCTAAATACGTCGCTGATATTACTTATTTTGGTAGTGGGGGGGCGCTTCCGCAGGGAGGGACGGGGGGGGGGGGGTTCGGTGGCCTCCGGCGACGGGGCGAGAACCGGCGGGGGAACCGAGGCGATAAGAGGGGGAGGAAACTCCGGGGACCCCGGGACTAGGACGGGGCGGAGGGGGCGGACCGCCTCTGCAGCGCCCGGCGGCGGATGGGCCTTTCTGCGTCGCACGCGAGGGCGCCTGGGACGACGCCGAGGGCGGCGTCGAGGAGGGTGGAGGGGCAGGAACCCACACGTCAGGAAGAAGGGACCGACGAGGGGGAAGCCTCCCCACTGTGGCGACCAAGCGGCCGGCGGCCCAAGGAAAAGGGCGCGGGGGGAGGCGAAGAGACCAGCGCGGAGTCTAGGGCCGGGCCGAGGATGCCGGCGAGGCCGGCCGGCCATGGCTGGCAACGGCATGCGACCTCACCCGTACCACTCCACGAGGAGGCCTCCCGTCCCATTTTCATATATATATATATATATATATATATATATATATATATATATATATATATATATTATATATATATATATATAAATATATATATATTATATATATATATATATATATATATATATTTTATATATATATATATAATATATATATATATATATATATATATATATATATATATAGGGTTTCGTCAGGGTACCCAGCCATGGAAGAAGACAAGATGAAGGCCGGGATCACCGGAACCATCGATATCCACCCCGTCGGTCCGCCGTCCGGTGCCGATCTGACGGGCCACGTCCACCTCCTCCTCGCTCCATCAAGCACGATGGGCCCAGCTTTGTCTTCCAGTACTTCAAGCTGAGAAAGACTGGTGTGGTCGTGGACAAATTGAGCGTGGAGGAGGCTTACTTCAGAGAGATAAAGTTACAGGGGGTCACCGTTCCTCTTCCTGATGGGTATCGGGGCTACATGTTGGAGAAGAATAATTTAAGGAAAGGAAAGAGAGCAGAGGCTTCAGATGGTTGGTCTAGCAACTGGAAATCTCGAGCAGAGTTTGGGAACTTAACTTATTGGAATCACGACACCCTCCCTTCATTGGATGATCCGCTCGTTCGCTGTTTTCATTGGTTTGCTGTTGCAGATGCTCTACACAAGTCAATCACAGCAGAAGAATTGTGTTCCACTGTAATGATTCCAGGCCCAAATAATCCAATGGACTGAGAGAATGTGAAGATCTAACCTAGTAGCTTTTGTTGTGTCTATTGAGGAGCCTTTCCTACTGCTTACAGTCACTTGTATGGCAGTTTTAGTATGCTCTCGAGGCAGAGACAGATTATAGCATCTAGCAACTCCCTACTCAGTGTTCTCTTTTGTGAGTTGTGATTTGTGTACTAAAAGAATGCACCTCTATCTTGAGCGTAGGTGAACAAAATGAAGTGTAATCTTCCAAAAATATCTGATGTCTTCACCGATCATCAAGCAATATTTGATGTCTTCATCGGTCATTTCAGCAACATATTCCAAGTAGTGGACACCATCCCTGTTCCAGATCACATACTTGCTGAACTTCCAAAAATCAGCACTTTTGATAATGAGGCACTAAGCTCTGTCCCTCAAGAAGAAGAGATTAGAAATGTCATTAAGCATATGAATCCATGCAAATCCCCTGGACCAGATGGGCATCCTGCCTATTTTTACCAAAAATGCTGGGACCAAATTTGACATGAGGTATCTCTCTATATCCAAAACTTCTTCATATCAGGTATCATGCCACACAATCTCAATCTCACCCACATTGCTCTTATCCCTAAAGTCAGTAATCCTTCTAGACCAGTGGATTTTAGACCTATTGCTCTGTGCAATGTTTTATATAAAGTCATTTCTAAAATCATTACTAATAGACTTCGAATCCATCTCCACAGTCTGATAAGTCCTTGTCAAAACGCTTTTGTACCTGGTCGTTATATTGGGGATAATATAGTTGTGGCTCAAGAAATAATCCATTCCATATCCAAATTTTCCACCAACAATAGTGCATATGCCTTCAAAGTAGGCATGTCTAAAGCTTACGATAGGTTAGGCTGGGGGATTATCAGTCAAACACTCAATGGATTTGGTATCTGTGGCAAGTCACATGATCTTGTCATGCAGTGTGTCATCACTTCCTCATTATCCATCCTTATCAATGGAGAACCCTCTAAATCCTTTATTCCTGCTTGGGGGATTCGACAAGGTTGCTCACTATCTCCGTACTTATTTATACTTTGCATGGAAATATTATCTGCTCTCATTAATTCTATGGTCAGGAACTCCCTATATAAGGGTGTTACTTTAAGCAATTCTTCCACAACATACTTCCATCTAGCATTCGCAGATGACCTATTCATATTTGGAACATCCTCTCTTCATAACATCTACCAGGTCAAAGTTATCCTGAAAACCATTAAACTTGGTCAGGCCAAAGTATAAATTTCAAAAAATCCTCCATCTTTCTTTCCAAGAAAACAGATCCTATCATGCGAGTGTTATACACTCATCTTTTGGGAGTTCAATCTATGCAAAGTAAAGATAAATACCTTGGTCATCTACTCCTTCAGTCTAAAAACAGAGTTAATACATTCTCCAATCTTCTTTCCTCAAGCTCCTCAAAACTGCAAGGACGGCGTAGAAAAATGTTTATCACATGTTGGGAGAACAGTCCTTATTAAATCCACTCTTGCCTCTCTTCCCACTTACTACCTATCATCCTAACTTATCCCTAAGAAAGTAGCAAAGAATCTGTCCAAACATCAGATGAACTTTTGGTGGAATTCTGTTGATAAAAAGAAGATTCATTTTACTGGTTGGACTCAGTTCACTAAACCAAAATTCCAAGGTAGCCTTGGTATTAGAGACCCCCACATTTCGAATTTGTCTCTAATTCTCAAACTCGCTTGGAGATTTCTCACTGAACCAAAATCACTCTGGGCATCTCTGCTCTCCAATAAATATCTTCAATCAAATTCCTTTTGGACAGCAGTCCCCTCGAGTGGATCCTCATGCATTTGGTCGAGTATCCTTTGCAGCAGTGAGTTCTTGAAAGACAATGTGATATGGTCTGTTGGTGATCGGTCCTGTGAAACCCGTAATTTCAAATAATTATATAATTTAAATTAGCTAATTATTAATTGTTAATTTAGGAATTTGTTTTTTTTAGAAAAATTTATTAACTGAAAGTTTTATCAAACATGTATTTTGCTAATTAATTATTATTATGTTACTTAGAATAAATTATTATTTTTCAAACTTAGGCTTTTTGATTGTCAGGCCCAGACCGAACCAAAAACAAAATTTTTAAAATTTTTGAGTTAAAAAAAATATCATGTATCATTTATAAATCCTTTAACCCATTTGGCCTTTAAACCATATTACAACCCTTTGGGCTTTATGTATCCATTAGCCCATTTACATTCATTTCCTTTTATTCTTATTCATTCAGGAAAAGAAAAAAAATTTCCTTTCTTCCTCAAACCGATAGGCTCGACCCTTGGCTTTCCGAACGGTCGCCGACCGTCGGCCTCCCCGCGTGAACCGCCGCCCTTTCCTTTCCTCTCCCAAACTGCCCATCCATCCTATATAATCTCCTTCTCTTCACAACTCCAGCATCATCTCCATTAGCCCTACCAAGCTCCTCAAACCCTCTTTTTTTTCCGAACCCTAACCCCCATTCTCCGGCGATCTCGCCACCTAGGCCGACCTGTGCGCGTCTCCCAGTGCGGCCCGACCCGAGCGCCAACCTCCCTCCGGCGTTCCCCGACCCCGTTGTCGTTTCCTGGCCGACCCCAGGCCGGATCCGCAGCCTCCTCTGCCAGCGCCACCTTCCCGAGGCTGCGCCCCGCTACCGCCGAGTCCAGTGCACCCTCCCCGCGACCCCTTCGCCGGCGCGCCACCTGCGCCCACCCGACGCAGCACTTCCCCTGTTTCCCGATTTGCTGTCCAGCGTTTCTGTGCGTGGATTTGACGCTGTCCGATTCGCTATCTAGTGCTTCCTGTTCCGCATTCTTCTGTTCGGCTCCCTTGCGGACTACGTTTTCGTTCCCGAGATTATCCCGCGGCTCCCCGACCAACGGATATTGGGTAATTTCTGAATAGTCAGAGTAGTTCGCCTCTCCTATGTCGTGTCTATAATGATACGGTCCCCGATTCCGTTATGGAAATCGGCTCGATTTGTTCAGTTATAGTTTCGGACATTTCCGAACTCCATTTTGGATGGTTTTGTAGCTATGGCTCTGTTATTATGATTTCTCGAAATCTTCGAGTTAAGTTAGGGTTTTTTCCGAACTCTATTAGTTTTGGTCTTGTGGCCAAGCTAATATTAACTTGGGTTGAGAATATTGTTCTATGGTTTTTCGGCTTTTGGATTTGCTATTCATTTCGGAGATTGGATATTTTGGTAGGATATTTGTTGTTCCCTGGTTTGGGACAGTTATTATGTGTTGTTGGCACAATTCCCAGTATTGGGTTGTCCCAAATACAGAGGGAATGCTGCCCGAATTTTCAGAAAAAATATTTTCAAAAGGTTTTTTCTATAAAATTCTTAAATTCTAAACTGGTTTTGGTTGATTTGAATTCCGATTATTTTTTCGAGCGACGAACATATTGTTTAATGGGCTCTTAGCGAAGTGCAAACGAAACCGGCATTGTTCCGGACGTTGAAGCAGTAGCTATTTTGAAAAATGGACCAAGTCTGAGACTCTTATTTTATTTATTTTTGTTTTAGTAATTAAAGTGCAGGATATTATTTAGAGCTGACTAACTTTTTCTCTTATTTCAATTTATGTAAAATGGTCTGTATAGGGCATAAGCCCAGTTCTATTATTTTTGTGGCTTTGTAATAAGTTAGTGTAGTTTTTATTATTTTCTGATCTGTGGTTGGCGTAAATACGTAAAATAGTAAAATAATTATTATATAGAAAATTAATATTATTTTCTCACATTAAATAAATTAGGAAAAGCTACAAGTTATTATTTAAACAAATTTCACGTTTTTCCCTCATTTAAAGAAAAATATTATTTTTAAATATAATATAATGAAATACAAAGTTTTATTAAATAAATTGGAAAGATACAATTTTTCCTAATACAAAGTTAAATTGATTTTTCTTCTTAAATTAGAAACTCACCTCGATAAGCGTTCTAAAATAGAGTTGTAAATAATCTAAAATTTGATTAGGTCAAATTCTAGAGATTGTAACTAGCACACCTAGATATGGATTGAATATTGTTGCTAAGTCAGGAATTCTCAATTGTAGGGTTTTGAGGACTGTACTAGCATCACCCCGGAGTCGACAATAGAATCCAGTCAAAAATTATTTTGAGGCAAGTACATTTTTGTGGTAGATTACAATTAGTTAATAATTATTTCAATGCAAGTTTAAACCACGATACAACACGGAACATTGACTGTAACTACTGTAACTATTGGGGACTAGGGAGTAGTGTAGTGGATATGACCACATCCAATAGTATAACTGATTGTATTAGCTTACCTCTCAAACACACGGGGATAAGCCATACCATATCACTAGGATATTACTGTAACAAACCCAATCCGGTCATATTCATTACCTATTCATATCTCACTATTTTAACTGTTGGAAAATCATTTATTTCAAATTGTTTAAAAGTGCATAATTCCAATATTAATTTCAATTGTTAAAATATCATGAATTTGTACTTTGCTCCCTCCTGACTAGAGACTATATTTTTAGGTCCAGTTGAGAATACAGAGCTACTGATTAGTAGCTATTATGACCCTGAGCTATACCCTGCTGTGCTTCCTGAGGATGGATTACTGGATGAGGATGTTGCTTTTATTTAGATGTTATTTTCCAGTTTGTTGGTTTTAAAACAATGTTAATTCAGTTGGTGGTTTATGTTTATACTTTGTACTGGACAAGTTTTAAGTTTTAATTTATCAAATAATAAAAGTTGTGGCAAATTAGATTGAGTTGTTGATTACCTTCATTTGGAGATACAGCTTACTGCCGCCGCCTCAACAGCGGTGCAGGCTGGGCATGATCCGATTCGACCCAAGTAATTGGGACCAGGTCGTGACATGTTTTTAGTGGTGGCCCATACAGGTCTCGAACCTGCGACTTAGGAAAATCTATTTAGAGACATTTAGAACACTAGAACATTAATTTGTCATAACATAGGACCGAAATATATTATAAGTAAATATTTTTGTTTGATTATAGATAGGCTACCTTGCTTATGTTTATATCCTAAACCTTCCAGAGAATGGCCACTAACAATACCAATCCTGCTGGCGATGGGGTATCTTCACCCTATCATACCCCACCTCCCCAATCAAGTCCGGATCCTACACCTCGGCAGCTGGCCGACCGTCCCCATAATACAACGACGGATCCATCATCTTCTCGGACGGAGATGCAGCCCCCTGTGGTTTCGCCCACTCCAGCTGCTCCACCAGTGCCTGTGGACCCGTCCGACCTCATAGGTCTGCTTAGAGGAGTGCTAGAAGCCCAGAGAACTCAAACTGAAGCTCATCGCGAGCAGACGACAATTATGAGAGAAGGCATGGAGAATGCCCGTAGCGTGGCAATGGCTGCACTGGAGAGAGGAGAAGCAGCTCAACAGGAACCAAGGCCTGCCAAGGTAAACATAAATCTAAGGATTAATTTATGTAATATTAAGGCCATTTAATTAATGGGAATCATATTGCCAAGGTGGACGATATTGAAAGTTTCAAGAAACAGAACCCTCGATCCTTCAAGGGAACCGAGGGAATCGTCTATGCTGATGAATGGCTCGATAGTATGGAGCGTCTCCTAAGAGTCGCTCGACTTCCAAAAGACCTCAAGGCTGAAGCAGTGGGACTCCAACTACAAGGTGTAGCAAGCACCTGGTATCGGAATGAACCCCGACTCCAGGACAGGCAGATTGACTGGGACACTTTCAAGAGGTTGTTCAAGAGGAAGTTCTTTCCAACATCAGAGTTGCGGGAGATGGAGAGGCAATTTCAGAACCTGAAGCAAGGAAATATGACTGTTGGAGAATATACGGCAGAATTCGGCCAACTCAGTCGTTTTGCCAAGAACCTGGTGGCTGACCCTGAAGATCGTGCTGAAAGGTTTAGACATGGGCTGAGAGAGGAGATCCGCACCCATGTGATCTCAGGTGGTGCTAAGACCTATGAAAAAATCCTGGAGCGAGCTCAAGATATAGAGAAGAGCCAACCCGCTCGCTCAAAGAGGGATTATCCTAGAACTAACAACTTTCAGGGTAATCAGAAGAGGCCCAACAACAACAACAACAACAACCGGCCTTTCCACCACCAGCAGCAGAACCAGCAGGCAAGGAACAATGATAGGACACCTCAGAGGCAGATCCCTGTCTGCGACTATTACAAAAGGCTAGGGCATCAAGCAAGTATCTGCAGAAAGAGACTAGGACATTGCCTGGTCTGTGGGTCTTCTACCCACCAAGTGAAGGACTGCCCCTCGACGGCTCATCGGATGGGAATAACTCAACAGAAAGGTCCTCTGCCCACTCAACAACAACAGTTTGGGCAACATCAACAGAAGACTGGACGAGCTTTTGCCCTAGCAGCAGAGGAACAAGAGCCAGAGCAGGAACCTACAGCTGATGTCATCGCAGGTTTCATTAATGTGCATTTCTATCCTGCCTTAGCTTTATTTGATTCAGAAGCATCACGTAGTTTCATATCCACAAAATTCATCTCTGCACACCATATAGATACGGGCTTTAGCAAGAAGATATGTAGAGTCATGACCGGTGGAGGACCCCTACCTATCACTGAGACCTGTAATTGCCCTATCACCATATCAGGCCACCAATTCATAGCACCTTTGCTTGTGTTGCCCTTACCCAACTATGATGTAGTCCTAGGGATGGACTGGTTGAGTAAGCAGCATGCGCTGATAGACTGTCACAGAGGATGTGTAGTCTTCAGCCCACCTGGAGAACCGGAGTTTGAAATCTCTCGAACTCCGGAGGATATGGAGTGTGTTACCTACACCTCTATCACAGAAGAATCCGGAGCTCCCCATCCTATCATAGCAGAATTTATGGATGTCTTCCCTGATAGTCTTCCCGGGTTACCCCCAGACCGAGACATAGAGTTCACCATTGACCTAGTCCCTGGTTCTTCCCCTATTTCTAAAGGATGCTACAGAGTCAACCCGAAGGAGGCCAAGGAGATGAAGGATCAGATCAATGAACTGAAGGCTTTGGGATTTATTCGAGATGGAGCTTCACCCTGGGGAGCACCTGTCTTGTTTGTACCCAAGAAGGACAGAACTGTGAGGATGTGTATCGACTACCGGGCGCTGAACAATATTACAATCAAGAACAAGTACCCTTTGCCCCGGATCGATGACCTGTTTGACCAACTCAGTGGAGCCAAGGTGTTCTCGAAGATTGACCTCAGATCCGGCTACCATCAGATCAAGGTCAGAAAGGAGGACATTTCCAAGACGGCGTTCAAGACCAAGTATGGGCAGTTTGAATTCTTGGTCATGCCGTTTGGACTGACGAATGCTCCTGCTGTATTCATGAACCTTATGAACAAGGTTTTCCATGAATACCTAGATCAGTTTGTCGTTGTCTTCATCGATGACATTCTGATCTATTCGAAGACTGAAGAGGAGCATGAGGAGCACCTCAGGAAAGTTCTGGGAACTTTGAGGAAAGAGAAGTTATATGGTAAGCTATCCAAATATGAATTCTTTCTAGACAAGGTGGATTTTCTTGGCCATGTTGTCACAGGAGAAGGAATTTCGGTGGATCCTAAGAAGATAGCTGCTATGGAAAAGTGGTCTACCCCAAGCTCTGTTGCTGAGATCAGAAGTTTCTTGGGCTTGGCTGGCTATTACCGGAAGTTTGTGAAAGATTTTGCCAGAATTGCTGAACCGATGACAAAGCTTACTCGGAAGAATGAAGAGTTCATCTGGACGGAAGATTGCCAGGCTGTATTCGAGGAGCTGAAGAAGAGGCTTACCACTGCACCAATCCTTGCGCTACCCGCAGGAACCAGTGGTTTCTCAATCTACAGTGATGCCTCTGGAAAAGGACTGGATTGCGTTCTTCAACAAAATGGGAAAGTGATTGCTTATGCATCTAGGCAATTACGGAACCATGAGAAGAACTATCCCACACATGATCTGGAGCTTGCTGCAGTCATCTTTTATTGAAGCTTTGGAAGCATTATCTCTATGGAGAGAGAATGGAAATATATATAGACCACAAAAGTCTGAAATATGTTTTCACTCAGAAAGAGCTGAACATGAGACAAAGAAGATGGCTGGAACTGATGAAAGATTTTGACATCGACCTACAGTACCATTCGGGTAAGGCTAATGTGGTTGCTGATGCAGCAGAAAAAGTGAAGGTAATTAGAGACAAGCTCAGGATCGCCCAAGACAGGCAGAAGCATTGGGCAGATAGCAGTCGTCGACCACTAGAGTTTGAAGAAGGAGATAGTGTCTTTGTGAAGATTTCTCCTACCAGAGGAACTATCCGGTTTGGCAGAGCTGGGAAGCTGAGTCCCAGATATATCGGACCATTTGAAATTTTGAGCCGAATTGGTGAAGTGGCGTATCGGTTAGCTCTACCAGCTAATCTTGAGGGCGTGCACAACGTCTTCCATGTTTCGCAGCTCAGACGCTACATCCCGGATCCGAGTCATATTTTGGACCATTCGGAGCTAGAGATTGGACCGAGCCTCACAGTGCCAGAGAAGCCTGTAGCAATTTTGGATAGAGGCGAGAAGAAGACCAGGACTTCAGTGACTCCCATAGTCAGAGTTATGTGGAGGCACGATTCCCCAGGCGAGTCTACCTGGGAGCGAGAAGATGAGATGCGGGAGCAGTACCCGTACTTGTTTGAGACCTGAGGTAATTCCTAACCTTATCCTTTAAATTTCGAGGACGAAATTTCTTAAGGAGGGAAGGTTGTGAAACCCGTAATTTCAAATAATTATATAATTTAAATTAGCTAATTATTAATTGTTAATTTAGGAATTTGTTTTTTTAGAGAAATTTATTAACTGGAAGTTTTATCAAACATGTATTTTGCTAATTAATTATTATTATGTTACTTAGAATAAATTATTATTTTTCAAACTTAGGCTTTTTGATTGTCAGGCCCAGACCCGAACCAAAAACAAATTTTTAAAATTTTTGAGTTAAAAAAAATATCATGTATCATTTATAAATCCTTTAACCCATTTGGCCTTTAAACCATATTACTACCCTTTGGGCTTTATGTATCCATTAGCCCATTTACATTCATTTCCTTTTATTCTTATTCATTCAGGAAAAGAAAAAAAATTTCCTTTCTTCCTCAAACCGATAGGCTCGACCCCTGGCTTTTCGAACGATCGCCGACCGTCGGCCTCCCCGCGTGAACCGCCGCCCTTTCCTTTCCCCTCCCAAACCGCCCATCCATCCTATATAATCCCCTTCTCTTCATAACTCCAGCATCATCTCCATTAGCCCTACCAAGCTCCCCAAACCCTTTTTTTTCCGAACCCTAACCCCCATTCTCCGGCGATCTCGCCGCCTAGGCCGACCTGTGCGCGTCTCCCAGCGCGGCCCGACCCGAGCGCCAACCTCCCTCCGGCGTTCCCCGACCCCGTTGTCGTTTCCTGGCCGACCCCAGGCCGGATTCGCAGCCTCCTCTGCCAGCGCCACCTTCCCGAGGCTGCGCCCCGCTACCGTCGAGTCCAGCGCACCCTCCCCGCGACCCCTTCGCCGGCGCGCCACCTGCGGCCACCTGACGCAGCACATCCCCTGTTCCCCGATTTGCTGTCCAGCGTTTCTGTGCGTGGATTTGACGCTGTCCGATCCGCTGTCTAGTGCTTCCTGTTCCGCAATCTTCTGTTCGGCTCCCTCGCGGACTACGTTTCCATTCCCGAGATTATCCCGCGGCTCCCCGACCAACGGATATTGGGTAATTTCTGAATAGTCAGAGTTGTTCGTCTCTCCTGTGTTGTGTCTATGATGATACGGTCCCCGATTCCGTTATGGAAATCGGCTCGATTTGTTCAGTTATGGTTTCGGACATTTCCGAACTCCATTTTGGATGGTTTTGTAGCTATGGCTCTGTTATTATGAATTCTCGAAATCTTAGAGTTAAGTTAGGGTTTTTTTCGAACTCTATTAGTTTTGGTCTTGTGGCCAAGCTAATATTAACTTGGGTTGAGAATATTGTTCTGTGGTTTTTTCGGCTTTTGGATTTGCTATTCATTTCGGAGATTGGATATTTTGGTGGGATATTTGTTGTTCCCTGGTTTGGGACAGTTATTATGTGTTTTTGGCACAATTTCCAGTATTGGGTTGTCCTAAATACAGAGGGAATGCTGCCCGAATTTTCAGAAAAAATATTTTCAAAAGGGTTTTTCTATAAAATTCTTAAATTCTAAACTGGTTTTGGTTGATTTGAATTCTGATTATTTTTCCGAGCGACGAACTTATTGTTCAATGGGCTCTTAGCGAAGTGCAAACGAAACCGGCATTGTTCCGGACGTTGAGGCATTAGCTATTTTGAAAAATGGACCAAGTCTGAGACTCTTATTTTATTTATTTTTGTTTTAGTAATTAAAGTGCAGGATATTATTTAGAGCTGACTAACTTTTTCTCTTATTTCAATTTATGTAAAATGGTCTGTATAGGGCATAAGCCCAGTTCTATTATTTTTGTGGCTTTGTAATAAGTTAGTGTAGTTTTTATTATTTTCTGATATGTGGTTGGCATAAATACGTAAAATAGTAAAATAATTATTATATAGAAAATTAATATTATTTTCTCACATTAAATAAATTAGGAAAAGCTACAAGTTATTATTTAAACAAATTTCACGTTTTTCCCTCATTTAAAGAAAAATATTATTTTTAAATATAATATAATGAAATACAAAGTTTTATTAAATAAATTGGAAAGATACAATTTTTCCCAATACAAATTTAAATTGATTTTTCTTCTTAAATTAGAAACTCACCTCGATAAGCGTTCTAAAATAGAGTTGTAAATAATCTAAAATTTGATTAGGTCAAATGCTAGAGATTGTAACTAGCACACCTAGATTTGGATTGAATATTGTTGCTAAGTCAGGAATTCTCAATTGTAGGGTTTTGAGGACTGTACTAGCATCACCCCGGAGTCGACAATCGAATCCAGTCAAAAATCATTTTGAGGCAAGTACATTTTTGTGGTAGATTACAATTAGTTAATAATTGTTTCAATGCAAGTTTAAACCACGATACAACACGGAACATTGACTGTAACTATTGTAACTATTGGGGACTGGGGGAGTAGTGTAGTGGATATGACCACATCCAATAGTATAACTGATTGTATTAGCTTACCCCTCAAACACACGGGGATAAGCCATACCATATCACTAGGATATTACTGTAACAAACCCAATCCGTTCATATTCATTACCTATTCATATCTCACTATTTTAACTGTTGGAAAATTATTTATTTCAAATTGTTTAAAAGTGCATAATTCTATTATTAATTTCAATTGTTAAAATATCATGAATTTGTATTTTGCTCCCTCCTGACTGGAGACTATATTTTTAGGTCCTGTTGAGGATGCAGAGCTACTGATTAGTAGCTATTATGACCCTGAGCTATACCCTGCTGTGCTTCCTGAGGATGGATTACTGGATGAGGATGTTGCTTTTATTTAGATGTTATTTTCCAGTTTGTTGGTTTTAAAACAATGTTAATTCAGTTGGTGGTTTATGTTTGTACTTTGTACTGGACAAGTTTTAAGTTTTAATTTATCAAATAATAAAAGTTGTGGCAAATTAGATTGAGTTGTTGATTACCTGCATATGGAGATACAGCTTACTGCCGCCGCCTCAACAGCGGTGCAGGCTGGGCATGATCCGATTCGACCCAAGTAATTGGGACCGGGTCGTGACAGGTCCAGTATCAACATCTGGCATGATCCTTGGGTGCCCTTCATACCTTTCCATCGAGTTCAAGGCTTCAACTTCAGTAGCAGATGGGCCCTTAACGTCTGTGATCTGATTAACACTGAAACTCAATCTTGGAAGCATAATCTGATACACTTGCTATTCCCTCCCTTGGAAGCCAATGCAATTTTGAAAATCCAGTTATCCACCAACTGTTCCACAGACAAACTGATCTGGAAGCACACTGCTAATGGTATTTTAACCACAAAATCTGCATACAGAACTATTCATGACAAGCTCTCACAGAACAGGGAGATTCATGATGAAGACACTTTCAAAGATCGGAAGAAACTATGGTCCCATACTCACATTAGTCCTAATGTGCTCCTCTTCGCCTGGCGTGCTCTAACCAACTCATTGCCTACAAACGCCAATATCCATCATCGACTTAACCATGTTGAAGAAACATGTACTTTGTGCAAGGTACAACCAGAGACTACTAACCATCTTTTATTACATTGTCCTGTAACAGGTATATCATGGCGAAACATTTCGGAGATTCATTCATTGATCCAAACCGACTCCACAATCTCCTCATTCATTTCATCTGTACTGAAGGAAGGTGACTCGCAAAAGATTTCAAAGTGTCTTTATCTCATATGGAGCATATGGAAAGCCAGAAACAATTCAATTTTCAAGCAGCAACCCATCAATGCGAGAAGAATATATGAAGATGCACTCAACTTAAAAGACAAATTTGATACTTACATTCCAGTACTAGTACATCATATGGGAAGCAAATGTCAGATGTCTGGATCCCTCCAAAACACAATTTCATGAAGATCAACTATGACGAAGCTTATCTGGACTGTAGAATAGGTGCAGGGGCTGTCATTCGCAATGCAGATGGGGAATTTATTATTACAAGGTCCAAATCCGAAGAAGGAGGTGTAGGAACGAAATCGTAAAGCAGAATACTCTAGGAGGGGGGGTGAATAGAGTAGGCAGCAGAATATTGCTAATTAAAAACTTGTTAGCAGTTAGATCACAGATATAATAATAATCACAAAAATAAATGACAGAAATTAAAAGTGATCAGAAGGCAAACGCAAACACCGAGATTTATACTAGTTTTCCTTTTGTGAGGACAAGTCCAGTCGGAAGAACTCTAGCTTTCAGTTGAATCCACTATTGAAAAATCCCACAAGTTTTCAAACGAAGTCCTTGCAACTTCTACAGATGCGAGCTTTGATACGAAGAACTCGACCAACTTCAATTGTGAAGAGTTGAATCTTCTATCAAGCCTCTGATTACAATCGCTCTGAAACTTCTAGTCCAAACCGCACTGGCAAATCGACTAGAGGATTGTAACTGGCTTGGGATTTGAAAATAAAAGCTTTTTAGAACTCTGTGGAAGAATGAAAGCTTAGGAAGAGAAGAGATTGAAAGTGAATTGGTGATTTGAAATGATCGAAATACTTCTCTATTTATAGTTTTTCCAAAGACAGAACTCTGACAGAATTCGGGCAGAATTCGGACAGAACTCTTTGTAACAAACCGCAACTGAAGGATGACCAAGTTCAAAAACCTAACGTTCCAAATGGCCGAACTCGGACCGAGTTCTCTTGGGGTTCTGCCAGTTCGTTTTTGGAGAAAATAAATTTTGGCTTTTTGAAAAATCCTTCAGAAGCTTTTTGTAATAAGAATATTTTTCAAAAACGTAGGTCATTTGTAAAAGGATAGGATGGTTTTGAAAAACGTTTTAGGATAGCCAATTTTCCAGTACGACTTGGTGTACAATGTATTCCTAGACTCAATAAAATGAAAAATTACATTGCTTAACAGGAAGTACATTCTGAATGGCAAACGGCTTTAGTCTTGAACAACGTAGAGATCAATTGTTGAGCAGTGTCCAAAATGTCGTAGATAAACATCTGAGTTGATTTGTACTTATTTCGAGACAAAGTTTGATCAATTATTAAAATCAGTTTTGACCATGACCAATGGGCCAACAAGAGGATCACCATTAGAAGCTGAATCAATGGGTATTCGCTTAGCTTTAGATATCTGCTCCAAAGAACAACTGTATAATATTGTCATTGAAGGAGATTGCAAACCCCTGATTGATGCAATCAACATCAGTGACACAATTCCGCTATGGCGTGCTCAACATACTATTGAAGATGCAAAGGCAGTTTTGGAAACTGAATGCAATATTTCGTTCTCTTACATTAATAGGAGAGCTAATGGATGTGCTCATTCTTTGGCCTCTCATGCTTTACTCTTTAACCTCTCTTCTTCTACTGAAGATTATGAAGAGATACCTCTCTGTATTGAAGCTGCAGTCTGCATAGACAAAAGCAATATACCTTGTTAATTTCTTAATGAAGGCTTTTATTCAATAAAAAAAGAAGAAGAAGAAGTGTAATCTTCCAAGATTTTTAGTAATTTGAAATCTAGTTGTAGGCCTTTAAAAATGACAGTCATGCTGAGTTGATCAGGACAGAGTCAAAAGTCACGCTCAGTTGATCAGGACAATATTTACAAATCACGCTGAGGAGACAACTCATCATTTGTCAGAGAGTAATTATGACTGACAGCACAACAGTCGAAGAATGTCTCTTCGTATGCTACGTATGCACAGAATTCGAGAGATCACAGCCGTCTATTGCGTGATTTTCGAAATCTTCTTCAGCAAGACTCAACCTTCGTCAAGTTGGCGTACCAAAAGAGTTTCTTGTCATTTAATGTGACTGACAAAAGCAATCACTGTCAGAGATTTTGTGTCAGTCGAGGCACGCTGAATCAAGACAGCTGGCAGTCCTATCTCAAGTCTGCGTGTATTTTGAGCTTTCCCTGAAATCTGCGTGGATTCTGAAGTTTTCTTCCTCAAGTCTGCGTAGATTTTGAAGCTTTTTGCCTCAAGTCTGCGTGGATCCTGAAGCTTCCTGCCCCAAGTTTACGTGGATTTTGAAGCTTTCTACCCCGAGTCTGCGTAGATTTCGTCTTCAACAAGTCTGCGTGGATTTCATCAAATTGGAGTACGTGGCAGCCATGCCACTGATCTCTCGCCTGCGTGTCCTGTAACTTGCACATGACTCATGCATGATTGCCATGTGTCCAACAGTTACAGGCCACGTCCAGTAACTGCTCACAACCTTGCGTATGTTAAATCCTGCGTGATTTTTAACTAAGCACAGGCTGTGAAGACAGTTATCTTTTCAGTTATTATTTTTGACTCTATAAATAGAGTTCTTTTTCTCATTCATTGTACAGATACATAGTTATCTACTGTCAAAATTTTGAGAGCTTTTCTTCTTCGCATAGTCCAAGGGATAAAGTGATCGTCTTCTAGATCAGATTCCCACAGTTGTAATTTTCCCAGATACACAATAAATAAAGGAATTTATTTATGGAAAACAAATTGGCGACTCTGCTGGGGAAAACCATCTCCTCTTCTGAGATGGCAACAACTCAATGCGACACTTCGTCAATCGGCTCGACGAAGAAGGTGATGACGATCCAATTCGATCAATTCGCCTATGAAGAAATACAGCGGGCTAAGAGTGCTAAGCCCACTACAGCCTCCATCATCACTGCCAATTCGAAGGGACACTCTGTCTATGTCCCTAAGAATCAGTTGGCAGCCAATGGTGAAGTCTCTGCCACAGTGTCTACTTCTAACACTGGCAAGAACTCTACTGCAAGCACGCACACTCTTGTGCGCTCGAAGATGACAGCAATCAAAGATCACGCTAACAGTGGCTCCTTAGCCAAATCTGTTCCAGTGTGTGTCTCCAAAATTAAAAGTCACGCTGACAGTACTGGCTCCTTAGCCAAATCTCTTCCAGCGTGCAATTTCAATCCCAAAAGTCACGCTGACAGCACTGGCTCCTTAGCCAAATCTGTTCCAGTGTGTAATTCTAAAATCAACAATCACGCTAACAATACTGGCTCCTTAGCCAAATCTGTTCCAGCGTGTATTTCTAAAGTCAAAAGTCACGCCAACAGCACTGGTTCTTTAACCAAGCCTGTTTCAGCGTGTATTTCATCTAAGAAGAATAGCTCTTTAGCTATCTCTTCTTCTTTGCCAAGTTCTACTAGAACTGGGGGTGGTCTTCCACACAAAGTCCCTTCGAAAAGGAATAACTCTTTAGTTGTTTCTTCTGCTCCTGTAGTTTTTACTTCAGGAACAGCTTTGACTGACAATTTTGTTAGTCAAAGAAAAGGAGATGGTCTTTTGACTACTCTTCCTTCTGGACATTCTATGTCTCAAAACTTGAATGAGTCTAAGAAGAAGCATTCCTTAATGTCTTCTTCTATGACTTCTTCGAATTGGGCACAGAATTTGTCTAGAAAAGGTCTGTTACCAACTCCTAATCAAGGGGGTGGTTCAACTTTTCCTTCTCTGCAAATATCCAGATCAATGGAAGGAAAACTCCATGTTTCCAAAACTAATGTGTTACCTCCAACTGATCTAAAAACAAAAATTAACACTTCTGGTGTTAAGAAACCATACCAGTTGGAAACAAGGATAAGAGATCCAGATGCAGAGTATGCAAGAAACTATGTGGCTCATATTAATCATTCTCTATATAATCAAGAGCCATCAAGACCTAAGAACAGGAAATATACTCCTCAATCTTCACAAACAGATTTACGAGAATATCTTCAACAGAAGAGAAGGAGTAATTTTGTGACAAAGGACCATACTGAATGTGACTTCTATCCAAGAGTCATAATTCAATACAGATGTCAATCAATGGCTCATGACCATGTTGATCATGAATGTGACTTCCAGCCAAGAGTCACAATGCAATGCAGATATCAAACTAAAAGACAATCTGTCTTCAATCGGATTCAGTGTGAACCTATGCCTGATGAAGATGAGCCTTTGTTTGCTTCTGTCAACATGACCTCTCGGGATGTTGGGGGTAGAGTTGATAGTCCAGATGGAGTATATAGAAATACCAGAGCAAGAGTCCTGGCTTCTAGTCAAAGAAATTTGATCTCTGAAGATGACTCTGAAATCCTGGAAGAATCTAACTTCCCACCTCTTCCTACTGGGGGTAGTTCTCCTATAATTGACTTTGATGCATAAAGCAATGATTCAGAACAAACAACATCTACCAGTTCATCAATAATCCCTCGTACAGTCACAACTTATATGGTTGATGGGAATACTGATGAACCTTCTTCTTCCTTGACTCCTCAAGATCAAAGAATTGCTTCTTTGGAACAACAAATGAAGTCTATGGCTGATACTATGAAATCAATGTATGAACTCATGACAGCTCAGTTGCAAAATCGACAGACTGTACCAGATGCCATACCAACTGACACTGATATGAGTCCAGTACAAGTTCCTCCAGCAGTACAATCCAATACTCCTGGACCAGCTCAACCAAACCCTAGTCTCTCTGGAACTGGGGGTAGTGCTTATAATGTTGTTCCTCCTCCCAACTATTCTCTACAAGTTACAACTCCACAATCTTCCGGAGTTGTTAATGAAGAATTTAGGAATCTCAAAACTCAATTCGAGGCATTCAAACAGAAAGATGGTTTACAAAGGTTAGGCATCAAACAACCTTATCCGATAGAATGGAAGCAAGTATCATATCCTCCTAAATACAAGCCTCCCACTATCTCATTCTATGATGGAACCACTTCTCCAAGTCAGTTTATTAATCTCTTTGAAGTGATGACTGATCAGCTGCAACCAAGCGATGCCCTCCTTACTCGGGTATTTGTTGGATGTCTCAAAGGAACGGCTTATGAATGGTATAGAAGTCTCCCAGATGGGAGCATTACTTCATTTGCCGGTTTCAAACAGATGTTTCTTGAACGGTTCTATGAAGGGCTCAATGACATGACTATGTCTGCTCTTATTAGAATCAAGCAGAAAAATAATGAAACTACAGAAGAGTATATTGAACGGTTTCGAAGAGAAGCTCTGAAGATGCCTCTTGGAACTCCTGATGCTGTCACCATCGACACATGCAAATCAAACTTGTTGCCAATCATCAGCATGTGGACAGGATCCACCCAATTCCAAGACTGGCCTTCTTTCATAGTTAGTGCCAAGGCCGCAGAAATTAGTGCTGAAACCTTCAAAGGTTTAGGAGTGCAGATGACTCCCAAAGAAACAGGTCAAGGTACTACAATAAAAACAATGCTCGCAAAGGAAAAGAAACTCTTGAAGTTAATCTTCAGAGCAAAGATGCATCAACTGTTCAAACTCCTACAACTCAACAACCAAGAACACCTCGCCCTAAAGAAGAATACTCTTTCGATGACGACGATGTCCTTGGTATCTTTGAATGTCTGCTGAAAGGTAATAAGATACAATTACCTGAGATCAAGAAACCTGATGAAGCTGGTAAGACAGATCATCCCAAATACTGCCCATATCACAGAATGATGGGTCACATAATTCGTACATGTTATGTACTGAAAGGAAAGATCCAAGAGATGATTAAGTCTGGAGCTATCTCTCTTACTCCGAAAGAGAAGACTGTCACCTCCAATGTCGTCTCTATGCAATTCGGAGATTTCCCTCCTCAACTCCTTGAAAGTGGGATTGTTCCTATTCCCAAGGCAATCCTTGAAATAGTGAATATTCCTCCTCCGCAATCTGAAGGATTAGTGCCAATCACTTTGGAAACAGGAGAAATCATGTGGATCCATCCTGATTTAGTGGCAGATTTTGAATCGTCTTCTCCTCAAAAGACTACTTCTCGAAAGTCCAAGAAGGCTGGAAAGATTAAGTCATGTCATATGACTTCTCTTGGATCTATCTCTGACGTAGAGCCAAAAGAGAAAGAAGAAGCACTTGTTAGTGCTACTCGAACGGGGAAACCTTATCTAAAGGATTATTTCAAGAATCCTGAGGATATTCCTGATATCCCTCCAGCTGATAAAGATGCTCCTAATGTTCCTCCTGAAGAAGAATCATCCACTGTACCTGTTCCTTCAACTACACCGGTTGAACCTGTTCCTTCCAAGCCTACAGCTCTGGAGAAAGGCAAACAACAGGCTCGGTTTGATAAGCCAATCAAGAAGTCCTCTCCTCTTGGACTTCAGAAGCCTTATAATTTCGACATTTTAGCTCAGCTTGCTAATACTCCAGCTAGAATGTCCCTCTTTGAACTTCTACGTCTTTCCAAAGAGACTCGGGAGACGTTAAGTGAAGCACTTCTACAGGCTGACGCTTGTCTTGCACAATTGAAGAAGCCAGATGCGGAACCTGCTACTTGCTTATATTGCAACAGTGTACTGGAGATTATCCCAAATATCACTTTTACACAAGACGACATGCTACTGGAGGATAATCGACATGATCGGCCTCTCTACTATACCGGTTATATCGATACAATGAAGATAGATCGTATCCTCATTATCCAGGGTCTGCTATAAGCATAATGCCAAAGAGCCTATTGGATGAACTAAAAATCCTTCTTCACAAACTCTCCAAGACGGTTACTACTATCATGGGATTCAATCAAAGCCGAAGCGAGCCTTTGGGAAAGATTCATCTGAAGCTTCAAATAGGTGATTTAAGATCCAAAGTCACTTTCTATGTGATCGAGATCGTGGGATCCTACAATCTTCTTCTTGGGAGGCCCTTTCTTCATGAAAATAATGTGGTACATTCTACTCTTTATCAGTGTTTTAAATACATTGATAGCAATGGAAGAGTACAAAAAGAAGTTGCTGATATAAATCCCTTCCATGGGGTTGAAGCCTATTTCAATGATTCCCGGATGTACAAAGAAGAGTATACAAGGGTCATACAAGCTATGGAGAAAGAGGATGCACAATGTGAGACCTTAATAATTTCTCTTAAAGGTCGAACTACTCAGCAACAATCTCCCAAACCCTCTGGAGAAGGTTCCTTCATCATTCCGGTGACTGGACGAATTTCTCCGTTACCTCAGTCGTCTGCTCAAGATACACTGATCATTCCTGTCAGTGGGCGTACTGCAATTCCTGCATCTTCACATGTGAAACAGGATACTCTGCTAATTCCAGTTGGAGGGCGGATTATTCTTCCATCTCAAGCTTCAAGGGAGCTCACCTCTTTTGAGCCATTTGTTATCGATCTTAATCGAAACAACGCTTCTTCTCATTCTTCTTCTCCCCTTTTAGTCATTGACTTGGCTAAAATCTCTAAGGCTCAGCCTTCTCCCAATGTAAATATTGCTGCTTTTACATTTAATGAAAAGTCTCCATCTTTGCAGTACGTTGATGTGTGCAATTATGTTCATAGTTATTTACATTTGGTAGATGACTTGAACACAATAACCATAGGGGTTGTACAGACTGTTCATACAGATGTATCCCTAGAACCTGTACAATCTTCATACTTTCTAGTTCCCAGCAGAAAGCCAGGAGACATTCCAATATTCTTCTATAAAGGGCCCCAAAGTCCTTCTGATTTCGAAGATGATGACAAAAATGATGATACTGGAAGATTACAACTACGTCGTTATAGTCAGCAATCTAAAGACATCATCAAAAATATGGGCTATGACTTCAGGACTGGCCTCAATAGTGGAAAAGGAAGAAAAATGCCTGTTCGTATTCCTCCTCTGAAATATGGAAGGACGAAATGCGGATTGGGCTATATAACTCCTACTCCTTTTATCAATATTATCCATGAAGATCCCGAGTCTGACGAAGATAAGAGATCTGATTCTTCTAGTACCACTTCTTGGGATTCCGATACGAGTATCGGTGACTTCTATTGCAACCTTCTGTCTTCCAACATGGTTTCCATTGACCATTCTGAAGAAAGTGATGAAGATGAAGAAGAGTTTGAAATCTCACCTGAATCAGAACAATGGGCCCAAAGATTAGATAATCAATGGGAGTTCCGTTTCGAGCAAAAAGAACCTCCGACTGAAGACAAACTTGTTCAAATAGATGTTGGTGAAAAGGGATCTCCTAAACCAATATTCATCAGTAAAAGTCTTTCTGAAACTGATAAGCAAGACATGATCAAACTCATTCGTGACTACATCGATGTCTTCGCTTGGAGTTATGAAGATATGCCAGGACTTGATCCACAAATTGCAACTCACAAGCTCAATATCTTGCCGAATGCTAAACTGGTCAAACAACAACAGCGACGATTTCGTCCAGACATTATGGATGCAATTGAAGCTGAAGTCAATAAACTCATAACCTCCGGGTTTATTAGAGAGGAACAACATCCCGATTGGGTGGCTAACATAGTTCATGTTCTTAAAAAGACTGGTAAGATCAGAGTTTGCATAGACTTCCGCGATCTCAATGCGGCTTGTCCTAAAGACGAATTCCCTCTACCAATCACTGATGTCATGATCGATAATACCTGTGGATTTGAACGAATGTCATTCATGGACGGGTATTCTGGGTACAATCAGATTAAAATGTTTCCAGATGATGAGAAACACACTTCTTTCAGAACGCCGATCGGTACATACTGTTATACAGTTATGCCATTCGATCTCAAGAATGCAGGAGCAACTTATCAACGAGCTATGAGCACTATATTCGGTGAACATTTACGGAAAACAGTCGAATGCTATGTTGATAATATTGCAGTCAAAAGTCGACAAAAGGAGGATCATATCCAAGATTTGAAGACTATATTTGATCTAATGCGTAAGCATCAATTAAAGATGAACCCTACTAAGTCCTTCTTAGGCGTCTCTAGTGGTAAATTTCTCGGCTTCGTCATTACCTCTAAAGGTATACACGTGGATCCCGAGAAGATCAAAGCCATCCAAGAGATGCGTCCTCCATGCACCTTAAAAGAGCTACGAGGATTTTAAGGAAGGATCGCTTATATCAGGAGATTCATCTCTAATTTATCAGGACGCTGCAGACCATTCAACAAACTTATGAAGAAAGGTGTTTCTTTTGTCTGGAGTGATGAATGTCAGAAAGCATTCGATGATATAAAACAATATCTGATGAGCCCTCCAGTATTGGTACCTCCCGTTTCAGGAATTCCATTTCTCCTATATACTCGAGCAATGAGTCATTCATTGGATGCATTACTCGCTCAAAAGAATCAAAATGGTCATGAACAAGCCATCTACTATCTCAGTCGTACTATGACCGGAGCTGAACCTCGATATTCACCGGTCGAAAAGAATGTCTAGCCTTGATGTTCGCTGTTCAAAAGACACGACATTATATCATTGGCCAGACTATTCATATCATCTCCAGGATCAATCCTATACGGATCATGTTGAAGAAACCCAGTGTTTTGAATTCTCGATTAGCTAACTGGGGAATCCTACTTGCTCAGTATGACATGCATTATATTCCTCAGAAGTCAGTCAAAGGACAAGCTTTAGCTGATTTTTTGGCTACTCATTCAATTCCAGAAGATTCAAAACTCTATGACGAAATTCCAGATGAAGTCCTAGATTCAAACCAAATTGCTGAAGAAGATCCTACTTGGCGTCTATTCTTTGATAGAGCTTCAAGGATATGTCCTAATGGTGATATTATCGCCGGAGTTGGAATCGTTCTTGTATCGCCAGAAGGTCTTGCTATCCAAAGAGCTTATTCTCTCGATCAGCCGTGTTCAAACAATGTAGCTGAGTACAATGCATTACTCATTGGTCTTCAACTCGCTAAACATCTAAATATTCAACATTTGGAGGCGTACGGAGACTCTAAACTCATTGTCAATCAGATAAGGGGTACTTATGAAGTCCGCCATCAAGATCTGGTTCCTTATCATAGATCAGCTATAACTATGGCTTCTTCCTTTGAAGAATTCTTCATTGAACATGTTAGGCGAGCATGTAACACAGAAGCTGATGCTCTAGCTAATCTTGCAGCGGTGTTGGCTATCCCAATTAGACGACAACAAATGATTATTGTTCGTAATCGAGAATTATTTCATCTTGAAAATAACCTGACCCTAGGACTTCCAGTTGACATTGAAGAATCAACATCTCATGACGTCAACACAACAAGAGGATTTGGATTTAGTCGTAAATCTTTATCATCTTCATCTGATTCCAGCATGGAATTCATCTTCAATAATTCGGCCGAGAATCAAAATACGGATACGGATTGGAGACTTCCTTTCTTAGATTTCGTATTGTATGATATTCTTCCGGATGATCCGAGTGAGGCAGCATCTATCAGACGACGATCACTCCGATTCTATTATAATCATACAACAAAGACCTTATATCGTCGAGCCTATGATGGTTTACTTCTTCGATGTGTTGTCGGTGACGAGGCTCAACAAATTATTCGCGAAGCACATGATGGAATTTGTGGAGCACATCAGCCTGGACCAAAACTTCAAGACCGTATTCGACGTATGGGTTATTATTGGCCCACTATGGTATCAGATGCCATCGGATATGCAAAGAAGTGTAAAGCTTGTCAAATCCATACGGATTTTATTCATCAACCTTCAGAATTTTACATCCGACGGCAGCATCGTGGCCCTTCGAAGCTTGGGGCATGGACATTATTGGTCCGATCAATCCGCCATCATCAAAAGGTCATTGGTTTATTCTCGCAATAACCGATTACTTCTCCAAATGGGCCGAAGCCATTCCTTTGTCTGAAGTTAAGACGTCCAATGTCATTAGCATTATTAAGCACCACGTCATCTACAGATTTGGTGTTCCTCGACGCATTATTCATGATAACGGACCACAGTTCGTTAGTCAGAAGTTTACTCGATTCTGTGACAATCATCGGATCAACAATGTGGCTTCTACCGTATATAATCCGGCAGCCAACGGATTAGCGGAAGCTTTCAACAAGACCATCATCAAACTCCTAAAGAAGTTTGTCTCTACTAAGAAATGTAATTGGAGTGAGAAGCTCGGTGAATGTTTGTGGGCTTATCGCACTACAGTTCGTAATGCTACTAAATGTACACCCTTCTCTCTGGTGTATGGTTGTGAAGCTGTTCTTCCATTAGAGATTCAAATTCCTTCTTTAAGGATAGCAATCGCTAATGAACTCACTGCAGAAAACAATGATCGTCTTCGACTTCAAGAATTAGAAGCTCTGGATGAAAAGCGATTATCTGCTCAACAGAATATTGAATTCTATCAAGCTAGAATCTCAAGAGCTTTTAATAAGAAAGTCAGAGTTCGATCGTATCAAAAAGGAGAACTTGTTCTAATAGTCAGACGTCCTATGACTATGACTCATATGAGCAAGGGCAAATTTGATGCAAAGTGGGAAGGACCCTATATTGTGAGCAAAGTTTTCTCAAATGGAGCTTATCAACTCACAGAATTGGATGGTCGAAAAGTTTTGATGCCTATTAATGGCAAATTCCTTAAGAAGTACTATGTATAAATGTAAATGCTTGTAATCATCAGACAGTTTCATGTTTAGAAATAAAATTTTTATTTTATTTTTAATCATGAATGATGATACATGATATTAAGGAAGATCACTATCATCCTTTTCTACATTTGGACGTGGGCCACTGCCGTCCTTCTCGAAGACGCGATCAGCAAAAGAACTGAGAACCTCTTTGCTGGAACCCACGAGGAACTTACAAGCAGCCATTCTCATGGCTTCTTCTTCTACAGTCTTTCCTGGTTCGAGCAGGAAGTCCAGAATATCCCTTGGTGGCTTGGGTACAGACGAACCTTCGTCTGCTACCGCTTTCTTCAATTGAAATGGATCAGCAGGACATTCTCCAATGCCTTTCTGAATCTTCATGGCAATTCCAGCTTTCTTGGATGCTTCTTCAGACGACATTCTTATGTTTGAAAGAAGAAGTGTTCGTTCTGGTCAGATTTTTGCTATATTTATAGGCAGAAATTCTATAAATAATGAAACGTCACGTTCATCCGACGGTTCATCCATTCATTTCTCACATTCATCCGACGATTCACAAATTCATTAATACTTGACGGTTCATCCGTTCATTTATTACGTTCGTCCGTTCATGATCTTCTATCAATTTATTAAGTGGGGATTCGTTATTTATCATGTTTTCATAACCTCTGAATCAATTCCGAATCTATCTACTCATTTGTCATTTTTGACCTCTGCATAGAAATCAATCTATTTTCTTTTGAGTTCATATATATTATCACATCCATAATACCTCTGATAATATCATATACTCTAAAACAGAAAAGAAGATTTTATTATCTATCATGTCCACAATTCATCCACAAATACAAATTATTGAGCATAGAAGAATTATCATTTCCATTCTCATTTCACCATAAAAAGTCTATTACATTTTCTTAGACTTTCTTACAAGTCATAATGGAAATCTATTACAATCTTTGATTTTCATTCTACACCACAACATTAACCTAAAAGAGATCTATCTTCTTCTTTGGATCTTATCCGTCGGACCTTCTCCGTCAGGTTCGTTGTTGGTGGCAGTTCCTGACTGTCTGAGTCTCAGTCACGACCAGATCAGCAGGAATCAAACTCTGGTCTTCTCTCTCAGACGAGAGGAGAACCACAGAGTATGGCAGCCCGAAGTCATGGTGCTGCCAATACAATTGGTGGATTTGGGGTAACCTCTCAAGGAAGATAGGAATGTATTCCACATTGGGATACAATTCCTAGTTCTGCCTTGAAAGGAACTCTGCTACCCGATTTCTCTGGGTAGAGCTAACTCCACCATCCAACTCTCGTGTATAAAGGCTCTTCCTACCATCTGAGGAAGACCCTTTTATCCCACGAAGAGTTCTGAGTTGTCTGATTTGCGTGTCAAAAGCGCATGAGCTCCCTGATGTTGGTGTCAGAAGAACGCTCCCCACAGCATCCAAATCGCCAATGCCAGTTCTAAAGAAAGTTTGCAGCCGAGCTTCTGCAGAGAACAGCAAGGAAAAAGAGAATTAATCAACAGAAATGTCATTTGGCACGCACTGGCTAGTCAGGCATATCCTGTTCAGTCAGAGACAAAAATCCATAGTACGCGTACTACATTGGACTTACCTTCAAGTTTGGTGCTAAGAATTGGCAAACCCATGTTTGATACAGTGCACAGAAATCGTTGCTTTTCTGTTTGAGAATGAAATCTCACAAAAATTTCATTATCAGAAAAGAAGAAGAAGAAGAATGGGAGATGAGTATCTGTGAAACTCATCTATCTATTTAAAGGACAAAGTACAAGCCTATTCTTGGAAAAGATCCGCGTAAATAGCGCTCGTAAACCATAAAATGAGTGTCACGTGTACTTTGGAAGACAACGCAACATTGGAAATAGTCAAAGAGTGCTAATTGACATTCTTCATTAATGTACGTTGTTCAAACACAAAAGTTGTACTACATTCTTCAAGACAGGCACTGATGGCCTTACAAAAGACAAAAGAAGAAGTGCAACATTTTCAAAAGAAGACAAAAGCATAAAAGATACGCTCTATTTAGCAGAGCGACTGAGCTTAGTGCCCAGTTCTTCTACGCTCTTAACCCCCATGCGGTGTAACAGAGCCTTCAACATTTCACGCTGCTCTGCAAGGCTGCGTCCGTCAGAAGAAGACGAGCCATCCAGACCAAAATAGCTCAGGAAATTCTTGGCTAAATGCATGGGATCGTCTTTGAACTCGAAGACTAGGGGCTCCGGTTCCTTACCCTCAAAAGTGGGATCACCATGGGAACAAAAATCCAATTTGCGTGCTTCTTCTTCAGCTTCTTCCTTTGGTGTCATGTTGACGTAAGATGAAGATTAAAAATGAATCTTCTCCCTGTTTATATAACAGAGTTCGCCGGCGGTTCATATTCCACCATGAATTGGATGCAATCAGTCTCGGAGAACGAAGAGTCATTATGACATTTAATAAGTTCATTTGGATGTTTTCAAAGAACTTCGAAGTCTTTTCGACTTCCGAAAAATTTGAAGTCATCTCAGCGTGACTGATTTCATTTTATCATCTTATTTTTCAAAGTATTTCGAAAATTTTGAAGTCTTTTCAACTTTTCGAAAACTTTGAAGGGGGTCTTGTAGGCCTTTAAAAATGACAGTCACGCTGAGTTGATCAGGACATAGTCAAAAGTCACGCTCAGTTGATCAGGACAATATTTACAAATCACGCTGAGGAGACAACTCATCATTTGTCAGATAGTAATTATGACTGACAGCACAACAGTCGAAGAATGTCTCTTCGTATGCCACGTATGCACAGAATTCGAGAGATCACAGCCGTCTATTGCGTGATTTTCGAAATCTTCTTCAGCAAGACTCAACCTTCGTCAAGTTGGCGTACCAAAAGAGTTTCTTGTCATTTAATGCGACTGACAAAAGCAATCACTGTCAGAGATTTTGTGTCAGTCGAGGCACGTTGAATCAAGACAGCTGGCAGTCCTATCTCAAGTCTGCGTGTATTTTGAGCTTTCCCTCAAATCTGCGTGGATTCTGAAGTTTTCTTCCTCAAGTCTGCGTAGATTTTGAAGCTTTTTGCCTCAAGTCTGCGTGGATCCTGAAGCTTCCTGCCCCAAGTTTGCGTGGATTTTGAAGCTTTCTACCCCGAGTCTGCGTAGATTTCGTCTTCAACAAGTCTGCGTGGATTTCATCAAATTAGAGTACGTGGCAGCCATGCCACTGATCTCTCGCCTGCGTGTCCTGTAACTTGCACACGACTCATGCATGATTGCCATTTGTCCAACAGTTACAGGCCACGTCCAGTAACTGCTCACAACCTTGCGTATGTTAAATCCTGCGTGATTTTTAACTAAGCACAGGCTGTGAAGACAGTTATCTTTTCAGTTATTATTTTTGACTCTATAAATAGAGTTTTTTTTCTCATTCATTGTACAGATACATAGTTATCTATTGTCAAAATTTTGAGAGCTTTTCTTCTTCGCATCGTCCAAGGGATAAAGTGATCGTCTTCTAGATCAGATTCCCACAGTTGTAATTTTCCCAGATACACAATAAATAAAGGAATTTATTTATGGAAAACACTAGTAGTTTGACCATATATATATATATATATATATATATATATATATATATATATATATATATATATATATATATATATATATAAATAAAATATATATATAAAAAAAATATATATATCAAAATAATATATATTGTGTATTAAAATAATAATTATATATATATATATATATATATATATATATATTTTTTTTGTGTATTAAAATAATAATTATATATATATATATATATATATATATATATATACATATATATATATATATACATATATATATATATATATATATATATATATATATATATATATATATATATATATATATATATATATATAACATGTTAATGTAATGAAACAATAATTATTATTATTTTGATATATATTTAACATGTTAATGTAATGAAACAATAATTACTATTTTGATATAGTAATTATTGTTTCATTACTTTAACATGTTAAATATATATCAAAATAATAATAATTATTGTTTCATTACATTAACATGTTATATATATATATATATATATATATATATATATATATATATATATATATATATATATATATATATATATATAGATATATATATTTTTTTATATATATATATATATTTATTTTTTTTTTTATATATATATATATATATATATATATATATATATATATATATATATATATATATATATATAGATATATATATTTTTTAATATATATATACTTTAATATATATATATATATAAAATATATATATATATATATATATATATATATATATATATATATATATATATATATATATATATATATATATATATATATTGGGCGCCGCCTCCTTGCCCTAGCTTTGCAACCCCCTGCTCAATGTGGCGCAAGCGCGTAGCCATGGGGCGGATCTCCGCCCTAGGCCCTACCGCTGCCATTTGCACCGACCTTCCGCCCCTCGCTTTTCCCGGTATTGCGTCCCTACAAACCCACCCCTGACCACAATCCGTCTCACCCCACTACTCTACACCTGCTCACCCCCAACCCCCGCCTACTCCCCTCCCCGTCGTCCACCCTCCACCACCACCACCGATAGTCATCCTTCACCCCCATTCAACCAACCCCCCTCCCACCTATCCACTGTCACATCCCAATTTGACAGAATCAATAGTCGTCCCTCGGACATGATGCCGTACGAGCCTAAGTTGCGCCCGCACAAGATAATTTCGTAAGGTTATCTGAAACACAATATTTAAATCCAGTATGCAAAGAAATTAAATACATTATAAGGAAGGAAACTTTGTCTTTCATTGATAACAAACTTGTTTACAAGACTCGATTACAAAAGAGGCCTCGTAGGCTTACAAATTGACTCAAATGAGATAGTCGTTCCATACATTTACATCCCTTTATACAAGCAACAAAAATCACTCTCTTGGACCTAGGATTGGCAAGAGTTGATATGACATGGCGCAGTCTTGATTAGAATATTCAAAATGTTGCAGATTTGCCAAGCTAGCAAGGCTTCAAAATAGATGAGCGTCACCTTCAGTTCCTTGGCACGCTATCTAGGGTCGGAGCACCTATGGAGAGCGAGGATCAGTGTAGTGTCCCGACCCGCAAGATGCTTTATGATGGATGGTTGGTTCGATGAAGCCATATTGGACATGGAAATATGCGAAGGATCGCTTGGAAGGCTATGCGATCGTAGCAGGAATCGTCCTATAAATGTGAGTAGTTTTGAACCTTTCGAAGATCCTTTAGCTTCACGCTTAAAATAAAAGATAGTATGCTATGTTTCTTGCTGAGTTGTTCAATAACACCTTGTATGGAATTCGAAAAGATAATGAAAGATAAATAATCACCTGAACGTAAACTGTTGTTGCTATAGATAAATTGTATGCTTGTACGATGTTGCGATGAAATACATGACAGGTGAAACACAGTCCCAAATTCTTAGGCGGTGAGTATATCGAGCCTTAGCTCGATGAATGGATGGTAACACAGATGTTAAGACCGAAAAACTAGACAGTGAGTATGCTTGAATTACGTCCGAATGAATGTATGCTAAAACAGATGCTAAGTCCCAAAAGATTGGGCAGTGAGTACATTGAGTTGGTTGAAAAGATGTATGGTATCAAAGATGTGGCAAAGGGATTGGGTAACGATATTCTATTATCCCGTCGCCGATGTAGAATGTTGATTAAGCCAAGACCCAGGAAAGAAGGCAAGATGGCAATACGAATGAGAATAGTGGTACTTACTTTTTCTTATCATGCATTATATGTTTTTTTCATAGATAAGTTGCATATACATCATGGTCATGGACAACTTGTATACAAGGTGGTTCCCAGAACGGTACTCCGCGGCCACGGACCCGGTTCATCCTTGGGGAACAAGGATGGTGTCGACGTACTGACATCGAAATTTGGGACTTACAGTGGGGGCTTGCTACCGCCCACTAAAAGGGCACCGAATCCTATGGTGCTGAAGTAGTAGCACGGTATTTCGGAAACCTCCCATAGTTTCGTACCCCATTCAGAGTTAGCCATTCACCAGTAAGATGAGTCCAAGATGGCGTGTCGCCAGTGACCTTCATGTAGATAGGCCCAGTGCTAATAATGTCTTATGCAGGCGGAGTAAGTTATTACTCAAATACAGGGAAGGATGTCGGCTGTTGGTAAGAATCACTTGAATGGTGATAATTATATTGAATCATGATATTGTTCCTAACAATGTATTGTGCAGGCTGAGTAAGTATTATAAATGTAGAGGGATGGCTACACGACCGTAGGTAAGAATCACCAAAGGGTGATAACTGTATGCTTTAAATTATGTTGGCAATGAAATTTGCATGATTTACCTCTTGTCGGCTATAAACATGAATTTGACCCTAAGGCAACGAGAAAAACCACTGTTAATAATGTTCTATAACATGATTACGTAGTGTTGTCTTCTTAGGTGAGTTGGACTAGCACCACCCGCCAGTACATTGATGATGTACTAACCCACGTTGTTGGTAATATTACAGGTGCTTGTGTTTGGGGGAAATTGTTTGATCAGTGCTTGGCATCGATAATTCAGATGGGGGTGCAGAAGCTCTTCTTTCAAGATAACGTCTTCTACTAAACAGGACATAATATATGGAACAGTGTAACTAAGTTGTACCTGTGAGATTGTAGCCAAATTGGCAAGTGTATTGTAAAGAAGTCGGCATATTTAGTTGTAACCTAAAGGGCAAGTGTATATATTCAATTGGCCATTCAAGAGTCTTGTAATCCGTTGTAAATTCTGTATTCCACTGCAAGTCTTGTAATCCATTGCAATTATCAATAAAGAGATACATTTCTTCATATCTTGTGTGACTTCAATTTATCTGCTCAATTTTGCTACGCTGTCGTTGTTTTCTGAGAAATACCAGGAACTGTAATAGTTTTTCCTTGTACAAGTGCAATCTAGACTTGTACGGCATCACGCCCAATGGCTAGTTTTCGATCCTCCGGGATTGGGGCATGGCATAATGGTATCAGAGCACGGCTTTACGTCCTTAGATTCTTATTCGATTTGTTTCAAATCAAAGTTGCTACTAAGATTGTGACGCCCCAGAACCAGAATACTGGAGAGCGGGGACGAACATAGCCAGCTACGTATATTGAAATGGAATCTACCTCGGTATACGATCACGGCTGTCTAGATATGAGGGTTTACTACAAGCCAACGGTCTCTTAAGGTCAAGCCTATTGTCTCAATCTCAAGCAAGTAATATAATTATAAGATGTTAGACCACCAAATATACAATAAAAGGCGTCCCAAGTATTTCATATTCAGCTGATCATGAAGCTAGTCATACAAAATGCGAGGACTAGCAAGAGTTAAGTCATACATGATCAACCCTAGGATTTGTTAATCATGTTACAGCCCGTAGGCAGACAGTAAGTAAAGATGCATCGAGCTAACAGGTGCTCGTCGGCTAAACGCCTCAAAAGAATAAATTTACAATGTAGTGGGTGAAACAAAATGGAAAACCCACTCGTAGCCCGGGTTCCTTCTAGTCGCCACCATTGGACTGGAAGTTCGGTAGATCCTCGGGTGCTGCTCCGAAATCTGGCCACACAAAACCAGCGGGTCAAACCCCAGAAAGAGCAAGTACCACAAAGGAGGCCACGAAATAAGAAGAAAAGCCAGCATATCAGAACATAAGAAATAGAAGAAAGTACAAGTAATAAAGAGTACAACAGGTAAATAAACGACTAGGGACATGGAACCATTTCGGGAGCCAGATTACAACCCGTAAACCAAACAAAGACCGGGGTTGTAACCCTTCGCCTGAATAGCACTTGTCCCTACCCATTTATTGTTAAGATAAGTAATCAATCATGTACAGGGGTACCAGGTACAGGAACTTAGACGAGACTTAGACCAAGCTGGATACCATCCATTCACAAGCGGCCAAGCAAATACTACGGCTTACTACTTAACTAACTAGGGTTATCACAAGCCTAATTACTAACAAGATGTAGCTGAGAAATTCCAGTCCCAAGCCCTGCAGACTATCCAGTTATCCTTCCACGGGTTGAGAGTATGGTTGGGTACATCGCCCTGGAGACGATATACCCTTAGTGACTTAGAGAGTGCAACACCTGACAGTGTGCTGGAAATGTGTCCTACTCGTCGGCAGGCTACAAGTTCATTTTATGCGCCCAGATAATGAGATCGCCTGTGACTGGAAATTCCCCATGTTCTAGTTTGATTTAACCATTAGCCTAATTCGATTTAGCGCGAGTCCCTGTCCGTGGTACCCAGGGAGTTACGTCCTAGACATGATGCAAGACAAGACAATTGGATTGCACAAAACAAGAAGAAAGAACACCCACGGGGTCAGGGCAAGTCAATGTACGACCAGTTATCAAGTTAAGTCAAGTCAAGTCAAGAGTGCGCCACTACGGCCACTATCAAGATATCATGCTACAAGGGATTAATCACAGGTTGCAGGTTACAAGTTAAAGCCACAAGTTACAATGTACCATATCGAGTTACTGCCAAGATCAGAGAATGCTAGCCATAAATTAAAAACACAGAAAATCGTGTCAAGACATGTCGGATTAAGTCGAGTCGTGCTGTGGGCATCAAGATCTCAGAAAACAAAATCAGCAAGAAAGAAACTGAGGACCAAGGGGAACACCAAGGGTCAGAAAGGGAAGCCATGGCACAGGGTGTGCCAGACAAGGGGCTCGGGCAAGCGGCACCCAGAGATGCGTTCGGGAACGGTCGCAGCGCACCAAGGGGCGCGAGCGGGGTCAACGGGATCAACTGCGCGCGGGCAGCGAGGCGTGCAGGGGCGCGCGGCCTGCGAGGCACGCAAGGGGGGGCGTGCGGCCAGCGAGGCGCGCAGGGGGCGCGCGGCCAGCGAGGCCTGCAGGGGCGCACGGCCAGCGAGGCGCACAGGGGCACGCGGCCAGCAAGGCGCGCAAGGGGGCGCAGCCCGGCGAGGCGCGCAAGGGCGCGCGGCCATCGAGGCGCGCAGGGGCGCGCGGCCAGCGAGGCGTGCAGGGGCGCACGGCTAGCGAGACGCGCAGGGGGGCGCGGCCAGCGAGGCGCGCAGGGGCGCGCGGCCAGCGAGGCGCACAGGGGCGCACGGCCAGCGAGGCGCGCAAGGGGGCGCAGCCCGGCGAGGCGCACAAGGGCGCGCGCGGCCAGCGAGGCGCGCAGGGGCGCGCGGCCAGCGAGGCGCGCAGGGGCGCGCGGCCAGCGAGGCGCACAGGGGCACGTGGCCAGCAAGGCGCGCAAGGGGGCTCGCAGCCAGCGAGGTGTGCGACCAGCGAGGCGCGCAAGGGGGCGCGCGACCAGCGAGGCGCGCAGCCAGCGCTAAGGAGTACGGCGCGCAGGGGGAGCAGCCCGGCACTAAACAGCGCGACTGGGGGAGGGGGTCTTCTTCTTCCTCAAGCTTGAGAGGAAGAACACCAATGGCCTCAAAAATTGAAACCTCACAACTTGGTCCATAAAACTCGAAATCCGGGATTTCAAGAGTCTAACTTGTGTAAAATTCAATTCTCTACCACATAGAAGCATCAAAACAAGCAAAAATCCAAGTTTGGTAGATCAAACCCAAGAATTTTCGAAAACGGTAAAAACTTAGATCTCGGAGAATCCAAGCTCCAAATCTAAAAATGTCAAGTTCTAATGTTGTTCCAAATCATCTAATTAAGCTATTAGGCAAATAAAATTTGGTCTTCATGTGGTGGCAAGATGCACTTGCCAACGGGTGGGATGTTGTATGGAAGAAGGAAGAAGAAGGAGTTAGAAAAATTAAATGAGCGAAGTAATGAGGAGAGAGAATGGTTGGTGGGAATTTTAATGAGGGTGGTTGTGGTGGAATGAGGGTGGAGTATAGGTTAAAGTGTTCCATTGGGTTTTAAATCAAACCAACCCAACTAAAACTGAGCCGAGCCGAAACCCAAAATACGAAAAAACCCAAAATTTCGCAAGTCGAGAAAAATAAAAATACATGCCAAAATCCAACTACGAGTATAAATACGAAATACGGAAAATGAGGGTGACAACTCTGCCCACCCTAAAAGAATTCCATCCTCAGAATTTAAATCAAGATGCTAGAGACTGCCACGGCAAGCTAGACTAAGCACCAACATCTACACTAAGCAGTTCAATCATACAATCATACATGCAATCAAGGAATAAAAATCATAAGGTATAAGGAAGACATTATACCTTACGAGTCAAATAGGTAGGGATATCGCGACCGGATGTCGTCCTCACGCTCCCACGTTGACTCACTTAGAGAGTGATGACCCCAAGCAACACGGACTAAGCTAATAGTCTTGTTATTGAGTATCTTTTCTCTCCGGTCCAATATAGACACGGGCCTCTCCTCATACGAAAGGTTGGTACCAACAACCAATTCTGAATGGTCCAGGATATGGCTCGGGTCCGGGATGTACCGTCGTAATTGGGACACATGGAATACATCATGCACCTCACTTAGCGACGATGGAAGAGCAAAAAAATAGGATACATTTCCTACTCGCTCCAGGATATCGAGCGGCCCTATATACCTAGGACTAAGCATTCCCCGTACGCCAAAGCGAATGACGTCGCGGTTAGACGAGATCCTAAGGAATACATGGTCGCCGATAGCAAACTCTAAGGGATGTCGATGAGCATCGGCCCAATGGCGCTGGCGATCTTGGGCCACTCGAAGACAATCTCTGATCCTTCTGACCACTTCCACTGTCTGGGCAATCATTTTCGGGCCAAGCATCTGCCTCTCTCCAACATCATCCCATGCTAGCGGGGATCTGCACTTCCTGCCATACATCGCCTCGAACGGGGCCACCTGAATACTGGCCTAGAAACTATTATTGTACGAGAATTCTACCAGGTGCAGGTGATCCTCCTATGAACCACCAAAGTCAAGGGTATAAGACCTCAATATATCTTCAAGCGTCTGGATTGTGCGTTCCGATTGGCCGTCTGTCTCCGGATGATAAGCTGAGCTAAACTGAAGGTGAGTTCCCAAACTCTATTGTAGGCTACGCCAAAAGTATGATGTGAATCTTGAATCCCTGTCCGAGGTGATACTGACGGGCACTCCGTGAAGCCTGACAATCTGCCTGAGGTACATCTCTGCTAGCTGAGCCGTAGACTGCCCAACTCTGAATGGGAGAAAATGAGCCACCTTCGTGAGCCTGTCAACTTTAACCCAAATAGCATCTCGACCAGTTAGGGATCTAGGCAATCCAGTCACAAAATCCATGGTCACATGCTCCCACTTCCATTCTGGAATCGGCAAGGGCTGAAGAAGTCCAGCGGGCCTCTGATATTCAGCCTTAACCTGCTGGCAAACCAAACACCGAGAGACAAACCGGGCTATCTCCCTCTTCATGCCATTCTACCAGAAATGCTGACGAATATCACGGTACATCTTCGTGCCACCGGGATGAATAGAATACTGTGAACTGTGAGCTTCTGCCATGACCTCCTGTCTGATATCTCCACTAGGTACACAAAGATGAGTGCCATACCGAAGTGTACCATCTTCATGAATGCATAACTCTGGCCTTATCCCTGTCTCACACTCTGCTCTGAGTCGCTGAATCTTGGAATCTGTAGATTGTGCCATCCGCATCCTCTCAACTATGCTGGATTAAACCTGTAGACTGGCCATCAACGCCACGTTGGTAGGAAGAACCACTTCAATTCCCATCTTCTGAAGATCTGTCAATAGCTCTGGTTGCGCCGTTAGGAAATAAACTCCGGCTCTCCTGCTCAATGCATCTGCTACAACATTGGCCTTCTCTGGGTGATACTGCAAGTCCACATCGTAGTCCATCAGTAGCTCGAGCCATCTTCTCTGCCACATGTTAAGGTCCTTCTGGGTGAAAACATACTTCAGGCTCTTGTGATCAGTAAATATCTCCACTCTGTCTCCGTACAAGTAGTGCCGCCAAAGCTTAAGTGCAAACACTACTGCTGCCAGTTCCAAGTCGTGGGTCGGGTAATTCTTCTCATGATCACGAAGTTGACGTGATGCATAAGATATTAACTTCCCATGCTGCATCAAGACACACCCCAATCCTCTGCCTGAAGCGTCGCAATTAACCGTGAATCCTCCGGTCCCATCTAGAAGTGTGAGAATGGAAGCCGTTACCAAACCTTGCTTCAACTTCGCAAATGATTCCTGACACTCTGCTGTCCAAGCAAATTGCATATCCTTGCGGGTCAACTGGGTCATCGGCGCCGAAATCCTTGCAAAATCTGAAACGAATCGCCGGTAGTAGCCGGCCAATCCAAGGAAGCTGCGAACCTCTGTCGCTGAACTAGGTACTGGCCATGACTCGATAGCCACAATCTTCTGGGGATCCACTTCTACTCCTCCTCGAGTAATGATGTGACCCAAGTACGAAATACGATCGAGCCAGAACTCGCATTTACTAAACTTGGCGTACAACTGATGCTCTCTAAGCGTCTGAAGGACGATTCTGAGATGCTGCTCATGCTCCGCTTCGCTCTTGCTGTAGACCAGGATATCATCTAGGAACACGATCCCGAACTGATCCAAGTAAGGCATAAAAATGCGATTCATGAGGTCCATGAATACGGTCGGCGCATTGGTCGCTCCAAAGGGCATAACAAGGAACTCCCAATGCCCATACCTCGATCTAAACGCTGTCTTCGGGATGTCCTGCTCTCTGACTCTGATCTGGTGGTATCCTGACCGCAAGTCTATCTTCGAGAACACTGAAGCCCCTCTAAGTTGATCAAACAAGTCATCTATCCTCGGGAGAGGGTATCTGTTCTTGATTGTCACTGAGTTCAAGGTACGATAATCTACACATAACCTGGACGTACTATCCTTCTTTTTCACAAGAAGCATCGAGGCTCCCCAAGGCGATCCACTTGCACGAATGAATCCCTTGGTCCTTAATTCTTCAATCATCTTGTACAAAATCTCCAACTCTGAAGGCGCCATCCTGTAGACTCTCTCTGATACTGGTGCTATCCCGGGGATCAAGTTTATAGTGAACTCGATCTCCTGCTCTGGCGGCATCCCTGGAAGTTCCTCTGAAAAGACATCTGGGAACTCTTCAACTATCCTGGGTAACTGTACTGCTGCTACGGCCATCCGCAATACTAGGAAAGATGGTTCCACTGCGCCTCTGGAAAATAAAAACTCTGGCTCGCCTGGAAAACTAAAGATAACCCTACCAACATGGCAATCTATCCTAGCATACTGGATCCTCAACCAATCAATGCCTAAGACTACATCATAGTCTGCCATAGGGAATTCTATAAATCTAGCGGGGAACTCTCTACCGCTAACTACAATCCGACACGAGGAAAACACTCGATCTACTACCACAAGACCATTACCAGTAAGTATATTGAGCCTTACTGATAATGACTCGGGCTCCAATCCTATCCGTGCCGCGAATCGTGTAGACATGAATGAATGCGATGCACCAGAATCAAATAATACCGATGCTGGAGAGGAGTTGACGAGAATAGTACCTGCCACTACCTCACTTGGTGCAACTTCTTCTTCCATAGTCATCATCATTGCCTGACCTTGTCCCCTAGCTGCGGGTCCCCTCTGCTGGAAACCTCTCTGCCTGCTCTGCACTTGGGCTTGGGTAAACTGCTGCTGGTTCTGTTGATGAAATGCCTGGGCCTGAGGCAACAAGGGCCTCGGGTACTGCTGCTGCTGCATAGGTGCTGGTCCCCTAACCGATAGACTGGTTAGGTTAGAAGAGGACGAACTACCCCTATTCGGACATGCTCATATCTTTGTGATCTGCCGCTCCATAAGCCAGGCACAATCCCTGCGCCCTACGATAATCCGCCACTACATGGCCTGGCTTCCCGCAATGAGAACATCCCATCGCGGAAGTCTGCTTCTGCTTCTGCTGATGCGGGTACGTCGGGGTTGAATGCTGAACTGACGTCACTGAGGCCGCCCGCCTCAGAGTTTCAATGGTCAAACTCCTAGCTGCCGGGACTGGAGCTGATGATTAGTGCATCTGACTGTGGGACCGCTTCCTACCTCCGGTCCTATCCACGATCCTCTGGGAGGTGTACTCATGCCTTCTAGCTGCTCTCAATACTGCATCGAACGTCTGGTGCTCGAACTGCTCAACTGCCAACAAGATCTCCAAATGCAGTCACTGCTGGAACCGCTGGGCCCTATCAAACTCGGTTGCCACCAAGGTGGGGGCAAACCTACTGAGTCTAGAAAACTCAGATGCATAACCGTCGACCGTTCTGTCTCCTTGCTTCAAGTTGGTAAATCTCGTCTGTAGGTCGTACCGAGCTACAACATCAAAATACTTCGTCTGGAATCTTTCTCTAAACACCGCCCAAGTAACCGGTGCCGCTAATCCCACGGCCTGCGCCGCCCACCAACTGCGAGCCAAGTCCAGCAACTGTAGGCGTACCACCGCCACCTTCTCATTCTCAGGTGTCCTAGTTGCTTCCAGAATCACCTCGGTATCCTGAAGCCAAGCGTCCGCGGCAATCGTATCTTCGCTGTCGTCGAAGAATGGAGGGTTCAAGCGCTTGAAGCTGTTGGCCGCGCTGTTCCCTGGATGACCGCCTCTAGTCAAAGCATCTGCCACTACCTGGTGCAAGGCATCTCCTCGACGATCCTAGGAAGCTATCAAGGTCCTGATGAGACCTACCAAGGTGCCATCGTCAAGCTCTGCAGGCTGGACGGGCCGAACTGGAGGCTCTCCTCCGGGAGGTACAACTCTGGAGGCTACTCCGTAATGCTGGGCTTGATCTCCGGGTTGCTGGTCCACGGAAAGTGCTCCACCTTGCTGATCGGCGGGGTCAGGTACTGTGCCGCTGAAGAAGACGACACAGGAAAAACAATAAGGAAGGACCAGGACAGATCAACGATACAAGCATATGATCAGGGCAAAAATCCAGAGATTCAGAGGATATGAATGGAGATCAAAGACGAGTACTGATTGAGACATCTATCCGGTAAACCCTCACATATCTTGAATGCCAACACTTGCATGGGCCACCACTTAAATCATGTGATGCCCCAGAACCAGAATACTAGAAAGCGGGGGCGAACATAGCCAGCTACGTATATTGAAATGGAATCCACCTCGATATACGATCATGGCTGTCTAGATATGAGGGTTTACTACAAGCCAACGGTCTCTTAAGGTCAAGCCTATTGTCTCAATCTCAAGCAAGTAATATAATTACAAGATGTTAGACCACCAAATATACAATAAAAGGCGTCCCAAATATTACATATTCAGCTGATCATGAAGCTAGTCATACAAAATGCGAGGACTAGCAAGAGTTAAGTCATACATGATCAACCCTAGAATTTGTTAATCATGCTACAGCCCGTAGGCAGACAGTAAGTAAAGATACATCGAGCTAACAGGTGCTCGTCGGCTAAACGCCTCAAAAGAATAAATTTACAATGTAGTGGGTTAAACAAAATAGAAAATCCACTCGTAGCCCGGGTTTCTTCTAGTCGCCACCATTGGGCTGAAAGTTCGGTAGATCCTCGGGTGCTGCTCCGAAATCTGGCCACACAAAACCAGCTGGGTCAAACCCCAGAAAGAGCAAGTGCCACAAAGGAGGTCACGAAATAAGAACAAAAGCCAACATATCAGAACATAAGAAATAGAAGAAAGTACAAGTAATAAAGAGTACAACAGATCAATAAACGACTAGGGACATGGAACCATTCCGAGAGCTTGATTACAACCCGTAAACCAAACAAGGACCGGGGTTGTAACCCTTCGTCTGAATAGCACTTGTTCCTACCCATTTATTGTTAAGATAAGTAATCAATCATGTTCTGGGGTACCAGGTACAGGGACTTAGACGAGACTTAGACCAAGCTGGATACCATCCATTCACAAGCGGCCAAGCAAATACTACGGCTTACTACTTAACTAACTAGGGTTATTACAAGCCTAATTACTAACAAGATGCAGCTGAGAAATTTCCAGTCCCAAGCCCTGCAGACTATCCAGTTATCCTTCCGCGGGTTGAGAGTATGGTTGGGTACATCGCCCTGGAGACGATATACCCTTAGGTGACTTAGAGAGTGCAACACATGACAGTGTGCTGGAAATGTGCCCTACTCGTCGGCAGGCTACAAGTCCATTTTATGCGCCCAGATAACGAGATCGCCTGTGACTGGAAATTCTCCATGTTCTAGTTTGATCTAACCATTAGCCTAATTCGATTTAGCGCGAGTCACTGTCCGTGGTACCCAGGGAGTCACGTCCTAGACAAGATGCAAGACAAGACAAGTGGATTGCACAAAACAACAAGAAAGAACACCCACGGGGTCAGGACAAGTCAATGTACGACCAGTTATCAAGTTAAGTCAAGTCAAGTCAAGAGTGCGCCACTACGCCCACTATCAAGATATCATGCTACAGGGGATTAATCACAGGTTGCAGGTTACAAGTTAAAAGCCACAAGTTACAATGTGCCACATCGAGTTACTTCCAAGATCAGAGAATGCTAGCCATAAATTAAAAACACAGAAAATCGTGTCAAGACGTGTCGGGTTAAGTCGAGTCGTGCTGTGGGCATCAAGATCTCAGAAAACAAAATCAGCAAGAAAGAAACTGAGGACCAAGGGGAACACCAAGGGTCAGGAAGGGAAGCCATGGCACAGGGTGTGCCAGACAAGGGGCTCGGGCAAGCGACACCCAGAGATGCGCTCGGGAACGGTCGTATCGCGCCTAGGGGTGCGAGCGGGGTCAACGGGATCAACTGCGCGCGGGCAGCGAGGCGCGCAGGGGCCTGCGGCCAGCGAGGCGCGCAAGGGGGGGCGTGCGGCCAGCGAGGCGCACAGGGGGCGCGCGGCCAGCAAGGCGCGCAGGGGCGCACGGCCAACGAGGCGCGCAAGGGGACACAGCCCGACGAGGCGCGCAAGGGCGCGCGGCCAGCGAGGCGCTCAAGGGGGCGCGCGGCCAGCGAGGCACGCAGGGGCGCGCGGCCAGCGAGGCGCACAGGGGCGCGCGGCCAGCGAGGCACGCAGGGGTGCACGGCCAGCGAGGCGTGCAGGGGCGTGCGGCCAGCGAGGCGCGTAGGGACGCGCGGCCAGCGAGGCGTGCAGGGGCACGCGGTTAGCGAGGCCCGCAAGGGGGCGCAGCCCGGCGAGGCGCACAAGGGCGCGCGGCCAGCGAGGCGCGTAAGGGGGCGCGCGGCCAGCGAGGCGCGCAGGGGCGCGCGGCCGACGAGGCGCGCAAGGGGGCACGCGGCCAGCGAGGCGCGCGGCCAACGAGGCACGCAAGGGGGCGCACGGCCAGCGAGGCGTACGGCCAGCGCTAAGGAGCGCGACGTGCAGGGGGAGCAGCCCGGCACTAAACAGCACGGCTGGGGGGAGGGGGTCTTCTTCTTCCTCAAGCTTGAGAGGAAGAACACCAATAGCCTCAAAAATTGAAACCTCACAACTTGGTCCATAAAACTTGAAATCCGGGATTTCAAGAGTCTAACTTGTGTAAAATTCAATTCTCTACCGCATAGAAGCATCAAAACAAGCAAAAAAAAATCCAAGTTTGGTAGATCAAACCCAAGAATTTCCAAAAATGGTAAAAACTTAGATCTAGGAGAATCCAAGCTCCAAATCCAAAAATGTCAAGTTCTAATGTTGTTCCAAATCATCTAATTAAGCTATTAGGCAAATAAAATTTGGTCTTCATGTGGTGGCAAGATGCACTTGCCTATGGGTGGGATGTTGTATGGAAGAAGGAAGAAGAAGGAGTTAGGAAAATTAAATGAGGGAAGTAATGAGGAGAGAGAATGGTTGGTGGGGATTTTAATGAGGGTGGTTGTGGTGGAATGAGGGTGGAGTATAGGTTAAAGTGTTCCATTGGATTTAAAATCAAACCAACCCAACTAAAACCGAGCCGAGCCGAAACCCAAAATACGAGAAACCCAAAATTCCGCAAGTCGGGAAAAATAAAAATACATACCAAAATCCAACTACGAGTATAAATACGAAATACGGAAAATGAGGGTGACAAAGATTATTCAAAAGCTGCTTCCGCGATGACTCAAACGTTGCTTCCGTGATTACTCAAAGTTGCTTCCGCGGTGAATCCAAGTTGCTTTCGCGAATACTCAAAGTTGCTTCCGCGATGAAATCAAAGTTGCCTCTACGATGACTCAAAGTGCTTCCACGATTATTCAGTGTTGTTTCGAAATTATTCTAAGTTGTTCACTTGACTGAAAGTCCGTTGATTCTTGTAGTCGCTCACTGGATGTTCCATACAATAAGTCTAAATACATAGGCTGTGATATGTGTGCTTTATTAAATTTCTAAAAGATACCAAAACGAATAAAAATGATGCAATGCGCTAATAAGTTTATGATGTATGTTGGATGTCTTATGTGTGGGATTCATTGAAGTCGATTGTTATGCAGCCATCGACTGTGAGTGATGGCATGGTATGTTGGAACAGAATATGCATAGATTTCAGTGAATGAGAGTCGACAGAATCTTGAGTCGGTATTTGTGGTCAGCATAACCACTACATGATGGATAGTCCATATTGGACGTTGGTTTGATGCGAAGGGAATATTGTGTCAGGAATTGCTTGAGCTCTGAGTGGTATATTGCATATACCCTCGTCGTGATGAGATGTCCCTTGACCCTGTTTGTGGCAGAGTGATTGCTTTACCTGTAAGGTATCAGGTATTATCGAGTCGTAGTTGGGATTACGATTGATGCATGACGGCTAGGCATGTCCCTCGGTGATTAAGTTCGGATAAGTCGCTACGAGATTTTGATGTGTTCGGATGAATCATCGCTAGATTCTGACGGTTAGCATTATGTTGGGTAATAAGAGATTGAGAATATGAAATGAATGCCTTGGTTGGGAATGGTACGAGTTATAGATTCAGACGATGACTTGAATCAGTTGGATAAAAAGGATTGTAGGCTCAATGACGATGGTGGGATGTTGCTATCAAAAATTTTGGAAGAACAATGTGGACCGAATATAGAATGATGTTGGAATTGAGTAAATGAAATTGCATGTTAGATATTGACAAACTGATGGTGATGTTAAGCGCTTATTAGGATATTGCGAATGATTTAGAAGATGTAGAGAGTTGCATCAACGACCGAAAAGTTAGAGAATGGCTTTGAGAAAATAGATGGCCATGCACGTTGTACAATTATGCTTGAGAGAATTTGATGTGTCCCGAATTAACAAGTTATGACCTTGACTATATTGAGGTATAGAGGATGAGTACTTGTCCATTGATGCATGAAAGAGTAGATGTTCCTTATGTGAGTCGAATGACTGGGATACAAATAAGTATCGAGGTGCAGCGATATGTAATAGACCCAGTTGGTAGATGATGTTGTCGCATGAATAACGAGTTTGGATGGAATATAGAATTGTTGGATGATGACTTAGCGAATGAGTTATGTCATATTCAACTGGATGACCGAGGTACAAATGCTAAATGATTTGTGCTATAGTGATTGGATCGATGCACAAATAATGAATCTTCTTATGGAATCACAAAGGAGATGACGCAAAACGAATATTGATGGCTTACGTGAATTGCTAAGAGATGACCGTGTTGGTGCTAGCAAAAATTCATAGGGGATGCCTTCGGAAGAAACACGATTATATAGTTGCCTATTTTTATTGGATATTGAATATGTCGCGAAGAGATCAAAAGAAAGAGATGGTAAATGATAGACTATTGAGGTAGCGATGTTAGATTATGACTCAGAATAGTTGGACTGATTGAATAGACGCAATTTGCATACGATATGAGAATAAAAGTCGGATTGAGTAGAGGATGCTGCGTCTATGTTAGTGAAAACTGAAAGTTTGGATATTCGATTGAGAAGTTTTATATGATAGCTTCAGGAGTGACCCATAAGAATTTTTGGATAGAATTGTTGGATAAATTTTGTCGGTTACGGGTAAGTCTAGAATGAGACTTCGTTGGGTATGGCCCGAGTATGAGTACGGGTAGAAAGACTTGACTCGAGAATGTCGGTTGGTTGCCTAGAATGTCGGTTGGTTACCTAGAGTATCGGTTGGTTGCCTAGAATGTTGATTGGTTGCCTAGAATGTCGGTCGGTTGCCTAAGTTTCAGATTGGTTGGCTATGTCATTTCAGTTGTCCGTGTTGGGGTATAAGTTCATAAGATTAAGGTGGTATCCCATGTCCCTTAAGTTGGTCAGATCATAGATTGTCCCTGAGATAAGATAGTGTAATCCCTCTTCCCGAATTTTCAATTTTATTCTAATTATTTTATTATACATATTTTGTTTAGAAATGAATTTCTTCTTAAAAGCATTAAATATGATATTATGATGGTATTTCGTTGTGTATTTCGAAAACTAGTTTAAATTATAGTTCGAAAATACTATTTGTTCTTAAATTTGGGTTATTGGAATTATAAAATGAGTTGTTATAATTTTCGGCTTTTTAAAAGATGGCTTCTAAAATAGTCTTAAAAAAATTAGAAATACTTTTGACAACAACAACAGGATTTTATCGATTTATTTTTCAAGATATAATTTTAGGATTAATAAAAATATGTTTAAATTATAGTTGATAACAACAAATATTATTTTGGTAATCAGTTAATGATTAAATTAAATCTGTATGATTTGAATTAATAGATAATGATTGTTTCTTTAAAGTATTATTAAGATTGCGATGAGGTTCATATTTTTTTAAATAACTTTTTGATTTAAATAAAGAGAGGATTATAATATATTAATAGGATCAGTATTATCTAATCTTTTTCTTTATCAAACTACATATGTGATCCCTTCAGTAACCGACTAAGACTCGATAACTATATATGTATAAAGAATCTGCTACCCTTCCTTCTCATATATAAAGTGAATCAGGAGCCGACTTTCCCTGCCTCCTTGTTCTCTTCATGTTATACCAGCGCTCGACCAACCCATCTGCCTTCCTTTCCCAAATCCCGGCTCCGCGCTCGCCAGTTCCGACCCACGTTCTACCATCCATCATCATCATTCCACCACAAACATGGCCATCACAACCGTGTCTGGACCCGTGCGTCCTTGTCCTCTCCATCTTATTCCATAATTTTACAACAACAATCATTTTCCATCAATTTTGTGTCCTTGTGTCTGTGTCATGGCCTCAGCCGACCGGATCTATGTTGCCTCCGCCCTGCCGCATCCGCAGCACCGCCTACACCCATTGTCAAACCCGTCCCTGTCTTCATAGCCGACACCGTAGCCACCATCGGCCGCCGACTTCTCTTGTTGGAGCCAGCCACCGATAGTATCCCCACATCACCACCCAAAATAACAATTGAAACCCAAGCACCACTTACCTTGATCAAGCGCCTCCATCGAGTGCCACCCGTCTCCGTCCATCCCTCTCGACCACGTCGCTGAACCCTAGCTCCGTCATGGTGAACCGCCTCCAGCAATCCAGTGCGCAGTAGCGCCAACCGTTCTTGCGTCCACATCGGTCGAGCTCTGCGCCAAATCCTAACTCCGGCGACCTTCACCTCCGGACCACCGCTGGTGGGCCGATCCTGTCCTCCGGCCAGACCGAGCAGCGCCTGTCCATCTCGCGGTAGCCAGCCCCTATTCTTCGGCGCCATCTCCGTGGGGAGGAGCCCTCTTCCTCCCCGACGCCACGCCAAGGTTCCCGAGTCTTCTCCACGCCGCTTTCGGCGTCGACCACGAGGGGCCGAGACCGGTGCGTGCACCAGCTCCACGGCCTCGCTCTTCTCCACCTTTCTGCACTCCCGTGCACGCCCGATCCGACGTCGGACCCCACGAGAGACCCTCCCAGTGTCGAGAGCACATCAGCTCATTTACTTTAATAAGGTATGTTCCTCTCTCTCTCTCTCTTCCGTATGTTAATAGCTTGTTGTGTTTCAAACTCTCTTTCAGCCATTATAACTCAGCCCCTTTTTTTTATTCTTGCCTTTTCGAGAAAAGCTACACTCCACGTGCTGTGCTTGTTGCCTGATTGGAGCTATTAGTATTAATTTAATATTTTGGATGCATTGGGAACATATGGGTATTTTGACCTATCTGTACGTTTATATATTTGTATTAAATGTTATGATTGTTTTTTATTATTACTTATTATTATTATGGTTAGTCTCACTGGTTTCACAAATATCAATAGTGATAATTATTGCAAAATAAATATATGTGTAGATAATTTTGCGACAAATAATATTTTGGGCTAATATTCATTATCTATACATAAAAATACTATTATTATTAACTATTACTTTACTAGTGGCATTGTACCGTTAAGTATTATTTTACTTTTATAAAATATATGATAAACTAAAATTATATTTTTAAGTAAATACTATAGGTATTTTGGGTATTGGACTATTTAGTGATACTTGGCAAAAAAACTGGAGATTTGTCTGAAACAATTTACTATTTTCAAACGTATTCCTCTAAGTTATTTTAATCCTAATATGTATACAGTTTTCAAATACCGCAAATAATTTATAAAACGGTTTAAAAGTATTTTTTATTATATTTTTTTCTTAATAAGGATTTATTTTTATTAATTACGAGTTCTCTTCGATCATAAGTCATGACCGTAACTAATCATGTTCTTATTTCTTGCCAAATTCAAACTTTTCTCATCGACCCTAGGCAAATGGATGGTTCAGGACTGTTCTGAATGCAATGATACTATCTGTTTCATCAGCTAAGGACATCAGGCGAGTACATCTCTGATAGTTTTCATATTTGATTATCTCTATGATTCATGTACGTAGTAGTAGTTTACATTGATATCATGTTGATTCTTGACACGATGGTTACACGAGATAGTAGTTATGGATTCTTTACATGTTGTTCGTGACTAATCTATTACCGTGTTCGTGGCCTGTTTGAATCCATGAGTACTAGTCGGACGAAAAAATACTCTAGACATGTAAACAAGCCTAAAACTATTTGTTTCTGATAGCAGTCACACACTTCACGTGCGGGGAGCGGGATCTATTATTCGTGTCTAATAGCAGTCACACATTTTATGTACGGGGTGCCGGATTTACCCATAGCCGTTTACATGTCGAAGTAGTATTTCAACTCACTAGATAGATGCAGTTTCTGGTTCTATATTTGTCACACCTCGCTCCCGAATAATCGGGTACGGGCCGATGCATGCCCGACCTACACTGTCGTTGACAGCGGTAGTGAGCCGTCTAGTCATCAATAACAAGAGTAATCTCATCACAGCATCTAATCTCGGAATCTATACTAACCATCATAGCAATCCACTATACAATTATTACAACTTATACATGAATGTCCGGGTACAAAGTCGATAAAAAATAAATGCTACAATAACAACATATAATCAAATACACTCAATTAATCTCCTATACATGAAACTAGATATCTCAATGTCAAGTGAGCTCCCATGCAAGCCATGACAATCTAAAGATCCATCTCACTCAACGATCCAATCAGGAAAGGAGCAAAGTACAATGTAACTCAATAAAACTCACCATGAAGATCAACAGAACGGTATATCAAAATATAACTGAAAGACAGAGAACAAGATGAACAATAAGCATGCACTAGCTACGTGTATATGTGCAATTGGATGTTATCAACATGTGGGGACTAATATATAATCAGGCATATAGAATATGCTATCAGTCAATCAATAATCAGGCATGTATGACGACAATGCTATCAGTCACGCAATAATCAGGCATGTCTGACGACAATGCTATCAGTCACGCACGAAATGGATATCAAGCATACGGAGTATGATATCCGGCAATATTTGTCCAATATTAGTCAATCACATGTCTCTACAACGTCTCCCACCCGACACGAGAAACAATGCAATGCAATCAATCGGGAACAAGTACAATCATAAAATAAGTCAATGTGTGTGTAATGCATGCAATGATGGTAATACTGAGTACATGTACTTGCCTTGTTTTTGGGGCTTTACAATGTCTTCTAAATCACCTAATAAGAAAAATAGAGTTTAGGAAATATTCCAAAAGAATTTACTATGTTTCTCTTACTTAAACCCTATTGCTCAAAATAACACTTGCCCTATCTTACAATCTCCTATTCTTCAATAAGCTCAATCTAATCTATCAATAACTCCCATTAATCTAGCAATTCCTCTTCTCAGCCCAACATGAAAGACTAAAGCTCAAACCTGCATAATGCAGCAAGCATCATGTTTTGCCTAACAGGAACTACAAGTAAACCTCTAAATTCCAAACTCGAATTGAGCCCTAAAGCCCAAAATTGTAACAGGTCTCACTATGAACTACAATTAAAAGTCATTACTAACCAAGTCTATCACAGCCTCTTACCATTTCTTAGTCCTTCAATAATAGTCATACTTAAATCATAAAATACTATACTCAGCCAACCAACGGTTAGGCATAATAATTCCTAATTCAAAACTTGTGTTTCCCCCGTTCTTCTTAATGTCACAGTCCCTTACTGAAACCTGCCCCTAACTAAATACAGACACGTGTCCGATACAAGTTCTATGGACACAGATGAAACCTAGACACAAGCCATCACCTGCTACCACAAGAAGTGAGAGCGTCAGATCCTTACACAGTGCATAATACTGATACCATCTCTCTAGCCTCTACTGGAGACGACACAAAACCCAGAATAGAGAAAAGATTACCGAGATGAAGAGTATACCTGAGTCGACTCAAAAACAATGTCGGTCGAACACGGTCTCGTGTGTCCAGATCGATTCCAGACTCCGGGTTCAGCCATTACTCCGAACACCATATGGTCATACACAAGAAAACACGGATATGATCAAATACTAAATCATGTGACCGAAATTTCCAAGAAAACCACCCGAGAATCAAGAACAAGAGTGACCTATCAATTCTAGGTTGATCGATCAACTGATCATACAAATCCGATCGAGATTCCCACAGAGGAAGAACAAAGACAAATCAAAATCAAGCGATTCGAAGTATATTTACCAAAACGAGAAGTAAATCACAGCATTCGTCATTACTGATGAAGTCGAGTCGTCGAATCCACCAAGCTGATGTTGCTGCGGTTACTAGTATTGCTCGTCGCCGTCACTGCGAAGCAAGGCTTGAAGCTTCAATCTCCATGGCCGACTCCAGGAGAGCAGGGATTGGGAAATCGGTCTAAATTTTGCTAGAGCTCTGCTAGCCAAGAAGTGTGATGGAGAAGAAGGAGATCATGGGTCATTATTTAGGCGGATGAGGGCGGAGACAGTTACGATCGGACGGCTACGATGATGCCGGCCACGTCGATAGCCGCTCACCGACGGTGGAGATGAAGTCGGCGGTTACGAAAACGGTTATGATCGAAGGGCTAGGAAGAATTGGGCGGTGAGAAATCTACGGTGGAGATGAACAGGAAGCTTCTGGAAACCTTCCTTCCTCCCGTCGAGCAGTCGCACGTCGGCTGTGAGCAGTCGACCGCGAGGAGACGAAAATAGGGAAATGAATGAGTGAATGTGAGAAGTTGGTTTTTAAAACCAACGGTTATATGATTTGGTTAATGGGTTAATGTGTTTCGACCCTGAGTCCGGATCTGTGCCCAGTTAAGCCTGAAGATGGGCTCAGCCCGAACACAGTTGCTGGGCTTATAGCCCAAGAGTTAAAGTGTTTTAGAAATAATGGAAAAAATTTAGTTAGGAAAATCTATAATAAATCTCTATTTAATATAAAATTATTAGGAAAATCATCAAGCCAATCCAATTATTGTAAAATACCAAAAATCATTATTGATAATTAATGATTAGTTAAGAGAATCAAAATAAATTCTTAAATTAATTCTGACAAAATTATAGGAAAAAATACTCAATTTATTTATTTAGAAAGTTGAGTTACAAATCTCTCCCCTTTAGAAAATTTCGTCCTCGAAATTTCAGATGGCACGATTAGGCACATTTTAAAATAATCAAATACATTTTTGAAATTGGCACGATTTAAGGTGGTACAAAGTGATAGTCCGAAATCATGATCAAAGGATAATCCTTTCAATAGTATCTCGCAATCATACATATCTGGAGTCACTTTTCCTACAGTATCTGCCCCGCAAGTATGCATCTGGATGCAGTGAACCTTCGGTTCCGTGGTTCTGATAGTGATAGATTACCAAAATATTTTCTCAACTTTATCCGATATTAGAAAACATTATGAATTTAGGACTTAGTCTCAATAATATCCGAGAGCCCATGATTACCTGTAATTACTTCAACGTAGAGTCCATGTCTCGCCAGTGTGCAGCTGGCTGCAATGAACTTTCAGTTTTCATAATCCAGGTAAATGACTGCAGTGCACATCTGCCACGTCATAGTAGCTCATCGAATACTTCTCAACCTTATCCAGAAGATTTCCAAGGATTTATAAAGATTCAAAATGAATTCCTTTAACAGTCAAAGTCGTGATAGGAAGTGAACAAGTAGTTTTATTAGGTACTAAAGGACAACAAGAATCAAACAAGTGGCCATTACGAAACAATAGTAAGATACAGAGACTTTAGAAAAAAATCTTGAATATGGAGCAACAAGGAAAGTCTAGATGCAAGAAAGAATCAAAAGGAAAGTGGCGACCCATGGTATCCAGCTATGCGAGAATGCCTCCGGTCTCTAGTCCTCGTCCGGAATCGGAATAGCCTCTGTTCCTTCCTCTGTCATAAGGTAGACACGTCCCTCTGGCTGTAGAAGTCCCGAAGATCCTGCTGCTGTACAAGCAATGGTACACTCCCTAGCCTGATGATCAGCTGCACCACAGATGAGGCACTGTCCAAGTCTCTTCCTACAAACCTGCCAGGTATGGCCCACTTTTTGAAAAAATCTACAAGGCTGCTGAACAGGTCGTTGTTGTTGCTGCTGCTGTGTCCCCTGAGGAGGCTGGGATGTGAAGGTCTTCGTCTGCTGGTTATTGGGACGTTTGGGTGGTCTCGAGTGGCTACCCCCTCCACTAATGTCACGATCTCTCTTGGGTCGGAGACTCAGATCAATCTCTAACCTCTGAGCAACGACGACCATCCCAGCATAAGTAGTCACTCCGTTAGCCGCGACTAAGTAATGAAGCTCATGGCTCAAACCATGCCTGAATCTCGTGGCTCTCATGACTGGATCTCTGGCTCTACCCTCTGCAAACCGACTAAGTTGCCCGAACTCTGCTGCGTACTCATCAACCGAACGAGTCCCCTGATCAAGAGTCTGAAACTGGCGCTCTAAAGCCTCTTTAGCTACCGCTGGAAAAAACTTCTCTTTGAAAATTTCCATAAAATGCTCCCACATCAATCCAGGTACTGCGAGTTGAGGCTCACTCCTAAACCAGGTACGTGTCAGATCATGCATCTGCATGTTGGCGGCCTCCACCTTAAGGTCCTCCGAAAGCCTAGATAGTCGCATCACCCTCTCTATATCCTCTAGCCATTCATCGACGTAGAGTATACCCTCGGTCCCAAGGAACTCTCTAGGTACCATTCTTTTAAAGTCTAGGATAGACCCCGCTCTTTGATGGTGGGTGGGAGTAGTCTGAGTATAAGTAGGAGAAGCATTAGTATGGATGGGAGGCGGAATGAAAGAAATAGGCTCAGGCTAAACAAAAATGGTAGTAGTAGGGTGAACCGGAGCTTGGGTGGGTGGTGGAGGTGGAATATGTGATGGGTGTGGAGTGTATGGCGGATGTGGGATGTATGATGGGGTCGGTATGGTAGTCTGTGGAGGTGGAATATGTGATGTAGGTGGGGAAGTAGTCTGGGGAAGTGGGGGTGGTTGTGGTAAGAGTGGGCTAACTAATCTCTCAATACCCTCCCGCAATATAGTTGTCTGCTTCCTCTAAGCATCCAATAAACTCTGGGTCTGGGCTCTCTGGGCTTCCAATAGCCCATGGACTAGCTCATGCATCTGGGTGCCCCTCATGGAACTAATAGAATGTCATGAAGAAGCTCTCGTAACGGGTGGCACGTGGGTACCAGAGCGCTCTGGGTCTACCATAGGTAGGGCGGATGATCCTCTCTCGAAATGGGCTACACTCGGAGTACGACATCGCGGAGGAGGTTCCTTCATTCCTTTGGCCATCTCTGGAATTGTAGGAGAACCATCAGTGACTCGTAGGTGTACTGTGTGTGTTAACAAGATATATAAAAGACAAAAAATAAGCAATATGATAACGGTCCTATGCTGTGATGAGTTTCCTATTTCCGTAAGCTTCCAATGGCAATCTAATCCTGAGTACCATTAGATAGAGACTTGTATGGGGCACCACAAAAATATGTCACACCCCGCTCCCGAATAATTGGGTACGGGCTGATGCGTGCCCAGCCTACACTTTCGTTGACAGCGGTAGTGAGCCGTCTAGTCATCAATAACAAGAGTAATTTCATCACAGCATCTAATCTCGGAATCTATACTAACCATCACAGCAATCCACTATACAATTATTATAACTTATACATGAATGTCCGGGTACAAAGCCGGTAAAAGAAAAATGCTATAATAACAACATATAATCAAATACACTCAATCAACCTCCTATACATGAAATTAGATATCTCAATGTCAAGTGAGCTCCCATGCCAGCCATGACAATCTAAAGATCCATCTCACCTATAATAAACGATCCAGTCAGAAAAGGAGCAAAGTACAATGTAACTCAATAAAACTCACCATGAAGATCAATAGAACGGTATATCAAAATATAACTGAAAGACAAAGAACATGATGAACAATAAGCATGCACTAGCTACGTGTATATGTGCAATTGGATGTTATCAACATGTGGGAACTAATATGTAAACAGACATATAGAATATGCTATCAGTCAATCAATAATCAGGCATGTCTGACGATAATACTATTAGTCACACAATAATCAGGCATGTCTGACAACAATGCTAGTCACGCACGAAATAGACATCAGGCATACGGAGTATGCTATCAGGCAATATTTGTCCAATATTAGTCAATCACATGTCTCTAGAACGTCCCCCACCCGACACAAGAAACAATACAATGCAATCAATCGGGAACAAGTACAATCATAAAATAAATCAATGTATGTGTAATGCATACAATGATGGTAATACTGAGTACATGTAATTGCCTTGTTTCCGGGGCTTTACAATGTCTTCTAAATCACCTAATAAGAAAAATAGAGTGTATGAAATATTCTAAAAGAATTTACTATGTTTCTCTTACTTAAATCCTATTGCTAAAAATAACACTTGCCCTATCTCACAATCTCCTATTCTTTAATAAGCTTAATCTAATCTATCAATAACTCCCATTAATCTAGCAATTTCTCTTCTCAGCCCAACATGAAAGACTAAAGCTCAAACCTGCATAATGCAACAAGCATCATGTTTTGCCTAACAGGAACTACAAGTAAATCTCTAAATTCCAAACACGAACAGAGCCCTAAAGCCCAAAATTGTAACAGGTCTCACTATGAACTACAATTAAAAGTCACTACTAACCAAGCCTATCACAGCCTCTTACCATTTCTTAGTCCTTCAATAATAGTCATACTTAAATCATAAAACACTGTACTCAGCCAACCAACGGTTAGGCATAATAATTCCTAATTCAAAACTTGTGTTTTCCCCGTTCTTCTTAATGTCACAGTCCCTTAATAAAACATGCCCCTAACTAAATACAGACACGTGTCCGATACAAGTTCTATGGACACAGATGAAACCTAGACACAAGCCATCACCTGCTACCACAAGAAGTGAGAGCGTCAGATCCTTACACAGTGCATAATACTGATACCATCTATCTAGACTCTACTGGAGACGACACAAAACCCAGAATAGAGAAAAGATTACCGAGATGAAGAGTATACCTGGGTTGACTCAAAAACAATGTCGGTCGGACACGGTCTCGTGTGTCCAGATCGATTCCAGACTCCGGGTTCAGCCATTACTCCGAACACCACATGGTCATACACGAGAAAATAAGGATAGGGTCAAATACTAAATCATGTGATTGAAATTTCCAAGAAAACCACCAGAGAATCAAGAACAAGAGTAACCTATCAATTCTAGGTTGATCGATCAACTGCTGATACAAATCCGATCGAGATTCCCATAGAGGAAGAACAAAGACAAATCAAAATCAAGCGATTCGAAGTATATTTACCTAAAGGAGAAGTAAATCACAGCATTCGTCATCACTGATGAAGTCGAGTCATCGAATCCTTCAAGCTGATGTTGTTGCGGTTACTAGTATTGCTCGTAGCCGTCGTCGTCACTGTGAAGCAAGGCTTGAAGCTTCGGTCACCATGGCCGATGTCACGACCCGCACCCACTGTGAGAGTACGAGAACGTAACAGCGCCCAGCCTACGTCGCAGTATCGGTGGTAGAACGCTGTTCTAGGTCATGAACTATAACTAACATAATATGAATACTCTCCATAAGGAGGCCAACACAGAGGTACAACTCAATCACAATCTAAGGTTGAATGTAGCATGATGGAATTAGATAAGAAATCCTCAACTGAGGTACAACAGAAAGAAATAACAAAGTCTCAACATCTCTAAAATATACAACTCTGAAAACAAGACAATAGCTAAACATGAAAAGAATGACAGTCTAAGCTATCTACACTATACAAGGTATCATCCTGAGCAGCTGCCTGAACCTCCCCAGGGGTCCAGGTTGCGAGTGTCATCTAGGCAAGCTCCAAGTAAGGGGTGCAGGGTTCCTCATCATCCTCTGTAAAATTTTCAACAGGTCCAGTCAGGACGGGAGCGAGCACAATATATCTCAACAGTTCATAGCAGGTTAGAAAATATAATCATGCAGTAAAGTAAGATATAGATACTGAAGGAAATGCAGTATATAAACAGAGAGAGAACTGTAATAGAAATATCTACTATAAGTAGAGAGCTACCAGTGACTAGTGATTCAGAGTACAAAGTCGACATGTGAACGGCTTAATTTGTACATGGCTATACTAAAGAGGCGTACATGGCCATTCTACTTTGGAATTGTTCACATGGCTATTTATACTCCCCCGTACCCCCAACTAATATACAAGGATCCGACCAGGTTATGTTATGATTCTATGTAACAGCCTCCGAAGGATGGTAAGCCCCCAAAGGATGATAAGCCCCCAAAGGGTGATATGCCCCCGAAGGGTGATAAGCCCCCAAAGGGTGATATGCCCCCGAAGGATAATAAGCCCCCAAAGGGTAATATGCCCCCGAAGGGAGATAAGCCTCTAAAGGGTGATATGCCTCCGAAGGGTGGTACATAGTAGTCCCATAAATGGGGATTCTGATAGACCCAATAAATGGGATAAGGATTCAGAGAAGACTCTGTGATCATATGGGATATGTCACAAGTGATCAAAGAACCAAAGAAGCATATGATACGCCATGTAAGTGAAACGCACAGAACATAGAGTACCCGATGCTCCCTGAAGGGATAACATCTCAAGAAGGGATCCATATAGTACTAATCCGTGTGACCAACGTGACAGTATCAAGTAAAGTAATTTAATGCAGGAAATAATTCTAAGCAGGATATGAAATGATCAGAGAATATACTCGCCTCGTATCTGAATGTCTGAAGTAAATGTACTGTCCGAGATGAGATACCTGACTCCTAGTTAGAGTAACACAAGTCAAGATGTATACATGGGATGATAAATGTAATCTACTATGCATCTGCATGCTGTCTAGGTCAAACTAGACCAAAGTCAACTCTCGGTCAACTCTAGTCAACTAGACTGGTCAACTAGGTCAAGCCTAAGCCAAACAAGTCTAACAAGTCTCACTAGGCCTAACCAAGCCTAGTCTAGCAATCACACACCAATCACAAGCCTATACAAGCCAACACAAGCACACATTAGGGCACATTCACATTTAGCTATTTATCATGGTATTTATATATAGCTATATGTATATAGGATTTAATATATTTACAACATTATACAATAAGAGAAAGTTAGAGAGGGAACTAGCATGTAAGGCTATGTGTGTGTGTGAAAATGGAGGTGTATATGAATAGAGAAACCAACACAAGGCCATATATCCTTGAACCCACATATATACATATCTATATACACATATATGTATATAACATAGGAAATCTCTATTCATCACATTAACGTATTTACATATATACATTCATACATATTTCATATATATACACATAGAGATATAGAGAGGGGTTAAGGGCTGTTGTTGGGGCTGTTTGTAATGATATTAGGACTGATTTGTAGAGTGGGTTAAGGGCTAATACATGTGTGTGTATGTGAGAGTGAGGAAAAAAGTGAAGCAACCTGTGGGTGTGTGTGTGTTCAGAAATTTGAGAAAAACAGTGAGTGTATCACAGGAAATCAGTGAGCTAATCAAGGCAATGTGGCATGGCAACTTGTGTGTGTGTGTATGTGAAAATCTGAAACAGAAAACAGTGTGCTATCCCAAATCCCACATTTGAGTTCAACAATGAAACACTAATACAAGTAAGAGGATTCACATTAAATGATCCCTAAATTTCTGTTTTAATAAAAGAAGGAAAGGACAGGAAACCAATTCTAACATCCATTCTCAGGTTTTGAAAAATCTGAAAATAAACTTAGTTACAGTTTTAGTATTCGAAATCAACTCAAGGCCTAATTCCTCATTGAAATATGAACTAATCATGAACTAGCAATAGGGGAAAACTCTTAACAGTGAAGAACTATATTGACAGGAAATCAAGAGTTCAGGAATCTCAGACAAATGAACTCATTTCAGTTTAAGGGTAAAGAAATCGCATTTTAACACAAATAGGAAAAAAAAACAGTTTAAAACCATTTAACCAAATCCTGTCAACACATCCAAAGCCCATTCCATTCAATCTCAGGACATATCTCAACCATTCAAGCCTATACACCAACTCTGAAAATAAATCTGAACTTTAAATGCAAGGAACCTAAGCTCGATAACCCAAATAAACAACAATCAATACCAATTCTCAGTTTACACATAGGAAATGAATCCTCAGTTGAACAACCAGTGTAATCATGCTTGTGGGTAATACCAAGTATTCATGAATGGTAATTCAGTGTGTATTCGTGTGTGATAGTGTATCAAACATAGTGTCTCAGGAATTTAGTTTAACAGTGTGTATAAGTATAGGATAGATGAGTGTGTGCAACTCAGATTTCAGTTTATTCATAGCATTCTCAGGTTATTAGAGAAAACAATATTGTAAATCAAATGTAAGAGTAAACTCAGGTTTTGAAATTCATTTCAGTCCCTACCAATCTCAGGTTATTACATTTTCAGTATTTCAAAATCAACCCAATGCCACACATGCCAAATTCCAATATCCCACCATAAAAGTCCAATTCGAATGCAAATTTGCATTAACACAAATCAACAACTATGTGGGGATATGTAATAGTGAAGAACACAATTTAAAAGTAGGGAATTAAAGGGTTTTGGGAAAACTGGAACCCACAGTATCAATCATCAGAAAAATAGTTACATTGATCTCAGGATAGGAGCAACAATTTCAGTGTTTTCAATATCTGATTTTAGGAATTCACACAGTGAAATAGGGAAAGCATGCCCAGGTATTCAAAGAGTGTGCATATGTAAATGTGTGTGTACAACACCAAGAGGAAATTAGTGTGTGTATGGATGAGTGTCCTGTGAACCAAAACAGTGTTCAAAGCCTTTCATCTCAGGAATTTAATCATTAAATTAGTGAATCTAAACTCAACTCAACACACACGAAAACTCAGTTATTTCCAACAGTGGATTAACATCCCCAAAATTCAGTTAAACATTGGTTAAAAAAATCTCAGTTTATAAATGTATGCAATAATTCATGTGTCAGTTCAATAACCTAACTGATTCAGAAAGACACTGATACATGAACTGTCATATTTCGAAAACTAAAATTAAACTATAGAAATTTACAAACAGGCATGTAGGTGTGTTAACCATGTGTTCATGTGTCTAGGGGTGTCCTCGTGTCCAAGAATTGGACACAAATCGTGTCTAAACACAATACAACACAGACACAAGCACTGTACACTAGACAGTGTCGTGCATGCGTGCACGTGTGTCCAGTACACGACACAGGCCACGTGGTGACACGTGGCCGTGCACACGTGTATACCTAGACTAGGGGTACGTGTATATGTGTCTGTATCATGTCCACGTGAGTCGTGTCAGGAGTACGAGACCCGTGTCAGTGCGAGAATTTAGACTGGAAAAATCTCGTGCACGACCGTACGTGTGCAATGCGGGCTCAATTGCTCCCAAACCATTCTACGAGGTCCTACGAAACTTTGTAGGCCTCGTGTCAGTCATGTAGGGAGTCCCCATGCCAAATTTCGTGTGGTGAAGTGGCGTGTCCAAGGCAAACCAGGACACGGACAGCAGGGCACGATCCGTGAGTGCTGCGAGCGTGTTCGTGTCCTATTTGGACACGGACACGGCTCGAAAACCAACTCAATCCTGGGGGAAATTAGTAAACACAATTAAATCAACATTTTCATTCAAATACTTTTTCAAAAATAGCAAATAATTCCCTTTGTGACATTTCATCAAACATATGCATAGACACCTTGATACGTGTCCGATACGGACACCAAACGAACACGAATTGACACAAAACCAAAACCTATGGCTAGGGGACACCTAGGGCTTCCTATCCATGCAAAGAAAACTAAATTTGGTGGAGGGAATAGGGATTAACCTATATGTTGAAATTCTAATAAAAAGCTCCAAAAAGAAGGTTTTTCCTTGTTAGCCAAACTCTCCAAATTGCCCCAAGGCTAGGATTATCCTCCTTGAACAGCAAGAGGGAGACAATTAGAATCTAATGCAAGTGGTTTGAGCCAAAAAGGAGTTAAAATGGAAAAGTTATGGATTGGGGAAGATGGCTATACCTCTTTCTCCAAGCTTGGGAAGAAAAACAATAAAAGAGGCAAGAACAAATGGAAGAGGCATTAAATAGGGTGTGGAACCCTAGGTTGGCTGCCATGGGCTGATTAGGGTGAGGGTTTGGGTACATGGTGTGGGCCTATGGGCTTTAAGGCTAGTTATTGATTCAAGGTTTAATCACAAGTCATGGCTTATGACTTAAATCTAACTTAAGTCAAATAACCATACCGTGGGTCAACTCTAGTCTAACTAGGGTTACATGACCTAATCGAGTCCAAACACAACTAGGGTTAGCTTCTAGGTTAGTCTACCAAGGTCATTGCTAGCTAAAGTCAACCTAGTCAACTCTCATTCAAACAATTCTAAAATAAATTCTAAAAATTCCCATAAATTCAAATAAATTATAATAAATCCAAATAACCCTAAAAATATCAAAAATACCCTAATCACATGGCTAGGCTCTAGGGTAGGCAGTCTCTACTGTTCACTAGCACAACACCAAAATCACAAGTCATGAATTTAAATAGTTTAAAAATAATTAAAAATCACTAAAAATCATAATATGAAATAAATATCATTAAATAATAATTATAATTACAAAATTTAAAAATTACCCTCATTTGGAAAACTGGGTGTTACAATCCTACCCACCTTATAAAAATTTCGTCCTCGAAATTAAGATGATCGCACCCCTTCTAGGTCAAACATAGTTAAGGGTCAATCACTAGTCAATTTTCTCAACACCCTAGTACTTGGTCATTAGCTGGTCAACTTCTTAGGATTTTACCTATGCTAGATACCTAGTGTTGGCAACTAGAGATTAGAAAAAGAAAACTCGATAATAGGCTAGCTCTAACTTCCAAATCCTATCAAGTCATCCATAACTAATACCTACAAGCTAAGCACACCAATTACAAATACCACATATACATAAGCTCAAGAACAACAACCCATCACATATATCCTAAGTATATCATCTGTAATCTATATGTATATAGGCCTCTTAGTCTTAGGTGAACTATAACTATACTCATGGACAGGCTCTGGTCACTAGGTGCCTCACTGGAAGGATAAAGGAGACAATAAATAATCATCAAGGTTGTATGGCATACTAACATCCTATATGTAACTGGTTGGTATTATAATAACAGGGAAATCATCTATAATGGGTTACTATTCTAATACCAATGCTAACTATCACCTCTAGGGTACAGATGTAGCCTCCCTTCCCGGAAAATTTCAAAATATTATTTTTATTATTTATTTGATTTAAATAGTGATTTTAGAATTTTATAAATAATTAAATAGTTAATTAGTACGGTAGATAATTTTAGCCATAGTTGAGATTTAGAGTACAAGGTGAATAGGAATCATGGCACGGATAGTGCAGTGGCGTATTTTGACTTGTGTCGATTTAGTCCAAACTGGACCCGAACCAAATCCCATCCTATGTAAGCATGCAGTGGAACCCGGGACAGCCATGTAGACATTTTACTTGTGTACAAATACTTTCTTACTTATTTTAGAAATTGACAATTATTTTCTAAATATTTGTTATATGTAAATTATATATATTTATTGGTGTTTTGGAATAATTTGTAAGGTTTTTAGGGCCAAAGAAAGATGGTGTAATATAATACACTATACATATTATTGGTTTATTCATTTTTGTTATTATTATTATTATTATTATTATTATTATTATTATTATTATTATTATTATTTGTTGTGGTGAATAAATATAAATTATTTATCATTATTAGTTATCATCATTTGATTTTTAGCAAAAGATATAGGTGCATATATAAATATGTGTACGTGTATATATATATATATATATATATATATATATATATATATATATATATATATATATATATATATATATATATATATATATATATATAATATAATCTGTATGTGCATATAAATAGGTGTACGTATATGAATATAAGTAAATATTAAATAGAGATATATTGTATATGTGTATATATAGATATATATATATATATATATATATATATATATATATATATATATATATATATATATATATATATACACATAATATATATGTGTATGAATAAATATATATTAAATATGTATATGTGTGTATATATATACGTACGTGTATGTGTACATACGTATATATACTTATTGGATATATGAAAAAGAAAATAGAAAAAGAAAAAGAGAAGGGAATATATAATAAGAACAACAGCAGTGAGCCAAGCCAAATAGCTACCCGAGCCCAATAATCCCCTCAAGCCCGATCAGTAAACAATCCCGAGCCCAGCCCATAAACCGACCCCCTGTTCTCAAGCAACCGCGCGTTATATAGAGTCGAGAGAGAGGGAGAACCATCAGAACCCTAACCGATCACGCCGCGACCACCCCCAGCCCGACGTGGCACGACCGTGGACTGCCGCGTGCGGCGTCGCAGGTCGTCGGAGGCCGACCACCCGCCTGTGCGCGCGAGCGGAACGCCGCAGCAGGACAGCAGCGTCTCGCAGTGAAGCGCCGACTTCACGGGTAGATTCCCGTCGCCACGTTCGACCATTTCGCGTGCCGATTCCTCTGATATGTCGACAACGTAACCCTCTCCGATTCCTCTCAAGTAGTTTAATTTAGATCATTTTATATGCGTCGTAAGTCGAGCCCAAGTTTGAAGAAAAACCTGTTCAAAATTGAACACCTTCGCAGTCCAAACACCCATGTTCGAAGATCGATTTCGATCAATCCAGTACAATATTAGAAAAAATATTTGAAGACAGTCCTAGACACTATGTAGGGCTTCACAACACTTTTTGCGGATTTGGAAATCATCGACTGAGCGTCGAGAAATCGAATCCCAAAGTTTCCCAAAAATCTGTTTTCAATAACTAGAAAATTGATCCATGCGACGTGCATCCCGCCATTTCGGGTGACGTGGTCACGAACCGAAAGCATCGAAAGCTGCGTTACGGCTTCGTGGTCGTGTGGGCTTTGGCAGAATTTAAATTGGTCGCGTGTGCGCGACGAATTTGATGCGTATCCGTCAAAATTCACCGTATCGTGCACTTTACAAATTTCTTAATTACTTTGTGCACGCTCGTCAGATCGAGACAAAACTTGCGCCAGCAGGACCGTATCATTTTTCTGGTCCTGTATGCCAAGTTTGGTCCAATTCTGAGACAGTTGAATCGTATGTCGTTTTGCGGGCCCCACGGGCCCGCTCAACGGACGATTTTGTGCACGGCCCGCCGAAATCCAACTTTGGACATACAGTTGGATACCTATCGGAAAACTGGATTTGTAAACATGTAGTTTGACGACTTTAGAGACCGTTGACTCTGGCACGCTTTTCGGTGCAAAGCGGGTCCAACGGCAGATACTGTTTTGGCCCGAAATTAACGTTTTGCCCCTGTGTCCAGAATTGGACTCAAGGACAGGCGATCCTAGCTAATTTGACTATTCTAAGAATATTGGTAATATTTATTTCAGCTTCCGGGGACTGTTGTACGAGTTTTGACTATTGTGGCACATTGAGTAGTTCAGACTGTCGGTTTCACCAGCAGAGGACCACAGGCGAGTACAGTTTATTGTCTTCATTTCGATATTGATCTTTACTATATTTCATTGATTAGTCATTGGTTATGTGATTTTTATACTCTATTATAAATTATTGAGTCGGGAATGAGAAGTACCAAGGATGTGTGATCTGACCATAGCCCGTATTTATTTTCTGCAAGTAGACATTGTAGCCCGTGTTTATTTTCTGCAAGTAGTGTAGCCCGTGTTTATTTTCTACAAATAGTGTAGCCCGTGTTTATTTTCTGCAAGTAGTGTAGCCCGTGTTTATTTTCTGCAAGTAGTGTAGCCCGTGTTTATTTTCTGCAAGTAGACATTGTAGCCCGTGTTTATTTTTCATGCAAGTAGACCTCGTAGACCGTGGGGTGTAGTACCCCAGACCGATCACATATCAAAGGTACTTCTAACAGTTGGGGAAAGTATTTTGTGTCTATTTATTATTGGTTTTCCGTATTTACTGTTTATTTTTAAAACTCATGATTGATGTCTAACCTTGTTTTATAGTCATTTTCTTTATTTGAAATTACATTCAGTGAATTGTGCTCGTTCCATTCCTGACTGGAAACCAACATTTTCAGGTTAGCCGTGGACTCACTTAGCTTGGGGAGTGACGGGAATACTTGCAGACAAAAGCCTAGAGACTAGATAGATAGTTGAGTTGTAGTCATTCATTTATTTGTACAAGTTTATATTTTTCTACAAATATAAAACTTGTGATCATTGTAAGTTAAATTAATTATGTGAATAAGCATTATTTGTGATTTTGATCTTCATGGCCGTGACAACGTTCTACCGCCGACACTGCGGCGTAGGCTGGCTTGGATACGTTTCGTATCCGTTTAAAAAAAACGGGTGCAGGTCGTGACAAGTTTTTGTGGTGGCCCATGCAGGTATGTCTTCGCAAATCACGCGAACTCGTGATGGTACTTAAGTTAGTTGTACTATTACGAGCCTGCGGCAAGGAAATGCTCATTCACGAATTAAGATTAATTTAATTTAAGTGAATGACTAGGATTAGGAGTCCCTTATACAAATTTACCGATGGGTAGTCTAGGCCATGCAATTTAGGATGAGGGTTATTAATTTTGATACCTTGTCAGATCCCCATAGTTACACTATTACCTCTCGATAGGATGATATGATCTAATGTGGATAGATTATTCACTTGGTGAGGCAAAGTTTCCTAGAGTAATGATCTAACCTTGATGAATTGTTCAATTCATTCTCTTTGCCTCTCAGATATCATCCCCATATCCTAGCCGAATTATCTATATAATTGCTAGTTGCCCTAAGAATCATTATTTTATAAAATTCTGATTTTGTTATCCATATACGGACCTCGAGATAGTTTCGATTCAAGTTTGTCCCTCAGAGGCTTGAATACACGTGGAAGAGTTAGAATGTTTGTATTTCTTTTGTCCTCAGTTATTTCGCCATGTTCAATCTTTTATCTTAAGGGTTGTGACTGATAGGACAAATGCTTATACTTTATCTCATAGGCAACTTGTTTGAATCTCTAGGAGCTCATGGATTTTTACAGATATAGTTACAGGAATGTTAGTTAACTCATAATGGCAGGACAACAGCACACTGTCGCCATTTAAGTGAATTTTGGAGACTATGGATACACTACAGCCAGCAGCGCACTGGCGAGACACAACCCCTAGAGGTGAAATTAGTTTAAAAAAATATAGGTGATAGGATATTGCCAAAACTATGGCTAGTGGTCCTCTCTTGATCGTAGATACCCTTGAGCCAATATTGGATAGAGTTAAGAAGTGTTCGATTTTGTATCATGTTGAGTTACGAAACCAAGGGTTTACCACAGCCAGAGTATACGGAAGAGGCATAATCCGCGGTGAAATGACTTCAAACATAATTACAAGTTTGGAATACCATAGAGGGTAGGACACTGCCATGCATGTCCCATAAGATCCAAAGCCGATATTAGTGGAAGTTCTGTAAGTTGAGTAGCATGTCTCTCAACCTAGCATTATGAGGTCCTTGTGATCTATTGACGAGGTAATTGACCGACACTAATAAGTTACCAAGAATATAGAATCCAGAGTTTTATAACCCATTAGTTGACCAAGACCTTATGGACAGGAAGATTTTAGGAAGATTGTATAAGCAAGAACACCAGGTAATTTTGATTCTCTCTAAACTCGAACTACTTGTGCCTCTTTTCAAAAATCTCGCGTACTTGTATCTTGACTATCCTGACTAACGTTGCTATTACAGCCTAGTTTTGCAAGCTTACTCTTTTATCGAGCTTGATTCAAGACATATGTTTAGTGGGGACGCCTACTAACATATTGTCTAATCAGAATCGATGTATTACGGTCTGATCAACCGTAGTGCACCCGGTTCGCTCTCCCTCTGATTAACCTACGTGGATTGAGATGTAGATGTCTCTAGGATCTCATCCGCGACTGCTTGACAATTTCTCTTGAATTATACGTTCGCCCTTGAATCACGTGATTGTATTCAGTAACATCTCCCTTGGATTCTTTATTGTTTTTGTTTTTTACCGATTTGGAAAGACGAAAGCTCGTGATGGTAGAGAGATACAGAGTATTCCCATGGCTATGACAATGGTAGGCACAAGTGTAGCTACCATTGGCCAGTCATGTGATTGAGTTACTCGTTCTCCCATCGACCCTCAAACTACTATTGGGACTTTCGAGCCACCTGAAATTGAGAATGATTAGGGTTTTACCCTTAGTCAGAACACCAACCTAGGAGACTATCTATTCTCAAGAAACCAAATGTTGTGAGTCTCTAATTATTTGCTGGAAGCTTGTCTTAACTAGCAACCCTTAAGCCTTGAACGAACCCTTCCTCGACCGAAGCCCACAGTTAGACATGAGATGAGTGGACAATAGGGTAATCATTTACCGTGACACTCATCCCGAGATTGGTTTCCAACAAATATTACTCTAGTTATGTAAATTTTATTATTAAGACCTAACTAGTGTTGGAACACCACAGTCACTAGCTTAGCCAATACCATAGCTTAAATATCCTGTCAAATGGTGATATACCAGTTGTCAACAATAATGCATGATCACTACAGCCCATACCACTAAAACCCTTATGACAATAGTATGACAGGTTTGACACAACTAGAGATTCACGACTCAGTTATTAGAAATCTCTTCATAGGACATGCCTTAGAGCTGGTTACCCCGTCGAAAACTCTTGTGCACTATGGATGTGTATGTTCCTCTATTTATCGACCATGTGTTATTATACACCCTCGTTTCTCATTTATTGAGGAATGATCATTGACTTGACTTATATCTACCGTATTCCGTTACGTCGTGCCTTGTTCCTTATTGACCATAGTCGAGGTGCAATATCTGGACTTTGGAATTTTTCTAACCTCATTATTCCTAAAACTGTGTCATAGCCTCTAAGGTAGGTAGACTGTAAGCCTTCTAAAATTTTATTATATACGAGGATTGCCGATAGATTAGAATAATTTTCTACTGGGATGATAATTAGAGCCCCATGGACTCCCACTTTCCATTTAGATCATTTTGTGTTCCCGGCCGTGTCATTAATATTCGGAGTACGAGGCCAGTTGTTACCTTCCAACAAATTTCACATGCAAGATCTAGACGAGTCCATCTTCATCTAAATATATCATGTCCCACTCAAACCTGTCCCCTTGTACTCTATTTTTATGCTACGACTTTCAGGTTAAAAGGACTAGCTATAACCCTTACCATAATACCGGTATATTTCCCGACTCCCATTAGAACCTCAGCCCCGACTCAATTCCTTCGTCCCAATATATGATTGCGATCTACTCGAGGTCCACTACGCACATGTTACCAGTGTGCCACCCAATTGAGGCCTCATGTGCTACTTAAACACAAAAGTCTCGAAAGGTGCATGTTTGGGCTTCATGAACCTAGCTAACCAACCTGATGGGCAACTAACTCAACCCCTCGGATAGAAACCTATTCTAGAATACCCTAATCTAGTAGGAATAGTCTTACTTTGGGATCTTATCCAGTCAATGTAGATTGAAAACCAAAATTCATCCAACCAACGCCTGATGTCCAAATAGAGAACCCATTAAGACCAATCTTGATTTCTCAAATTTCGTTCCGTTATGGAACCTTGGTTGAACTAGAACTTCGAGAATGAGACTTCTGTATTGCACGGATCGCAGGCCACTCTATGTAACGAGGGGATCTTCGACGTAGCAAGTGACTGAACTAGAGTAGCCCAATCTGGCGAATAAGTCAGTGGTTCGTAAACATTTTGCTGTATCGTTGGATACTCTCTACCGCTCTTGAGACTTCATATTTACTCTTCATTATTTTTCCTTATCTTTATGACCCTCATATTTCAGAGCGACGAATGGTCATGCTCGTTAGAGTTTATCGATATTCTTAGACACTTGTGTAAAATTATTGCTTGTTAAATTTTGTGTTGCTTGGTAGATAGGAGAGGATTATAGATGCTATATACAGTAGATATCTATTGGTAGAAATTTTAGCAATTAGTTGGAAGATTCTAAAGTTCTAGCGATAGGAGAATTGATGGAGTAGTGTGACCAAAGGTGGGTAGAAGTCCTCAAGTATTCAGAGTTATAGAATGGCTAGAGAAGGCCATAAATATTTTTGGAGAAATTAAATTTAAGGAGATTAGGGTTAAGATAGACTTTCTTTTTGAATTTTTAGAATAGTTACGAATTAGAATTTCGAGGACGAAATTATTTTTAAGGTGGGTAGATTTGTAGCCTCCCTTCCCGAAAATTTTCAAAATATTTTTTTTATTATTTATTTGATTTAAATAGTATTTTAGAATTCTATAAATAATTAAATAGTTAATTATTACGGTAGATGCTTTTAGCCATAGTTGAGATTTAGAGTACAAGGTGAATAGGAATTATGGCACGGATAGTGCAGTGGCGTACTTTGACTAGTGTATTAGCTCTGCCAAGGAAGGCCAAGCCATAGTGACGTCCTAACTAGGAAAATCAGACTAAGTTGTGACTTAACCCTATAGAACGTTTAATTACTTATTAATTGTATTATTGACTTGTAGGAAACACGCTTGTGTCGATTTAGTCCAAACTGGACCCGAACCAAATCCCATCCTATGTAAGCATGCAGTGGAACCGGGGACGGCCATGTAGACATTTTACTTGTGTATAAATACTTTCTTATTTATTTTAGGAATTGGCAATTATTTTCTAAATATTTGTTATATGTAAATTATATATATTTATTGGTGTTTTGGAATAATTTGTAAGGTTTTTAGGGCCAAAGAAAGATGGTGTAATATAATACACTATACATATTATTGGTTTATTCATTTTTGTTATTATTATTATTATTATTTGTTGTGGTGATTAAATATAAATTATTTATCATTATTAGTTATCATCATTTGATTTTTAGCAAAAGATATAGGTGCATATATAAATATGTGTACGTGTATATATATATAATATAATCTGTATGTGCATATAAATAGGTGTACGTATATGAATATAAGTAAATATTAAATATAGATATATTGTATATGTGTATATATATATATATATATATATATATATATATATATATATATATATATATATATATATATATATATATATATATATACATAAAAAATAAAAAATATATATATATATACATAATATATATGTGTATGAATAAATATATATTAAATATGTATATGTGTGTATATATATACGTACGCGTATGTGTATATACGTATATATATACTTATTGGATATATGAAAAAGAAAATAGAAAAAGGAAAAGAGAAGGGAATATATAATAAGAACAGCAGCAGTGAGCCAAGCCAAATAGCTACCCGAGGCCAATAATCCCCTCAAGCCCGATCAGTAAACAATCCCGAGCCCAGCCCATAAACCGACCCCCTGTTCTCAAGCAACCGCGTATTATATAGAGTCGAAAGAGAGGGAGAACCATCAGAACCCTAACCGATCATGCCGCGACCACCCCCAGCCCGACGTGGCGCGACCGTGGACTGCCGCGCGCGGCGTCGCAGGCCGGCCACCCGCCTGCGCGCGCGAGCGGAACGCCGCAGCAGGACAGCAGCGTCTCGCAGTGAAGCGCCGACTTCACGAGTAGATTCCCGTCGCCACGTTCGACCGTTTCGCGTGTCGATTCCTCTAGTATGTCGACAATGTAACCCTCTCTGATTCCTCTCAAGTAGCTTAATTTAGATTATTTTATACGCATCGTAAGTCGAGCCAAGTTTGGAGAAAAACCTGTTCAAAATTGAACACCTTCGCAGTCCAAACACCCATGTTCGAAGACCGATTTCGATCAATCCAGTACAATATTAGAAAAACTATTTGAAGACAGTCCTAGACACCATGTAGGGATTCAAAACACTTTTTGCGGATTTGGAAATCATCGACTGAGCGTCGAGAAATCGAATCCCAAAGTTTTCCAAAAATCTATTTTCAAAACTAGAAAATTGATCCACGCGACGTGCGTCCCGCCATTTCGGGCGACGTGGTCGCGAACCGAAAGCATCGAAAGCTGCGTAACGGCTTCGTAGTCGTGTGGGCTTTGGCAGAATTCAAATTGGTCGCGTGTGCGCGACGAATTTGATGCGTATCCGTCGAAATTTACCGTATCGTGCACTTTACAAATTTCTAAATTACTTTGTGCACGCTCGTCAGATCGAGACGAAACTTGTGCCAGCAGGACCGTATCATTTTTCTGGACCTGCATGCCAAGTTTGGTCCAATTCTGAGACAGTTGAATCGTACGTCGTTTTGCGGGCCCCACGGTCCCACTCAACGGACGATTTTGTGCACGGTCCACCGAAATCCAACTTTGGACATACGGTTGGGTTCGTATCGGAAAACTAGATTCCTAGACATGTAGTTTGACGACTTTAGAGATCGTTGACTCTGGCACGCTTTTCGGTGCAAAGCGGGTTCAACGGCAGACACCATTTTGGCCCGAAATTACCGTTTTGCCCCTGTGTCCAGAATTGGACTTAAGGACAGGCGATCCTAGCTAATTTGACTATTCTAAGAACATTGGTAATGTTTATTTCAGCTTTCGGGGACTGTTGTACGGGTTTTGACTATTGTGGCACATTGAGTAGTTCAGACTGTCGGTTTCACCAGCAGAGGACCACAGGCGAGTACAGTTTATTGTCTGCATTTCGATATTGATCTTTACTATATTTCATTGATTAGTCATTGGTTATGTAATTTTTATACTCTATTATAAATTATTGAGTCGGGAATGAGAAGTACCAAGGATGTGTGATCTGACCATAGCCCGTGTTTATTTTCTGCAAGTAGACATTGTGGCCCGTGTTTATTTTCTGCAAGTAGTGTAGCCCGTGTATATTTTCTGCAAGTAGTGTAGCCCGTGTTTATTTTCTGCAAGTAGTGTAGCCCGTGTTTATTTTCTGCAAGTAGTTCAGCCCGTGTTTATTTTCTGCAAGTAGACATTGTAGCCCGTGTTTATTTTTCATGCAAGTAGACCTCGTAGACCGTGCAGTGTAGTACCCCAGATCGATCACATATCAAAGGTACTTCTAACAGTTGGGGAAAGTATTTTGTGTCTATTTATTATTGGTTTTCCGTATTTACTGTTTATTTTTAAAACTCATGATTGATGTCTAACCTTGTTTTATAGTCATTTTCTTTATTTGAAATTGCATTCAGTGAATTGTGCTCATTCCATTCCTGACTGGAAACCAACATTTTCAGGTTAGCCGTGGATTCACTTAGCTTGGGGAGTGACGGGAATACTTGCAGACAAAAGCCTAGAGACTAGATAGATAGTAGAGTTGTAGTCATTCATTTATTTGTACAAGTTTATATTTTTCTACAAATGTAAAACTTGTGATCATTGTAAGTTAAATTAATTATGTGAATGAGCATTATTTGTGATTTTGATCTTCATGGCCGTGACAGCGTTCTACCGTCGACACTGCGGCGTAGGCTGGCTTGGACACGTCTCGTATCCGTTAAAAAAAAAAACGGGTGCGGGTCATGACAACAGACACTCTACAAGTCACCATATCATTACACTATGAAGGAACCACCTACTCAAAATACAATCTATTAATCATATGCGCCTATCCAAAAATTATGTTGTCCAGAGTCTTCATCATGCTAGTGAGCAAGGCTACGATAATCACAGAGTCCTTGACTAAGGTATGTACCTCTAGGTTCATGGTATTTAAAATTTTTACATTGCCGCATGCGACGGCGAAAATCTTAAATTCCTATATCCGAGAGATACATCCAAAATCTAACTACATGTCCTCACTATGCCAACTAACACGACTATCGAGGATTCTAGATCCTATGATTTAGGCGACCTAGCCCATATGATTTCCTCAGAAGAAAAACAAACACAACAAAAGAGTAACATGACAAAATTAATCAATCAACAAGGAACAGATGGAATCGGATTTCAAGGTAATTATAAAAGATAATTGCGGGAATGGAATTGAGAAGAACGGAACTTGCAGCAAGATCTCCAACGGTCTGTGTATCCTCGACTGTTCCTGACGATAGCTCGCCCTGCTGGTTTTCCCTGGTCTGCTGCCGATGCTGTATGAACCGCTACTGCTGAGAGAAATCAGAAATGACGGGAAAAGTCTCTGTACAGGCAGAGGTTCACCTCCAATATAGCAGAAACGCCAACCTGAGTCGGCACAACAGGAGCTGCGGTCTCGAGGCCCTGTTGAACAGGACGAGAGGTGGCCGGCCTCTCGATAGTATCCCCCGAACCGAAGCGATGAGATCGTGTCTTCATAACCATCATGAAAACAGATCAAAACAAGAAGCAATTTCTGAGAATGAAACGAAAATTCAAAGGAGGACAGTTTATATTCAAGGGAAGTCAATAAGCAACAATTTTAGACAAAAGGAATCTGATTAAGAGTTTTTTTTTCTAATGTGATTGATTACCTCAGAATATCCTAATCCTACTGCAGGCTGTAGTGATACTCTAGTTCGAATACCATTACATAAACTCGACCTGCATGGGCCACCACTAAAAACGTGTCATGACCCGCACCCACTATGAGGGTACGAGAACATAATAGTGCCCAGCCTATGCCACAGTGTCGGCGGTACAACGCTGTTCTAGGTCATGAACTATAACTAACATAATATCAATACTCTCCATAAGGAGGCCAACACAGAGGTACAACTCAACCACAATCTAAGGTAGAATGTAGCATGATGGAATTAGATAAGAAATCCTCAACTGAGGTACAACAGAAAGAAATAACAAAGTCTCAACATCTCTAAAATATACAACTCTGAAAATAAGACAATAGCTAAACATGAAAAGAAGGACAGTCTAAGCTATCTACACTATACAAGGTATCATCCTGAGCAGCTGCCTGAACCTCCCCAGGGGTCCAGGTTGCGAGTGTCATTTAGGCAAGCTCCAAGTAAGGGGTGCAGGGTTCCTCATCATCCTTTGTAAAATTTTTAACAGGTCCAGTCAGGACGGGAGAGAGCATAATACATCTCAACAGTTCATAGCAGGTTAGAAAATATAATCATGCAGTAAAGTAAGATATAGATACTGAAGGAAATGCAGTATGTAAACAGAGAGAGAACTGTAATAGAAATATCTACTATAAGTAGAGAGCTACCAGTGACTAGTGATTCAGAGTACAAAGTCGATATGTGAACGGCTTGATTTGTACATGGCTATACTAAAGAGGCGTACATGGCTATTCTACTTTAGAATTGTTCACATGGCTATTTATACTCCCCCGTACCCCCAACTAATACACAAGGATCCGACCAGGATATGTTATGATTCTATGTAACAGCCCCCGAAGGGTGGTAAGCCCCCAAAGGGTGATAAGCCCCCAAAGGGTGATATGCTTCCGAAGGGTGATAAGCCCCCAAAGGGTGATATGCCCCCGAAGGGTGATAAGCCCCCAAAGGGTGATATGCCCCCGAAGGGTGGTACATAGTAGTCCCATAAATGGGGATTCTGATAGACCCAATAAATGGGATAAGGATTCAGAGAAGACTCTGTGATTATATGGGTATATGTCACAAGTGATCAAAGAACCAAAGAAGCATATGATACGCCATGTAAGTGAAACGCACAGAACATAGAGTACCCGATGCTCCCTGAAGGAATAACATCTCAAGAAGGGATCCATATAGTACTAATCCGTGTGACCAACGTGACAGTATCAAGTAAAGTAATTTAATGCAGGAAATAATTCTAAGCAGGATATGAAATGATCAGAGAATGTACTCGCCTCGTATCTGAATGTCTGAAGTAAATGTACTGTTCGAGATGAGATACCTGACTCCTAGTTAGAGCAACACAAGTCAAGATATATACAGGGGATGATAAATGTAATCTACTATGCATCTGCATGCTGTCTAGGTCAAACTAGACCAAAGTCAACTCTCGGTCAACTCTAGTCAACTAGATTGGTCAACTAGGTCAAGCCTAAGCCAAACAAGTCTAACTAGTCTCACTAGGCCTAACCAAGCCAAGTCTAGCAATCACACACCAATCACAAGGCTATACAAGCCAACAAAAGCACACATCAGGGCACATTCACATTTAGCTATTTATCATGGTATTTATATATAGCTATATGTATATAGGATTTCATATATTTACAACATTATACAATAAGAGAAAGTTAGAGAGGGAACTAGCATGTAAGGCTATGTGTGTGTGTGTGAACATGGAGGTGTATATGAAAAGAAAAACCAACACAAGGCCATATATCCTTGAACCCACATATATACATATCTATATACACATATATGTATATAACATAGGAAATCTCTATTCATCACATTAACGTATTTACATATATACATTCATACATATTTCATATATATACACATAGAGATATAGAAAGGGGTTAAGGGCTGTTGTTGGGGCTGTTTGTAATGATATTAGGACTGATTTGTAGAGTGGGTTAAGGGCTAATACATGTGTGTGTATGTGAGAGTGAGGAAAAAGGTGAAGCAACCTGTGGGTGTGTGTGTGTTCAAAAATTTGAGGAAAACAGTGAGTGTATCACAGGAAATCAGTGAGCTAATCAAGGCAATGTGGCATGGCAACTTGTGTGTGTGTGTATGTGAAAATCTGAAACAGGAAACAGTGTGCTATCCCAAATCCCACATTTGAGTTCAACAATGAAACACTAATACAAGTAAGAGGATTCACATTAAATGATCCCTAAATTTCAGTTTTAATAAAAGAAGGAAAGGACAGGAAACCAATTCTAACATCCATTCTCAGGTTTTGAAAAATCTGAATATAAACTTAGTTACAGTTTTAGTATTCGAAATCAACTCAAGGCCTAATTCCTCATTGAAATATGAACTAATCATGAACTAGTAATAGGGGAAAACTCTTAACAGTGAAGAACTATACTGACAGGAAATCAAGAGTTCAGGAATCTCAGACAAATGAACTTATTTCAGTTTAACACAAATAGGAAAAAAAACAGTTTAAAACCATTTAACCAAATCCTGTCAACACATCCAAAGCCCATTCCATTCAATCTCAGGACATATCTCAACCATTCAAGCCTATACACCAACTCTGAAAATAAATCTGAACTTTAAATGCCAGGAACCTAAGCTCGATAACCCAAATAAACAACAATCAAAACCAATTCTCAGTTTACACATAGGAAATGAATCCTCAGTTGAACAACCAGTGTAATCATGCCTGTGGGTAATACCAAGTATTCATGAATGGCAATTCAGTGTGTATTCGTGGGTGACAGTGTATCAAACATAGTGTCTCAGGAATTTAGTTTAACAGTGTGTATAAGTATAGGATAGATGAGTGTGTGCAACTCAGATTTCAGTTTATTCATAGCATTCTCAGGTTATTAGAGAAAACAACATTGTAAATCAAATGTAAGGGTAAACTCAGGTTTTGAAATTCATTTCAGTCCCTACCAATCTTAGGTTATTAATTTTCAGTATTTCAAAATCAACCCAATGCCACACATGCCAAATTCCAATATCCCACCATAAAAGTCCAATTCGAATACAAATTTGCATTAACACAAATCAACAACTATGTGGGGATATGTAATAGTAAAGAACACAATTTAAAAATAGGGAATTAAAGGGTTTTGGGAAAACTGGAACCCACAGTATCAATCATCAGAAAAACAGTTACATTGATCTCAGGATAGGAGCAACAATTTCAGTGTTTTCAATCTCTGATTTTAGGAATTCACATAGTAAAATAGGGAAAGCATGCCCAGGTATTCAAAGAATGTGCATATGTAAATGTGTGTGTACAACTCCAAGAGGAAATCAGTGTGTGTATGGATGAGTGTCTTGTGAACCAAAACAGTGTTCAAAGCCTTTCATCTCAGGAATTTAATCATTAAATTAGTGAATCTAAACTCAACTCAACACACACGAAAACTCAGTTATTTCTAACAGTGGATTAACATCCCCAAAATTCAGTTAAACATTGGTTAAAAAAATCTCAGTTTATAAATGTATGCAATAATTCATGTGTCAGTTCAATAACCTAACTGATTCAGAAAGACACTGATACATGAACTGTCATATTTCGAAAACTAAAATTAAACTATAAAAATTTACAAACAGGCATGTAGGTGTGTTAACCATGTGTTCATGTGTCTAGGGGTGTCCTCGTGTCCAAGAATTGGACACAAATTGTGTCTAAACACAACACAACACAGACACAAGCACTGTGCACAAGACAGTATCGTACACGCGGGCACGTGTGTCCAGTGCACGACACAGGCCACGTGGTGACACGTGGCTGTGCACACGTGTACGCCAAGACTAGGAGGACGTGTACATGTGTCTGTATCGTGTCCACGTGAGTCGTGTCAGGAGTATGAGACCCGTGTCAGTGCGAGAATTTAGACTGGAAAAATCCCGTGCACGACCGTGCATGTGCAGTGCGGGCTCGATTGCTCCCAAACCATTCCACGAGGTCCTACGAAACATTGTAGGCCTCGTGTCAGTCATGTAGGGAGTCCCCATGCAAAATTTTGTGTGGTGAAGTGGCGTGTCCAAGACAAACCAGGACACGGACAGCAGGGCACTGCCCGTGAGTGCTGCGAGCGTGTTCGTGTCCTATTTGGACACGGACACGACTGGAAAACCAACTCAGTCCTGGGAGAAATTAGTAAACACAATTAAATCAACATTTTCATTCAAATACTTTTTCAAAAATAGCAAATAATTCCCTTTGTGACATTTCATCAAACACATGCATAGACACCTTGATACGTGTCCGATACGGACACCAAACGAACACGAATTGACACAAAACCAAAACCTACGGCTAGGGGACACCTAGGGCTTCCTATCCATACAAAGAAAACTAAATTTGGCGAAGGGAATAGGGATTTACCTATATGTTGAAATTCTAATAAAAAGCTCCAAAAAGGGGGTTTCTCCTTGTTAGCCAAACTCTCCAAATGGTCCCAAGGCTGGGATTATCCTCCATAAATAGTAAGAGGGAGACAATTAGAATCTAATACAAGTGGTTTGAGCCAAAAAGGTGTTAAAATGGAAAAGTTATGGATTGGGGAAGATGGCTATACCTCTTTCTCCAAGCTTGGGAAGAAAAACAATAAAAGAGGCAAGAACAAATGGAAGAGGCATTAAATAGGGTGTGGAACCCTAGGTTGGCTGCCATGGGCTGATTAGGGTGAGGGTTTGGGTACATGGTGTGGGCCTATGGGCTTTAAGGCTAGTTATTGATTCAAGGTTTAATCACAAGTCATGGCTTATGACTTAAATCTAACTTAAGTCAAATAACCATACCATGGGTCAACTCTAGTCTAACTAGGGTTGCATGACCTAACAGAGTCCAAATACAACTAGGGTTAGCTTCTAGGTTAGTCTACCAAGGTTATTGCTAGCCAAAGTCAACCTAGTCAACCCTCATTCAAACAATTCCAAAATAAATTCTAAAAATTCCCATAAATTCAAATAAATTATAATAAATCCAAATAACCCTAAAAATGTCAGAAATACCCTAATCACATGGCTAGGCTCTAGGGTAGGCAGTCTCTACTGTTCACTAGCACAACACCAAAATCACAAGTCAAGAATTTAAATAGTTTAAAAATAATTAAAAATCACTAAAAATTATAATATGAAATAAATATCATTAAATAATAATTATAATTACAAAATTTCAAAATTACCCTCATTTGAAAAACTGGATGTTACAGCCGACTCCAGGAAAACAGGGGATTGGAAAATCGGTCTAAATTTTGCCAGAGTTCCACTAGCCAAGAAGTGTGATGGAGAAGAAGGAGATCATGGGTCATTATATAGGCGGATGAGGGCGGAGACAGTTACGATCGGACGGCTACGATGATGCCGGCCACGTCGATAGCCGCTCGTCGACGGTGGGGATGAAGTCGACGGTTACGAAAATGGTTATGATCGAAGGGCTAGGAAGAATTGGGCGGTGAAAAATCTACGATAGAGATGAACAGTAAGCTTCTGGAAACCTTCCTTCCTTCCGCCGAGCAGTAGTACGTCGGCTGTGAGCAGTCGACCGCGAGCAGACGAAAATAGGGAAATGAATGAGTGAATGTGAGAAGTTGGTTTTTAAAACCAACGGTTATATGATTTAGTTAATGGGTTAATGGGTTTGGACCCTGAGTCCGGATCCGCACCCAATTAAGCCTGAAGATGGGCTCAGCCCGAACACAGTTGCTGGGCTTATAGCCCAAGAGTTAAAGTATTTTAGAAATAATGGGAAAAATTTAGTTAGAAAAACCTATAATAAATCTCTATTTAATACAAAATTATTAGGAAAATCATCAAGCCAATCCAATTATTGTAAAATACCAAAAATCATTAATGATAATTAATGATTAGTTAAGAGAATCAAAATAAATTGTTAAATTAATTCTAACAAAATAATAGAAAAAATACTCAATTTATTTATTTAGAAAGTGGAGTTACAAATCTCTCCCCCTTAGAAAATTTTGTCCTCGAAATTTCAGATGGCACGATTAGGCATGATTTAGAATAATCAAATATAATTTTGAAATTGGCACGATTTAAGGTGGTACAAAGTGATAGTCAGAAATCATGATCAAAGGATAATAGTCTCAATAGTATCCGACAATCATACATATCTGGAGTCACTTGTCCTACAGTTTTTGCCCCGCTAGTATGCATCTGGCTACAGTGAACCTTCGGTTTTGTGGTTCTGATAGTGATAGATTACCAAAATATTCTCTCAACTTTATCCGATATTAGAAAACATTATGAATTTAGGACTTAGTCTCAATAATATCTGAGAGCCCATGATTACTTGTAACTACTTTAACTTAGAGTCCATACCTCGCTAGTACGCAGCTGGCTGCAATGAACTTTCAGTTTCCATAATCTAGGTAAATGACTGCAGTGCACATCTGCCACGTCATAGTAGCTCATCGAATACTTCTCAACCTTATCCAGAAGATTTCCAAGAATTTATGAAGATTCAAAATGAATTCCTTTAACAGTCAAAGTCGTGATAGGAAGTGAACAACTAGTTTTATTAGGTACTAAAGGACAACAAGAATCAAACAAGCGGTCATTACGAAACAATAGTAAGATACAGAGACTTTAGAAACAAATCTTGAATATGAAGCAACAAGGAAAGTCTAGATGCTAGAAAGAATCAAAAGGAAAGTCGCGACCCACGGTATCCATCTATGCGAGAATGCCTCCGATCTCTAGTCCTCGTCCGAAATCAGAATAGCCTCTGTTCCTTCCTCTGTCATAAGGTAGACACGTCCCTCTGGCTGTGGAAGTCCCAAAGATCCTGCTGCTATACGAGCAATGGTGCGCTCCCTAGCCTGATGATCAGCTGCACCACAGATGAGGCACTGTCGAAGTCTCTTCCTACACACCTGCCGGGTATGCCCACTTTCTGAAAAAATCTACAAGGCTGCTGAATTGCTCGTTGCTGTTGCTGCTGCTGCTGTGTCCCCTAAGGAGGCTGGGATGTGAAGGTCTTCGTCTGCTGGTTATTGGGACGTTTGGGTGGTCTCGAGTGGCTACCCCCTCCACTAATGTCATGATATCTCTTGGGTCGGAGACTCAGATCAATCTCTAATCTTTGAACAACGGTGACCATCCCAGCATAAGTAGTCGCCCCGTTAGTCGTGACTAAGTAACGAAGCTCATAGCTCAAACCCTGCCAGAATCTTGTGGCTCTCATGACTGGATCTCTGGGTCGTCGAATAATATTAAAACTATGTCTTCGTTGTCCTATTTAATCCTTGAATTATAATGTCAATATTGGATAGAATCGATATGGTATTCGGTACCACATCGTACTCGAGTCATGAAAGAACGAGTTCACTGCAGCTAGGTGTACACTGGCAAGGCATAAATTCTCGGTAAAATGACTTTGAATAAGCTTGTAGTTTTCAGATACTATAAAGGTTATATCTTTATTGACATGCGGCTACTAATTTTTTGAATTGATTTTGTACCTTATTTCTTGTTATCATCTTTTCCATAAACTGATAGTTCTTCCTTTCTTATCCTTCTATTTTCAAATCGTTGCCTTTTAAGAGTAATTTCGACTGGATTCCTAAACGATCTAGATTTTGATTATAAACTCGTGCCTAAATGATTTTGTCAATAGTTAATTATATCGAAATAATTTTGATTTGATCATGCTTAATGCAATTTTGATAAGTGACCAGACTACTTGATTATATTTCGATCGAGTCAATTAGCATATTTTTCTAGATTAGACTCTGTAATCGTGGCTAAACAATTTTGCTAATGCCAAAAAGATTTTCGTCGTTCCTAAACGACTTTTGAATCGTGACCCAACTATTGTGTCCATTGTTCAAACTCAATGTTTAGATTTATTCCAGCCTTGATCATGTTTAGTCATATTCATACTCGTGCAAAATTTTAATCATGTTTGGATGACTTGCATGATTAACCTTGATCGTGACTGCATCGTAGCTGTAATCTATGTTCTTTTATCATGTCTAAAATTTGATAGTTGATCATGCCTATAGAATTCCGATAGCGGTTAATCGTGCCTGATGACTTTTCTCGTTTAGCTAATTATATTTCGATTATATCCTTAGGCATGCTTAGATTTTTATTGGACTAGATCCTTTGGCCATGCAAATTGGTCATATTTTGGTCGTGCCTAAATCAATTGTTCATGTTAAAAAGAAAATTTCCTTCAACTCCTTAAAGTAAATTTTGAGCGCGACTAAATCATAATATATTTAGATCGTGCCAAACCACATTTCCTTTTGATTTTATCCATGGTTACGCTTGACTAGTTTGATCATGAATCCTATCATTCTCCCGAATACATCAACCGTCATTCTCATTCATATCGATTGAAAATTTTGTTCTTTATTATGTTCTTAGTCATACCTAATCGTGCCATTTGAAATTCGAGAATAAAATTTTCTAACGCGGGTAGCTTCTTAAGCCCACTACCGGATTTTGAAATTATATTTTTATTTTAAAGTTAGAAATATATAGTCTATATTTCAATTCTAGAAATTTGAAAAGAAAGTATTCACCGAATTTATTTTAAAAGAGATTTTTTTTAAAGTAGACTTCTAGAAGTACTTGACCATTTATTACGATTTAAATTTGCATGATATGTTTCAAATATTAATTGATACTATTGAGTATTTTCAAAAATAGTATTGAAAAGCGTTATTGTTAAGAAAATAGTAACTATAATTTTGACTAAATGTGTTTAATATGCAGTATTATTTTTAAAAATAATTATAGATTATAATTAATTATTTCTACATGTTTAATTTATAAATATATTTGAACGATATCAAATTTTACTCATGGTGGCAAATTATTAGATGAGTACTTACTAAGTTAGCTTGACCTTTGCAAATACATTTTAAAAGTTATTTGATAATAATCAGTGTCTATTCAAGGTTATTTATCAGGTATTACATTTAGTTTTGGGTAAAAGCATTTTAAATATTATAAATAAAATCCAGAATTATTTTTGAATCATTATGGATTGATTCTTTGTTTATTGGATTCAAAATTTATTTAGACCTTGGAAAAATTTGATCGTCCTAGTCCTTCCCCAACTTGGATTCCCCCTCTCCTATATAAGAGGGTGCCCTCCCTTTCTCCACAACCACGATTTTCCAAATCTCTGCTGGATCCCAAATTTCTTAGAACCCTAACCCTCATTTTCAAAATCTCTAAACCAATTTCCTAACCTAAAATCCTAATTCTAATCCCTAATTTCAGAATTCCTAAATCCATGATACTAATCCCCAAATCCCTAACCCTAAATTCCCTCTTCCCAGATTCTCAAAAGTTTATTTAATTATTCATTTGCTTTATTTCATTTATCGTGGTATGATAATTTTTCGTTGATACTTTACTTTATGATTATTTTCTTTTACTAAAACTTGTCTTGAATTAAAAATCTGAGAGCATTTTAGGGCCTTTGGAGTTGCAAGACTCTTCCTTCCTCTATTTATCTATTTGATCAATATTTGTTTAACGTAAATTTTTTCCATCTTTTACCGAACAACCAAGTCCGTCTATCCTACTGGTCGTTAAATTTGAGGACAAATTTATTTGTAAGGTGGGTAGATTTGTATCCCTCTTCCCGAATTTTCAATTTTATTTTAATTATTTTATTATACATATTTTGTTTAGAAATGAATTTCCTCTTAAAAGCATTAAATACGATATTATGATGGTATTTCTTTGTGTATTTCGAAAACTAGTTTAAATTATAGTTCAAAAATACTATTTTTTTCTTAAATTTGGGTTATTAGAATTATAAAATGAGTTGTTATAATTTTGGGCTTTTCAAAAGATGGCTTCTGAAATAGTCTTAAAAAAATTAGAAATACTTTTGACAACAACAAAAGGATTTTATCGATTTATTTTTCAAGATATAATTTTAGGATTAACAAAAATATATTTAAAATATAGTTGATAACAACAAATATTATTTTGGTAATCAGTTAATGATTAAATTAAATATGTATGATTTGAATTAATGGATAATGATTGTTTCTTTAAAGTTATTAAGATTGCGATGAGGTTCATATTTTTTAAAATAACTTTTTGATTTAAATAAAGAGAGGATTGTAGTATATTAATAGGATCAGTATTATCTAATCTTTTTTCTTTATCAAACTATATACGTGATCCCTTCAGTAATCGACTAAGACTTGATAACTATATATGTATGAAGAATCCGCTACCCTTCCTTCTTATATATAAAGTGAATCAGGAGCCGACTCTCCCTGCCTCTTTGTTCTCATCATGTTATACCAGCGCTCGACCAACCCATCTGTCTCCCTTCCCCAAATCCCGGCTCCGCGTTCGCCAGTTCCGACCCACGTCCTACCATCCATCATCATCATCATTCCACCACAAACATGACCATCACAACCGTGTCCGGACCCGTGTGTCCGTGTCCTCTCCATCTTATTCCATAATTTTACAAAAACAATCATTTTCCATCAATTTTGTGTCGTCGTGTCTGTGTCATGGCCGCAGCCGATCGGATCTCTGTTGCCTCCGCCCTGTCACATCCGCAGCACCACCTACACCCATTGTTAAACCCGTCCCCGTCTTCATAGCCGACACCGTAGCCACCAACGGCCGTCGACTTCTCTTGTCGGAGCCAGCCACCGATAGTATCCCCACATCACCACCCAAAATAACAATTGAAACCCAAGCGCCACTTACCTTAATCAAGCGCCTCTGTCGAGTGCCACCCGCCTCCGTCCATCCCTCTCGACCATGTTGCTGAACCCTAGCGCCGTCATGGCGAGCCGCCTCCAGCATTCCAGCGCGCAGCAGCGCCAACCCTTCTTGCATCCACATTGGTCGAGCTCTACGCCAAATCCTAACTACGATGACCTTCACCTCCGGACAACCGCTGGCGGGTCGATCCTTTCCTCAAGCCAGACCGAACAGCGCCTGTCCATCTTGTGGTGGCCAGCCCCTATTCTCCGGTGCCATCTCCGTGGCGAGGAGCCCTTTTCCTTCCCGACGTCGTGCCACGGATCCCGAGTCTTCTCCACGTCGCTTCCGGCATCGACCACGAGGGGTCGAGACCGGTGCGTACACCAGCCCTGCGGCCTCGCTCTTCTTCTCTTTTCTACACTCCCGTGCACGCCCGATCCGACGTCGGACCCCATGTAGGTCCTAAAAAATCAAGTTGTACCTATCAACAAAGTCATGAAAATCAAAAAATACATCTTCCAAATGAATTACGCAGAAGTCAGATTGCGCATCATCCAGATTGCGCAGACTGGACTACTCACACTCTCAAATGCACAAGCTGACGTGGCCATGTCATCATTACCTGACACAATTAAATCTTCTGACAACTAACAGCACAAAGAACGAGGAGACTGTTCGTTTATTGCCCGCACAGTGCTCGAGGACAGCTGTACATGCAGCGCAATCTGCCAGGCTTTCTGCTGCGTAGTCTATTCCAGCGCAATCTGAAGTCAGCACAATTCATGTGGCGCACTTCATCATGACAAGTGACAAATGTACACGTGGCATTCATGCCATCAATTGTTCACTACGTGGCAACCGTCTGTACACGATCATACGCATTTTAATCAAATGATACCATGTGTCCAAGGCAGTTGGCCCACGATCAGACAACTGCCTGTGCAGTCTAATGCTGCGCATTCCAGTGCATGTGCAATCCAACTTGCGCCATTCAGAATAACTAAAAGTTAGTTATTTCTAGAACTATATAAATAGAGTTTCAAGTCTTCATTCCAGGGGATCAGACATACATAAAAGTTCAAAAATATCAGAGAGTTCAGGAGTTCTTGCTCAAGTGCTGCTGCATTCTTCCGAGGCTTTTACCTTCAATTTCAGAGGCTATCGTCTTCAAAGTTCACATCGTCCAAGGGATAAAGCAATCGTCTTCTAGATTGGATTCCTATAGTTGTACTTTCCCAGAATTCTTGTAATCTTCTTTTACAAAGTTTGTTGAAATAAAGATCAACTTTTGTTCTTGACAAACAAAATGGCGACTCTGCTGGGGACGACTTTCTCCTCCGATGAGGAAGTGACAACTCAATGTGACGTTGCGTCTATCGGAAAGACGCTGAAGACGCTGGTTGTGAAGGTCAACCAGACGGCCTACGAAGCCATGATCAACTCCAGGACCACTCCTCGCACTGCGACAACTTCTGCCACAAGCAAAGTACGCCCAGTATGGACCCTAAAGACTGCTGCACAGTCTGTTGATTCTGCCACCAAGACTGCTGCGCAGTCTAATGTCTCTGCTACTAAGACTGTTGTACAGTCTGTTGTTTCTATTGTTGCACAATCTGCCTCTACTACTCCTGCACAATATGCTGTTGCCAGTGCATAAACTACATCATATGCTGCTCTGTCAAAGTACAAGACTCATGTTCCTTTGGCGCAGTTGGCTGCCACTCTGCCTGTGCAGTCCACTACTCCAGTAACCAGAGTACAACACAAGCACTATGGCAACAAGGCTCCTGTTGCGCAAACTACTGTGACTAAGGCCAGAAAACATTCTGCCAGAACTCCTTCTGCGCAATCTGCCAGTGCGCCATCAACCCATGCACAAATTGTGTCTGCGTAATCCAAGAGCAACAGCCCTTTGGCTAATCTCTCGTCTTCTCACAACAAGGGGAAAAGCTCTGCTCCTCTCCAACACTCTGTTGCTCCTGCACAATCTACTGGGGGTAGTCTTTTGGCTATTCCTCCTCCTCCCCAGAATAGAGGAAAAGGCCCTTTGGTCTTTTCTCAAACTTTCTCGTCCCATGACTTGGAAGATAACAGAGGAAAACGCTCTTTAGCTAACCCTTCTTTCCAAAACAAAGAAAAAGGCCCTTTGGTCTTTTCTCAGTCTTCCTCGATTTTTACCATAGAAGATCAAACTGAATGTGCGCCGACACCAGTCAGTACAAGAACCCTTTCTCACAAGGATTCTTCTTCTCTCCTTGCTAAAGGGAAGTGTACTGATCAGAGAGGTATTCTGCCTACTCCGGTAGCAGAGTTCCAAGATCTTTCAACCCTCAAGATCTCCCATTCAAGACAGGGAAAATTGTTGCTGTCTAAGAACAGAAACCCCTGGGGGTGAGTTTGCTGATCTAAGAACTTATCTCAATCGACCAACTTCGGTGAAACACAAACAACCAAATCCGAAGACCAACCAACGTCAGAAGCAAACTTCCAGGATCAAGAATTCGGACACTTATGCCAATGAAATGAGTACTTTCCTGTACACTCAAGGGACAAAACATTTGAAGAACCGGAACCATGTTCCGAATATTATCAAAGAACATGTCCCTCGAACTTCTGCTCGTCCCATTGCTGTTCCTGATCTCCGAGAACACCTCAAGCAAAAACGGGATAATATCTCAACATCTCCAGTGCAACCACTTAGACATCATTGCAATCATAAGGTTGTCATCAAATGTTGTTGCCAGACAACAAGACGATCTGTCTTCGATCGTTTGAACTTTTCTAACTCTGAACCTATGTCGGAAGATGAAGACGAGGTTTTGTACGCCTCTGTCAACATGACTTCCAGAGACACTGGGGATAGGAAGTGCTCCAAGCACGGGAAACCTCGCAGACCAAGCCAGCGATATTTGGATCTACTCCAAGAATCCTCTGAAGGAGTATTCCAACATACCCGTTCCCGAAGCCGAGACACAATCGGTCAAAGGAATCTTCAAGATCCTTCTGGTCATCTTCTTCTTTCTCACTCAAGAGATGATTCCTTTTCTGACTACGAAGCATACAGCGAGAGTTCGGAACAGACAGTATCCTCCACTGTACCCAGAGAGGTAACAGCTTATGTCGTCAATGAAGATCCTAATGCTTCCAGTTCAGCAAGTCAAGAACAGTGAATTGCTGCACTAGAAGACAAGCTGAAGACCATGGCTGAAATGGACGCAAGTATGCATTCCATCATTGTGGCCCAGCATACAGTACCACCGACCGTACCTTCTACAAATCCTGAAATCATAGCATCGTCGGTGCCTGTAAATACAGGACTGGGGGTAGCATCTATACAAGTACCTCCTGTACAGATCCAACCTACACCCAGTCAATCAGGTGCTGGGGGTAGTGCTTATCATGCTGTTCCTCCTCCCAATACTGTGATTCAGCCTGCTCCTTCTACATCAGTAGAAGATGCCATTGAAGCTGTAAAGCTCCTGCGCACTCAGTTCGAAGCTTTCAAGGAGAAGGACAACTTGCAAAGGTTGGGAATCAAGCAACCCTATCCAGTTGAATGGAAGGAAGTTCTATTTCCTCCGAAGTACAAGATCCCAACAATCACGCTGTTTGATGGAAGCACTTCTCCCAGTCAGTTTATTAACCAATTTGAGGTTATGACTGTCAACTTCAACCAAATGACGCTCTTCTTACCAGAGTATTCGTCGGCTGTTTAGCTGGCATAGCATACGATTGGTACAGAAGCTTGCCCGATGGTTGTATCACCTCCTTCTCTGGCCTAAAGCAAATCTTCTTGGAACGATTCTATGAGGGGATCAACGACATGACTATGTCAGCCCTCAATAAAATCAAACAAAGGCACAATAAAACTGCTGAGAGTTTCATTGAAAGGTTCCGCCGGGAAGCTTTGAAAATGCCCTTGGAACTCCAGCCGCTGTCACCATAGACACCTGCAAGGCAAATCTTTTGCCTATCATCAGCATGTGGACAGGGTCTACTCAGTTCCAAGACTGGCCATCTTTCATTATCAACGCTAAAGCAGCTGAAGTTAGCGCTGACAAATTCAAACAGCTAGGGGTACAAATGTCTAACCCCGACCGGGATGAACACCAAACATCGGGTGGCGGCAATCGCCAGAACAACCACAAAGGACAAGAAACTTTGAATATTAATTTGAACAAGAACAAAGAATCTCTGGCGGTCAACGTAGCTCCCCCTACGTCCACTTCTACTCCTTCTGTACCTCCACCAAGAGAACCTCGTCCGAAAGTGGAGTACTCTTTTGATGAGAATGACACAGTGAGCATCTTTGATTGCTTAATCAAAAGCAATAAGCTCCAGCTCCCAGATCCCAAGAAGCCTGATGAAGTCGGTAAGACTGATCATCCTAAATACTATGTTTATTACAGGTTCATCGGGCATCCCACTCGGGCATGCTATGTGCTCAAAGGTAAAATTCAGGAGGTGGTCAACGCTGGTATTTTTACTTTGCAGCAAGACGAGAAGACTGTTACCGCAAACATGGTTTCAGTTCAATTTGGTGACTTTCAGCCCCAGATGGTACAGCACGGTGTCATTCCTATCCCTAAAGCTACTCTCGAGATCGAGAATCTTCCTCCTCCATGAAGTGAAGGTCTCGTCTCCTTGTCTCTTGAAAATGGCAAGATTATGTAGATTCATCCGGATCTTGCTTCAGAGTTCGAAATTCCCTCTTCCTCCAAGAAGAAAGACCGTTCCAAAGGCAAGACAAAGACTTGCAATATGGTGTCTTTTGACCCAATAGTTGACGAGGAAATCTTGTTGGGCACCAGATCAGGGAAAGCCTATCTAAAGGATTACCCCGAAGCTCAAGAGAATCCTGCTTCTTCTTTTAAGCACGCTCCAGTACAGCCTGCTTCCACTGAGGATATTCCTACTGTATCTTCACCGTTTGTAGTGTCCATTCCTTCCAAGCCAACGGTCGCTGATAAAGGCAAACAACAAGTCCGCTTCGACAAACCTTTGAAGAAGTCATCTCCTTCTGGACTTGAAAAGCCTTAAAACTTTGACATCCTGGCTCAATTGGCCAATACACCGGCCCGGCTATCTATCTTCGAACTCTTGCGCCTTTCCAAAGAAACTCGAGAAACTCTGAGCGAGGCTCTTCTGCAAGCGAAAACCTGTCTAGCCCTGCTTAAGAAGCCAAAAGTAGAGCCAGTCTCTTGCCTTCATTGTCATAGTGTGTTGGAGTTAATTCCAAACATAACTTTCACACAGGATGACATGTTGATGGAAGACAACAGGCACGACCGTCCTCTCTACTATACAGGATATGTCGACTCGATGAAAGTCGATCGTATTCTGATAGATCCAGGGTCTGCTCTCAGTATTATGTCGAAGACAATGTTGGATGCATTGAAGATCCCAGTGCATAGTCTTTCCAGTACAATCACTACTATTCTTGGGTTCAACCAGGGAAGGAGTGAGCCTCTGGACAAGATTCGCCTAAAACTCCAAATAGGCAATCTTCGTACAAAGGTTACCTTCTACATCATTGACAATCATGGTTGTTCCTACAATGCTTTGCTGGGAAGACCATTTCTGCATGAGCATAACATTGTTCCTTCGACTCTCCATCAATGTTTCAAATATGTTGATGACAATGGAGAGGTGCAAAAGGAAGTTGCTGATCTCTATCCTTTCAAAGGCATTGAAGCATATTGCAACGATGCTCGTATGTACAAGGATGAATTCATGAAGGTTGTCCTGTCTCTAGATACTGAAGAAGAGCAAGAAACAGCGCCCAATGATACCCTTATCATTCCTGTCAAAGGACGTGTTTCTCGTCCTCAATCCTCCAAACTACTAGCTATTCACTTGTCAGTCCAGAAGCAATCAAATGATGATCATGATCAAAGGGAGCTCAGCTCTTCTGAGCCACTTGTTATTGACCTCCGTCGTAACAAGGAAAAAAGACAGCTCATCTCTTCTGAGCCACTTGTTATTAATTTATCTCATAACAAGAACAAATGGGAGCTCACCTCTTCTGAGCCGCTTGTTATCGACCTCCGTCGTAACAAGACCAATCCTCCTCCATGTTCTTCTTCTCCCCCTCTTGTAATCAATCTGACCAAGCTTGCTAAGGCTAAAGGTCTTGCTGTAAATACCAATGTACAAATCAATGAAAAAGCATCTACTTTCCAGTATACTGATGTCATTTATCATGATAAGTGCTATTTGGATATGTTAGATAGCTTTCAATTATTTACAATGGGAGTTGTACAATCTCTTCAAACAGAAGTTTCATTTGAACACCCAAAGGATTCATATCGTATTGTTCCCGCTCGTAAGAAAGGTGAAAGTCTAATACTTTTTAGTAAAGGACCGAAACAACAATTCAGCTATACGGATGATAGTAAAATTAACGACACGAGGCATCTTCAACTCCGTCGTTACAGTCAACAATCAAAAGATATCGTCCGAAAGATGGGTTATGACTTCAAGAGTGGCCTCAACTACGGTAAGGGTAGAAGAACTCCTATCCGTACGACTGTTCCAAAAGAAAAGTCAGAGATGTTCTACAGCAGGACCAAAAGAGGTCTCGGATATGCTTCTCCTCCAGTATTATCCCCAGCAGGCTCTGAATCCGATAGTGAGGAGCGTTCTAACTCTTCTGATTCCAGATCATGGGATTCTGACACCAGCATCGGTCAAGTCCATCGGCTGACTATATCTTCTAACATGGTCTCCGTCGAGCTTCCAGAAGGCTATGACGAGGATATTGAAGAAAATCCCGAAACAGATCCTTGGGCTCAACGAATGGATACCCGATGGGAACTCCGATTCGAACAAAGGGAACCGCCTATCGAAGATCAATTAGTTCAAGTTGATGTAGGAGAGAGCGGGTCACCTCGTCCAATATTCATCAGCAAGAACCTTCCAGAGGCAGATAAGTAGGAATTAATTCTTCTGATTAAAGAATACATTGATGTCTTTACCTAGAGTTATGAAGATATGCCAGGTCTAGATCCCAAAGTTGCTACTCACAAATTGAACATCTTGCCGAATGCAAAACTGGTCAAACAGCAACAACGGCATTTCAAGCCAGAAATGATGGATGTGATCGATGATGAAGTCAAGAAGCTCATCGCTTGTGGCTTTATTCAAGAAGAACAACATCCTGATTGGGTAGCTAATGTTGTACCAGTTCTGAAAAAAGGGGAAAAGTTCGAGTCTGCATCGACTTTCGGGATCTTAATGAAGCATGTCCAAAAGATGAATTTTCTCTCCCTATCACGGACGTCATGATTAACAACACCTGTGGGTTCGAAAGAATATCTTTCATGGATGGATTCTCCGGATACAATCAGATTCGGATGAATCCAGAAGACGAAAAGCATACTTCTTTCCGTACTCCTCGCGGAGTCTACTGCTATACTGTCATGCCATTTGGTCTCAGAAATGCTGGTGCAATATACCAATGAGCCATGAGTACCATCTTTCGAGATCATCTGTACAAGACTGTCGAATGCTACGTCGACGATATTGCTGTCAAAAGTCGTCTAAAGGAAGATCACATCCAAGACTTGAGAATTATCTTCAATCTCATGCGCCAACATCAACTCAAAATGAATCCCACCAAGTCATTCTTGGGTATCTCTAGTGGCAAATTTCTCTGCTTCGTCATTACCTCTAAGGGTATACACGTGGATCCCGAGAAGATCAAAGCCATTCAAGAGATACGTCCTCCACGCAACCTAAAAGAGCTACGAGGATTCCAAGGTCGACTTGCATACATCAGGAGATTCATTTTGAATCTATCTGGACGCTGCAGACCATTCACTCAACTCATGAAGAAGGGTGTATCTTTCGTTTGGACCGAAGAATGTCAACGAGCATTTAATGACATAAAGCGGTATCTCATGAACCCACCAGTCTTGGTGCCACCAATCTCTGGCATACCATTCTTAATGTATGTCCGTGCTATGGATCATTCATTGGGCACTTTACTTGCCCAAAAGAACAAAGAAGGTCACGAACAAGACATCTATTATCTCAGTCGTAGTATGATTGGTGCTGAACACCGTTATAGTCCGGTCGAAAGAGAATGCCTAGCTCTTATGTTTGCTGTTCAAAAGACTCGGCATTACATCATTGGCCAAACTATTCATGTCATATCCCCAGTTAATCCTCTTCGGGTATTGATGAAGAAGCCTAGCACACTCAATTCTCGACTGGCTACGTGGGCCATTCTGCTAGCCCAATATGACATGGTATATGTTCCTCAAAAGTCTGTCAAAGGTCAAGCATTGGCGGATTTCTTAGCAGCTCATCCTATTCCAGAGACGTCCAAGCTATACGATAAAATTCCAGACGAGACTTTGGAATCTAATACAATCTCCGAAGAATTTCCTACTTGGCTTCTATTCTTTGACGGTGCATCCAGGATTGGACCCAATGGTGTCATTGTCGCAGGAGTTGGAGTTGTCCTTGTTTCTCCAGACGGATCAGCTATCCAAAGAGCCTACTCCTTAGATGAGCCTTGCTCCAACAACGTGGCAGAGTACAATGCTCTACTTATTGGCCTTCAGTTAGCCAAACAACTAGATGTTGAGTATCTTGAAGTCTATGGTGACTCCAAGTTGGTTGTTAATCAGGTTAGAGGGACTTATGAAGTTCGCCATCAAGATCTAGTACCTTACTATGAAGCGACAATCAACATGGCTACATCATTCAAAGCCTTCTTCATCGAATATGTACGTCGAGCTTGCAATACTGAGGCAGATGCTTTGGCCAATCTTGCAGCAGTCCTAGCCATCCCTATCAAAAGACAGCAGGTGGTGGTCATCTCTAATCGGGAATTATTCTACGTTGAAAACAATCGTAATATTGAGTACAGTAATCTTACTGAAGTCAATGTTATCAATGAAGACTGGAGAACTCCGTTCATCGACTTCGTGGTTCATGACATACTTCCTGAAGTTCCCAAGGAGGCTACGAGTATTCGTTGAAGGTCTCTGTGATTCTACTACAATCAGACCACTAAAACTCTCTACCGGCGAACTTATGAGGCCTACTCTTACGCTGTCTTGCTGGTGATGAAGCAAAGCAAGTACTGCATTAAGCTCACGACGGTGTCTGTAGAGCACATCAACCCGGTCCTAAACTACAGGATCGCATCCGACGCATGGGTTACTACTGGCCCTCTATGGTATCTGATGCCATCGAATATGCAAGGAAGTGTCGAGCTTGTCAAATCCACGCAGACTTCATTCATCAACCATCGGAGTTCCTGCATCCGACGGCCGCCTCATGGCCTTTCGAAGCTTGGGGCATGGACATCATCGGTCCTATCAATCCTCCTTTTTTTAGAGGACATCGATTCATCCTGGCAATAATCGACTACTTCTCTAAATAGGCTGAAGCTATACCATTGGCTGAAGTTAAGACCAGCAGCGTCATCAACTTCGTCAAACACCATGTCATCTATCGATTTGGTGTACCTCGAAGGATCATCCACGACAATGGACCCCAATTCATCAGCCAAAAGTTTACAAGGTTCTGTGATGATCACCGAATTGATAATGTTGCTTCGACAGCCTACAATCCTGCTGCTAACGGCTTAGCTGAAGCCTTCAACAAGACTATTATCAAGCTCCTCAAGGAGTTTGTATCTAATAACAAACGAAACTGGAGTGAAAAGCTTGGAGAATGTCTTTGGGCCTACCGCACTACGGTCCGTAATCCTACAGGTTGTACACCATTCTCTTTGGTGTACGGCTGTGAAGCAGTTCTACCTCTGGAACTTCAAATTCCATCCTTGAGGATTGCTATTGCCAACGAACTCACTACATAGAATAATGATCTTCTCCGACTTTAAGAATTAGAAGCGCTCGATGAGAAGCGGCTATTAGCTCAACAGCATATTGAGTTATACCAAGCCCGTATCTCAAAGACTTTCAACCGCAAAGTTAAGGTCAGAGCCTTTCAGAAAGGAGAGCTTGTTCTAACTGTAAGGCGTCCTATGACTATGACTTATTCGAGTAAAGGCAAGTTCGATGCGAAGTAGGAAGGGCCATACATCGTGAGCAAAGTCTTCTCAAATGGAGCCTATCAACTCACAGAGCTAGACGGTCGAGTTGCAATGATGCCTATCAATGGCAAATTCCTCAAGAAGTATTATGTGTAAATGTAACAGACAATGATTGTAATTATCAGACAAGTTCATAAATAAAATTTAGTTTTATTTTGAATGATAGTACATATTATCAAGGAAGGTCACTATCATCCTTCTCAAAGTTAGGACGCGGACCACTGCCGTCCTTGTCTAAGACATCATCAGCGAAAGAATCGAGAACATTCTTGCTGGAACCCACCAGGAACTTGCAAGCATCCATTCTCATAACTTCTTCTTCTTCAGTCTTCTCTGGTTCGAGAAGGAAGTCCAAGATGTCCTTTGGCGGTTTGGGATCAGATGAACCTTCGCCCACTGCCATATGCTTTTGTTGAACCGGCTCGACTGGATGTTCTTCAGTCTCCGCTTCCACCTTCGGGACGATCTCAGCCTTCCTGGATGCATCTCCAGACGACATCTTTATGCTGAAAAGTGAAAGTGACCATCTCATCTGATTTTTTGTTCTATTTATAGACAGAGCGTCGTAAGACTATGAAACGACACATTCATCCGACGGTTTACCCGTTCATTCATTATATTTATCCGACGGTTCGCCCGTTCATCATTCAACGGTTCATCTGTTCACACATATATCCGACGGTTTACTCGTTCATTTTATCCACAATTATCAGACGGTTTACCCATTCATTCATCATATTCATCCGACGGTTCGCCCGTTCATCATTCGACGGTTTGTCCGTTCATACATCCACTTGACGGTTCGCCCGTTCATCATTCAACGGTTCGTTCGTTCATATATCCACTTGACGGTTCACCCATTCATCATTTGACGGCCTGTCCGTTCGTTACATTCATCCCGACAATTCATTTCGTTCTCACATTTTGACGAATCATCCAGTTCGTTCTTATCAGCAACTTGTCATCTTTGATTAAGTTGTCTATTGAAATAATGATATTTAATAAATTATATTTGCCACGTCCACATTACCTCTGAGCAGATATAATGAATATAATTATTTTCTAAATCAAGAAATATATCATGTCCTGTACCTCTGAATATATTTTCTATTGCTATTATTTATATCTAAACAAGATATACAACAAATAATAGAGCCACAAAAATGTCTTTTATTGATCAAAATTCAAGACATTACAAAGATTCATATTGCAAAACAAGAAGATACAAGATATTTTTATACTAAGCTGGAGGTGTCATCAAATTGGCAATTTGCTGCTTCAAAATTTACAGACGCTCTTCACAAGATTCTATCACTCTCTTCCTGGCTTCTTCCATCCCAGATTTTTCATTGAAGGTTGGTAGAGTCACCATTCTGCGAGTGATTTCAGGTTGATGAGCTGTAGCATATTCATCTCTTTCTTGGGTTAGAACATCAAGTTGTTGAATTGTAGTTTGATGTTGGATGACCTCATCTTCCATTTCTTCCTGAAGACGGGCAATCTCCGCTTTCAATTCAGCAATTCTCCATTCTTTTCTTTCAGCAACAGATGTCACCGTTTCTACCTTAGAATTGTACTCAGCAGACTTAGCAGTGAAAGCATCCAGCAGAATTTGGATGTTGATTCTCTCAACTGTAGCTTCTTGAGACATTCGTTCAAATTCGGCTTGTACTAAAAGCTCTACCTCTCCTTTACTCAGCTCTTTGTAACTCTTGACTGAGGTTTCCAGCTCATCTAATATGAGATCAAGAAAAGTAGCCTGAGCCTCGTCTCCTTGATTACGGATGGCATTTAACAAGTAAGAGGTTGGACCTCTAACCGTGGAGAAATCAGCTTCTTCTTTCTCCATCACTCTATTTATTAAAGGCCCCAACGAATCAAAGAAGAATTTGGTAAATGATTTAATGACAAACTGATTGGTAGCCAAAGCACCAGGAATAGCAGCTACTCCTGTTGACGATGAAGCGGCGGGACGTTCAGTCTCTTGCACTTGGACGGAAGGCTCTTTAAATAAAGGAGCTAAAGTAGAGCTGGTCGCTCATCCCGGTTGTTCCTCTGTAAAAAACAGATAGACTTTATCATTTTGTCTGTCATTTGCAGCTATAGAAAAGTTCAAAAGTGGAAAGCAATCTTACCGTGGATTGGTCCAATATCAGGCCTGTCATCTGTTGGAACAGATTTCGGCCTAGCAGAAGTAGCCTCAGACATTACTGTCTGACTACTGCCTGCCTCGGAGCCACCTGACAAGTGACGACTGCTGCTAGCTATCGTCATCACAGGTACTATGTCCGTGCACACTGGAGGAGCTGGAGAAGATTCGATTTCTGCATGGATCAAAGATAGAGATGTCAGCTATTAATCTATGAAAAGAAGATTGACTATTTCATTTTATACCTTTGGGATCAATAGTAGGGGTTTCCTCCAAGGCCACGTCTTCATTTGCAATCTTTTCGGGAGATATCTGCACCTCAACATCCTTTTCAGGATCCAAGGTGCCATCACCTGCTTTAGGAGATATATGGACTTCAACGTCCTCTTCAAGATTCTGTGTCTCATCAACAGCTTCTGATGATGTACTCTCCTTACTGTCCTCAGGAGCCTCTTCGCTAGCAGTAGCAGCGGCATGATCAGCATCTTCTTGATAACCAAAGTCATAATCATTCAATGCCTCGATCATTAGACGATCCTCCTCTTCGCGGACTGCTCCCGGTGTGACAGGAAGCTGAGTCGTTTCTATCGCTGGCAGAGGAGATCGTGAAGCTTCATCTTCTCTAGGCTCTGCAGCCTCATCTCTTTGTTCAGCATCTTCTATGGGCTCTGCCGCCTCCTCTCTCTGTTCAGTTGCCTCTCTCTGCTCTGGACTAAGCTCAGAGGCGGGAGTAGGAGATGACATAGTAATTCCTGCCGCAGTATTTACTACCACCGAAGACAATATTTGCCTTGGAGGAGGGACCATTATTTTTCTTCTTCTGTGGGATAGTTTCTTCCTATGCAGAGGCCTCTCAGGACTCTCTACATTTACTACCTCGACCTGTTTCTGAATAGAGGTCGGCGTAGCTGCTTCTTCTCGGGTTAATTCAGCCAATTGTCGGGATTGTGATCTAGTAGTGACCTTCTCTGATGATGGTTACAAGATCAACTTCTTCTTCGCGACTGGAGAAGAAGGTTCTTCTCTCCTTCTCTTCTTCTCCTTGTCTGGAGACTTAACAACTTTCAGAGAAATTCTCAGTGGTTGATTTACTTCCTCAGGGAAATTTACTTCTCTGGAAGCTTCTAATGGATCATCTACCGGTTCATGTTGTTCGTCATTTGCTGGAGCTAATCTAACAGTGGCCCCTTTCTTCAGACGTGTTGCTGTTGCGAAGCTATCAATCAGACTAAAATTCTCAGCAAATGTATTGGCAGCTGTGTAGAACAATAAATATGTGTATAGCATTCTTGGGCCATTATCATTCTTTTTGGGCATCGAAAACACTGTCCTAGTGTCTCGAGTAATGTAGTAGGCCCATGCTCTCGCACCATCAATTAGGTACCCCTTTCCTTGTAGGCAAGTTATTGCGTTGCCCACATGGAATTGGTCATAACCAAATTGACGAGCGAAGAGACTCGGCAGATATAGTTCAAGGTAGCAGTCCTCCTCAAATCTGTATACCAAATATGATGGTCTAATCGCCTTCAGCCAGTCAAAAGCTGCTCGGCCCAGTGGCTGCCTCCCCAGATCAACCATATTTGTCGCCATGAACTCGTAACCAGCTGGAGGAGCGAAGCTATAAAAGTTTTATCCCTTGTCAAGGTTGAGGGCACGTCTGCAATCCTTCAGACTAACGTACACCCACTTGCTTCGGGAGAATCTACGCAGAAAGCTACCGCTAACTGCCCCCATGTCGGGGTTCATCAGAGATGGATGATGCAGAAGCAACCACCCGAATAGATAGGTGTAGGGCAACTCCAGTCTTGGGAAGTTCCCTTTCTCACCTTTCCACTTGATCATTGAGTCGACATACAGACGAAGACCTGCATTTATTCTACAGGTCATCGCTGATAGCAAATCCATCCGGTAGCCGAAGACTAACCGGACGGCAACGAAGAGTACGCCGCGGTGGAAGCGGTCTACGGCGCTTGCCCCAGGTACAACAAATCGGCGGAGCCAGTATGTCAAAAATCCTGCCAGCTGAGCTTTTTTAGACATGGACCTGTAGCCCATTCTTATAAAGCTTTCAACAAAATCTTCGGGCTTGAGCGGAGGATATTGGTGTTCATCAGTAACTCTGATATCCATTCTCTTATTCCCTTCCATCAGCTTTATCACTTCACTGTTGCTGAGAGGTTGAAAGAAAGTTGGGTTGCAGGAGTCATGATCCTTAGTCTTTTTCTCAACGATATGATTAAGAAAAAGATAAGGTAACCATTTGGAGGAATAACATGTGCTGGAAGAGCCGCTATGGTAATACAGGGAGCATATATTATAATGGCACAGTAGTTTGTCGAAAACTGCAACCATTTCTGGATTTTTTCGACGTAGTCTCTCTAACTCGTCGTTTGTGGAAACATACTCCTCATAAGGAGAGTCTCCAGTTGGTAGGTATGAGATATACTTCATCTCATGGAGAGCCAATCCTATTTCCCCATAGGGCGTCATGAACGTCCCGGTCCTATAGTTATACCTCTCTGCCAGGGCTAGAAACAGATGAGGGTTTGGATGGAAGCCATACACGGTAGCATATACCGCGTTATAGAGCTCGATCTCTCTAAGTTTATCTTCAAACTGAGCCAATACCCAGTTGGCTATACAGTTCCACCTCCTGTTTTCCGGGTTTACCAAACCGGTCAGCCGGATGTCTTGATCAGGATATCTGCCCTCCGCTTTTGCATACTCGTTAGCAAAAATCGGTGTCCTTACCGGCAGCAACAAAGATGAGTTCTCAGAAGGGATACAACCTGGCTTCAACCCTCTTAGTAGAGTGCTGTATCGCTCAGAAGAGCTATAGAACATGTCCATATTGTTCGGGCCTTTCTCGACACAGATTTTTCCTATCCGTGTATGTTGAGGGGAGTAATGTCCCAATCCATCCTCCTAGGATGGCTTGCATGAGCATATCGTGCTAAAGGGAGGCATCTAGCTATGTCTGGTAACTGGATCAGTTTTTCCTCCCTTTGGAAAGTTCTCGACTCAACTCGGGGTCTAGGTTGAGAACTTTTGTCAATGGCTTCACCGAAGAGGAACATAGGCTTCTTGTGAGTAACAGCGTCAGCAGACTACAATGACTGTCCATTCATCAGACTTAACAAGGTCTCATTATCCTGAGCTATCAGGATAGCTTGGCGAGAGGATGGAAGGGCATATTGTAGGAAGAGTACATGGGATAAGTCTTCTTTGAAATCTGGCTCAGCTAAAGTTCCTGGGAAGATTTTATAATTCGGGTCATCCCTGGTATCAACTGCATCAGACAGAAAAAACAAAATTTAGTACAAGTCAAGTCAGAAATTCTGTCATCAGATTGTGCAAATATCAGATTGCGTAAGCATCAGATTGCGCTGATAAAGCTTGCGCAAGCATCAGATTGCGCTGACAATCTTGCGCAAATTAGTCGATTGCGCTGAATTTTGCCAGCGCAATTCAACCGATTGCGCGAGAAGATATTCTTCATAAAAATGAAGAATAATGGGTTCGTGCAACCAAAACCCTAAACAGGGTGGCGCAGTATGATCACATCTCTAAAAGGAGATGGATTTTAAGATTCAGTAAAGTCGAAAAATCCTAAAAAGGTGTTTTTGATCGGGTTGTCTACCTCGCAAAGCAGGGTGCGCAGCTTCGTGTCGGGAAGGGCGCGGCACAACCCGAGCCGAAGACTCGGCGGGGGCTTTGCCCTTGTCGGCAGCAGAGGAACGCTTGGGAGCCATGAAGTCGACGGGGAAGAAAGAGTGAAGTCGGAGTAGGCTCGGAGATTTCTCTCTCTCAAGCACAAAGAGCAATAGCCGCCTCAGATTGCGCCGAATAAATAGGGGTAATCCCTCCGATTGTGCAGACAGCATCATCACGTGCGCAACTTGATTGAAAATTCAAAATTCAAATTATTTTGAAATTTTGAATAAATTCAACTTTCGAAAACTTTGAAGAGGGTCTTGTAGGTCCTAAAAAATCAAGTTGCACCCATCAACAAAGTCATAAAAATCAAGAAATATATCTTCCAAAGGAATTGCGGAGAAGTCAGATTGTGCATCATCCAGATTGCGCAGACTGGACTGCGTACACTCTCAAATGCGCAAGCTGACGTGGCCATGTCATCATTACCTGACACAATCAAAACTTCTGACAACTGACAGCACAAAGAACGAGGAGACTGTTCGTTTATTGCGCCGCACAGCGCTCGAGGACAGCTGTACATACAGCACAATCTGCCAGGCTTTCTGCTGCACAGTCTATTCCAGCGCAATCTGAAGTCAGCACGATTCATGTGGCGCACTTCATCATGACAACTGACAAATGTACACGTGGCATTCATGCCATCAATTGTTCACTACGTGGCAACCGTCTGTACACAATCATGCGTATTTCAATCAAATGATGCCATGTGTCCAAGACAGTTGGCCCACGATCAGACAACTGCCTGCGCAGTCTAATGCTGCGCATTCCAGTGCATGCGCAATCCAACTTGCGCCATTCAGAATAACTAAAAGTTAGTTATTTTCAGAACTCTATAAATAGAGTTTCAAGTCTTCATTCCAGGGGATCAGAGATACATAAAAGTTCAGAAATATCAGAGAGTTCAGGAGTTCTTGCTCAAGTGCTGCTGCATTCTTCCGAGGCTTTTGCCTTCAATTTCAGAGGCTATCGTCTTCAAAGTTCACATCGTCCAAGGATAAAGCAATCGTCTTCTAGATTGGATTCCTATAGTTGTACTTTCCCAGAATTTTTGTAATCTTCTTTTACAAAGTTTGTTGAAATAAAGATCAACTTTTGTTTTTGCAAACACCCCACAAGAGACCCTCCCAGTGTCGAGAGCACAGCAACTCATCTACTTTAATAGGGTATGTTGCTCTCTCTCTCTCTTCCGTATGTTAATAGCTTGTTACATTGTACATTGCTAGCTACATGTCTATTCAGTTTTTGTACCCACTTGTCATTTTCACCATGCTCGGTTACTGCTATGATTCCAAACTTGTCTCTTTGTCGTGTACTTCATTATTATTTACAGTTTTATAGATTTTGTCAAATTATTTGAACTACTGTTAGAATGTAATCGTTCCTTTCCTAACTGGATCTTGATATAGGTGAGGATGACATGCTGCTTACTTTTGTGCTATGGACCATACAGGGGAAGATAGATTCTTGAAGGCCAAAACCTAGAGATTAGTTAGAAAGTGTTTTATTCAGCTCTTTATAAATTGTGCGACATTGTACCCTGTATCAAATGTAAATATTTAAATATTATAATTTAGTTTAGTTTTGTGAATAAGCATTTATTTGTGATTTTGAGCATTGTGGCTAGACAACGTTCTACCGTCAACACTACGGCGTAGGCTGGGTTGGACACGCACTCGCGTCCGAAAAAAAAAGGTACAGGTCATGAAAGATAGTGTCCCTATGATAAGAATTTGTTGTCTCTAAGATAAAAGATAGTATGTCCCTGATAGCTATCCATCTCAGATGAGTTAGCTGAATGTCTGGTTTAGCTTAGATTAGCTGACCATAGAGATTTGACTGAATGCTATGTTGACTGTTGGAGAACCATAGGATGTCCATATTTATTTTGTGTGGGTATAGTCGAAATGAATAAGATGTGTCAGAAAGTAAACTTCGAAATGGAACAGAGATTGGAAAATTTGATGTTATAATGTTGGATGGGATGACGGATCATGTTAGTTTCGGAACTTGGTTGCCTTTGTTGGAATGCCGAAAATTGTTAGAACTGGTTGGATTTGGTTGATTAATTTTAAGCTGCATAAATTGATGGTAGTGTCTTGAGTCAGTTGGAATAATTTTATTGATTGGATCAGAATTAAGAATAAGTGTATGACGGAATGAGGTAGTGCATGTAGTCGAGATCGACGAGAGCGAGATGTTGAAATGACCCTAAGAATTAATGTAGCTGGAAATGAGAGTTGCTTATGCAATATGAGAATATGTTGGCTTAATCAAAACGAGAAACTTTTGCTAGAGTGGAACGATGGTATGACTTGAAAGTTGAATCATGATTGAAAAATTTACGAGTTGCAATCAAAGTGTTTGGATGCGAACGATGACGGATACATGAGTAATCGATGAGAATTGTGATGTCGATGAAATATGGCTATTGGCTTATTTAAAATTTGGGGTATGAATGACAATGAACTTAAAAAGAATAATTTGAGAATATTTTGGATCGGCTGTGGAAAAATTTCTCAAGTTAAAATTTGTAACATTCATTGTGTTATTGGTTGGTTGGATAATTGAATAAACAAGTTGGGAATATACGAGATGCTCAGAGCAATCACTGATGTTCAGAAAAGAAATTATACCGTAGCTCGTTCATTTTCTCTATTACTGAACTTGGCTAAAGTGCATATATATCTGAGATACCTAAAATATGTGTATGATTCTAATTAAGTGGTATGCTGAATTCAAACGAAGCCACAGGGACGATTATCATGTGCTAAGGAAATTGCACGAGTGTCGGAGGAAGAACAAAGATGGTAAACTATTTTGAATCAAATAGGATTGCTGTGATGAGATGGTACATTACTTGAAATCAATCGAGAGATTGCGGAGAAATATTAAATAGTGCAAGTTGATCGTTGAGAAGTTTCATAAAAGTCGATTAAAGTTTTGGGGATGAGTTTTGTTTTAAGTTTCGAGGACAAAACTTTTCTAAGTGGTATATATTGTAGTGCTCCGACCCGCAAGATGTCTCACTACAACAAAAATACCTTTTAATGACGGCTAAAAAATGTCATTAATTTGAAACCATGACGCTTTTTTTTTCAATCCAAGCGTTATGAAAACGGGTGTTATAAATATTTTTAAAAGCGTTATAAATAATTCTTCCAAAATCGTCATTAATAGGTTGAATTTCTGCTATGGTTTATTTTCAAAGAGTTATGAATAGATGATCTGTATATGGTCATTGTATCACATTTATAATGCTCTATACCGCATGTTGTATATTACATTCCAAACACTGCTCAATTCAATTCGAAAACAACCACTTTGAACCATATTCATAACAAAACATTGAAATGTAATATAAAGTACCATTCTCTATTTTAGCGTCTCAAAATAGGGTGCATCAACATCTCACAGATATAGAGTACTTAAGCTAGCTACATTTTACTGTCTCAAATAGAGTACTTTAGCTACCATTCTACATTTCTCCATCTCCATTTTATTGATGACTTGAATGTATACAAGAGTAACTGTTGACAACAACCTGAATGATAGCATGATCAGTGTGTAGAGAAGTAGTCTAAGCAGGCGGTAAATCTTTAACCTGTAAATCTTGCAAATTGCAAGAGAGTTTATAATTATATCAAGTTCAGAAGTTAAAAAGACAACTCCAAAGCTACAGTGGAGTCCTTGAACATAACATAATGATAAATAAATAATACTGCTGAGTCCAAATTACTGAATGAGCAGATGTATGGTATACCATCCTTGAACAGCAACATCAAGAGAAACATGCTTGACATCATTTTGATTCTCCAAGGCAATTAATAATGCAACTATCTTGATTCTCCAATAATAGCAGCAAGAGAAATTTCCTGTTTACAAACAAGTCTCCAAATTTTTGCAGAACAAACCAGTCTAAGTCTATCCACATGATCAAGCATATTAATGTAATAATAATTATAATAATTAAATCTTAATATATAAAAAATTGGGCTCAGAGATTTGTGTACATGGTTCATATTTCATCGTACCAATGCTGCAAAAGTTACTGAACTAAAACCATACACTGACAAAAATACTCAAAAGTTTACAAAAACTGATACTGCATGCAGAAGGCAGCATACGGAGAGTTAGCAACAATTTTTCCACAAAGCCAAGTGATACTCAAATCCAAGTGGTACTAAAGCCCAAACAAAAGTATACTCAAAGCCAGTGATACTCAAAGAGAAGTTAATACTCAAAGAACCTGGGTACTCAAAAGTAGAAGTTAATACTCAAAAGTATACTCAAAGCCAAGTATCCATCATGAAGTGATACTCAAAGATACTCAAAAAATGATACTCATCTACTAATATCAAATCCTTTTGCCTAATCAAAATTAGGCAACCATTCATCATCATAGCCCATTGAAAAACAAAATCCAAGAACATGAAACTGGGGTGATACTCAAAGAGAAGGAATACTCAAACTGTGTTTGAATAGATACTCAAACTGTGTTTGAAGGGTTACTCAAAACGCTCAAAAGAGCAAAGCATGATCCTGACAAGTATAACCCCAAGCCACACTCAAAAGAGCAGAGCATGAAACTCAAAGCCACTGATACAAAATAAACCATTTAGCCATTCAATAGATATTTCCAATCCCAATTTTACCAAATCCAGTGATACTCAAAACCGTTGATACTCAAAGAGAAGTGAAAAGTCGAAGCCATAAAAAATACAACTGAAACTAAATCCCAAACAAAGGTATACTCAAAGCCAACATCAATGTCAAAAACCTACACGTGATGCTCAATAAATTGCACAAGATGAAATATTCATGAAAAAATCATCATTGCCAGGTTTGCAGCAACAAAGCCAACATCAATGTCAAAAACCTGTACATGATGCCCAAAAACTGATATAGAGGCAGCATCGACATAAAGAAAGAAATATCTTGAGAAGCGGCATATATTGAAGGGGACCCATATATCTTAAAAGTGATACTCAAAAACTGATAGGGATACTCAAACTCTCTGATCTTTTTAAGTGCTGGTATACTGCGTAGAACTGGCACAGAACTTTACAATGGTTAACCGATGTTTGAACCTTGTTATTATATTAATCTAAGCTAACATCAAAATCTCCTATAGGACATAGGTAAACCAAAACAATCAAAAGTTATCTTTCTGAACTGGAGACCTCCCCTCAAACTGGCCTCCATCTTTATAAAATATAAATTCGTCGTCGGCCCCAATTTTGCATATCTTGATTCATACCTATAGTTGCACTCTAGTACTCATTTGCAACAAAAATCTACTCATCATAATAGGCTTTTTTTTACTGCTCTTCTATATATATATTTTTTATCTTCCTCCAATGCCACTACTATAGAAACTGATACTTCGATCATAAACCACCGATATTGCCAATACCGGTGATCCTGATACTCATAGGAATTGTCTGATACCAATTCTGATACCGATACTGCGAACCTTGATCACTACCACAAAAGAAATTACTTCAAAAACAATATATCAAAATACAATGGGGGAAGTTAATCTTAGTCTTAGCTAGACCTGAAATGTTTAAATATTCTAAATATTCCTTCCACAAGGTCACACTACCTTCTACTTGCTTTCTGTTATGGCATTGAACTGACTGGGGGCTTTCTTATACTAGGCATCATGAACCTACAATATACCGAATTCGGATGGTTTAGTTCAAAACTGTTAGAAAACGAAAAAAAGAAAATCAAATCTTTTAATGTTGACAAATCCAAATAGTATGACTAGGAACTCATAGGCACGTATCTTGTCTCCTAGTTTGCATGGACACAAATACTAGATTCAACACAGAAAATACGGATTTGGAATATGACAATTTTAGAAAATTTAGGATACACTTATGGCATATGTGTGTGTGTATGTATTATAACATTTTTAATTCACATTATGACTTATATTAGCTTGTGACTTGGCTTTTAAACTAGGAATTGGGAACAACAAAGGTAATCTATTTGTATGAATGTGTAGTTTTCATGGGCTTATTACCTAATCTCATTGCATCAGTTGAGCTAGTTGGTTTATTGATATCTTGCTATTGGATTCCACAAGTTAGATGGAGTGAATGTAATATCCACGAGTAATTGGTCTAACTAGGAAACCTAATTTATTGATATTAGCATTTGAGTTCAAGAGAGATTTTTCTGTGGGATCATGTAATGATGGTTCGATTTGTCGTATACTTACGAGGTGGATGGGGACCTTGATGTGCTTGATGAGGGTGGAGCTGCACTGGTTCTCCCTCGGCTCATGGCGGTGGTGCCGGCAGACGTACTCTGACTCCAGGGATCTGAACCAATTGCCCCCGTCGCTGGCTGTCTGCGACGGTGGGGAGATTTGAAGACAATAATAACAAGGATCCAGAAGAAAACCTAATTTTCGAAGAGACCCTAGTATGGAAGAGACCCTAGTATATAGATTCTTCCATAGGAATACATCGATCAGAAGGATCCAGAAGAAAACCTAATTTTTGAAGAGAAACCCTAATTTGAGAAAAATGAGAGAGAGGGACAAACCCTAATTTTGGCAAGTATGCCCTTCTTCTCGAGCGTGCGAGTGACGAGGGTCTTCAAGTCCATTATCTCTGGAGCGTAATCCATCATCTCTCGGCGAGTTGGGGAGTTGGGGAGCGGGGGAAGAAGGAGAAGAAGATGGAGAAAGAGAGAGGATGAGGGCTAGGCTTTTTCTTAAGTGCGGGAAGAAGTGCGGGGGAGTAGAGGTTTTGAACTTAAATTTTGGTACTTTTTTTATAACGCTTGTATCACTGAAAGACTATCAATAACATTTATATTGGATACTGTCATAGAATGGAGTCTTGCTGAACTTTGATGATGCTTCTTTATCAGCCGTCATGAAATCCACTTATCAAGCGTCATTAATAGGTCTTTTTGTTGTAGTTCCTTATGATGGATGGTTGGTTCGATGAAGCCTTGTTGAACTTGGGAATATGCGAAGGATCGCTTGGAAGGCTATGCGATCATGGCAGGAATCGTCCTATGAATGTGAGTAGTGTTCAACCCTTCAAAGATCCTTTAGCTTCACGCTTAAAATAAAGGATAGTATGCTATTGTAGGAGCGTAAAAAGTGCTTCAAAGAAAGAGTCATATCATTCATAAGTGATCTATTTTACGCCAAACAGAGCGTTTAATCTCTTTACGCCCAAGACTAGGCTAATCGCTTTACGCCTAAGCAGGCTGATCATTTTACGCTCGGGTCTACACCCATAGTTTTACGCCAAGGACAGAGCAGCCACTTTTATGCTGGACAAAGCTGTCAAATCTCGCATTTAATGCAAACTCTGACATGAAGATATTAATGATGGCATATATCACAAAGGGATTTGTTTTTACACAGAGACCAATGTTATCGTTTAGTGTGTGGATTGAGCTACTTTACACTCACACTACGGCTTCTTTTACACACGAAGATTATACGAGCCTTTACGCTCAACAGTCGACGTGTGCGTAAAGTCTATTTGAGCTGCTTTTACGCTCAAGGTTATTTAATAACCACTTTACGCGGGAAGTCTATGTCAAGGCTATTTTTACGCCTAATCTACTGCTTTACGCTCAGAGTACATTGAGGCTATTTTTATGCCCTATTCTCCTCCACCAGCTTGGAACGTGGTCTGCCTACGTGGCTTTCATGCCATTATTCTCGAAGAACGTGTGTACATGCATCCTATTCTTACTGAAGTGATGGGACACACGTCAACATATGCAGAGGATGGCTTTGATAATGGGTGGCAGTTGTTAGCGTAAAGATGGAACTTTTGCTGAGTTTTTACGTACAAGAGCCCAAGTCTATAAATAGACTTATTTTTCTCATAAGAAAATGAGGAGACACAGAGACATGAGAGAATATAGAGATCAGAACTTAGAGATTTTGATTCTCCAGAGCATTCTTCTTCAACCTTTCTTTCAGAACAGAGTGAAGCAAAGCAGAAAAACATTCGGCCTCGCCATCAGTACGCAAGTGCGTCGATACCTTTCTGGTGACTTAGTTCTTGTAGTCGTTCTACTTCAAGCAGTGATCTTCATCATCATCATATGGTCCAAGGAACAAAGTGATCATTTACGAATCAGACTTCTACAGCAATACTTTCCCATAATCAAATTTGTACTTCTTGTACTTTTTTTCTCGTTTTATTTTCAAAAGCCAATTCCTCAAGGCATTTTGTTAAGTGAAACAAAAATGGCGACTCTGCTGGGGATGACCTTCTCCTCTGACGAGGAGGCAATTGCTCAATATAATGATGTTTCGGTCGGTTCGACCAAGAAGACTCTGGTTGTATACTTCGAACAGACTGCCTACGAAGAAATGCTCCGAACTGGGGGTGGTTCTCGCTGCTTCAATGTTCAAAAATCTCACAAAGCACGAAAAGTTTGGATTCTTAAATCCAAAGTAGCTGCTGATCTCTCTGTTGCTTCTGATAGCAAGGGAATTCTTCCCACTCCTGTTGCAGGGGCACCCGTTCGTAATGAGGCAGTCCTTACTTCGGCGTCGCTCTCTAAGTGTGATAATTTGTCTCCCGTCTGTGACGGTGTAGATGATCAGGTTCCACGCCCACTGCGTAAGAACCAGGTTTTACGTTCAGTAGATAAAAACCAAGTTTTACGCTCAAGGCATAAGAATGAGTCTCCTATTTGTAATGTGGCAGATTCTAATGATTCTGAGTGTAAAAATAAGTCTCCCGTCTGTGACGTGGTAGACACACACAAATTATGCCCTTCGCGTAAAGGAAAGTCTCCCGTCTGTGACGTAGTAGACACACACAAATTACGCTCTTCGCGTAAAGGAAAATCTCCCGTCCGTGAAGTGGTAGATAACCAATTTTTATGTTCTATGCGTGAAGGTAAGTCTCCTGTCCATGACAGTGTAGATAAAATTCACAAAGATGTTTACACATCTAATGTGAATGTACCTAAACGTATGCAGCGTAAAAATCATGTTGGTAAAACTTTAGTTCTACACCAACAGCCTTCTTATACTGCTCTACGCAAAGTACCAAATCTATAAATTACACGCAATGAAAATGGAGTCCTTCGTGCTAAAAAATCTCAAGATTTACGCACACAACTCCAAACGCGTAGAAATGTACAATTTGGTTCTGCGAATGCAGCCAATAATCTTCTTTATACACAGGGTACTAAACGTTTCTCCACCCCTAATGTAATAAAGAAGACTACTCTCTCCACTCCTTCTGACTTACGTGAATTGTTAATGCAAAAGCGTAAGAATAGACAATCTCCGGTGATATTTCCCCAAGAAAAACATCATTGTGATTATCACCAGGTTGTGATCAATTGTTGTTGTTCGGCTTCAAAACGATCAGTTTTTGATCGATTAAGTTTTAATCCGCCTCAACATCAAGCTGAAGAACAAGAACATGAGCTGTCATATGCATCAGTCAACATGGCGTCTCATACTAACAGAGGACGACGTTCGAGACGGAACATGTTCCAAACTCCAGGTCAGCAACAGTTCAACAGACTTCTTGATTCTTTTGAGGGGGTATATCAAAATACTCGATCAAGAAGACAAACACAAATGCAGACTTCTGATTCAGAAGCTGGGGGTACTCAATCTATTGAGTCCAAGACTGACAGTGTGGATTCATACTTCTATACAAATCCTTCTGTATCTTCAAGAGAGGTTGAATCCTACGCTGTTGGAGATGAACCAGAGACTTCATTCGTTAATAGAGAACAGTGTCTCACTGCCGTTGAGCAATCACTAAAAGACATGCTTAACATGGTGCAAAGCATACATCAGATAATTTTGAATCAGCAAACTGCTCAGCTGACGGTAATAACACCAGTACCAGTAGCAGCACAAACTCAATAGTCAAGGGGCTGAAATACCTTTGAATATTCAAGAGCCTGCTGTTAATCAAAATTTTGTATCTCTAGATCCCATCATTCCTGAAGATGTACCACCTCCAGTCGGGGTTATGGTACATCCAACAACCATTCAATCAAATGTGCTTCCTCAAACCAGTGAAGCCATTCAAGCAGTACGTGAGCTCAAAGCACAGTTTGAAGTTCTGAGGCACAAAGATCAGCTCCAGAGGTTAGGGATGAAGCAACCTTATCCTCCTCATTGGAATGATGTACCCTTTCCACCGAAATTCAAGCCACAATCTATGGTTTTGTTCGATGAAAAAGCATCTCCCAGTCAATATATCAATTATTTTGATATTATGACTGTACACTTGCAGAAAGATGACGCTCTTCTCACTCGAGTGTTCATCGGGTGCCTGACGGGTTCGGCTTATGATTGGTATCGAAGTTTACCCGACAATTGCATTTCGTCTTTTGACGAATTTAAGGCAATATTTCTCTCTCGCTTCTATGAAGGAGGTATGGACATGAATATGTCCTCCTTGATAGAAATCAAACAAAAGGAGAAAGAAGATACTCGGACGTTCATCGAACGTTTCCGACAGGTTACTTTAAAGATGCCTCCTGGTATGCCAGATTCAGCATTGATTGATACATGCAAGATGAATCTACGACCATCCATCGCTGTTTTCACGGGTTTCCAATTCTCAGATTGGGCTTCGTTCATCATAGCAGCGGTTTCTGTCGAGACCAATGGTAGGTTGGCTCGTGAACATGGGATAATTTTCGCCTCAGATGATAGAGGAAAGAAAAGTAATCCTGGTAATAACCCCGGCAATCGTAATATGAAGGGGAAAGATACCCTCATGGTTAATCTTTCCAAGAATAAAACGATGTCGAATAGTCAGAAATCTTCCAGGCCAAAGGAAGAATACTCTTTTGATGAGAGTGATATCCCAGGGATATTTCAGTGCCTGGTAAAGAGTGGCAAACTTCAGATTCCAGAGCCAAAGAGGCCTAATGAGGTGAATCTAACTGATAATCCCAAATATTGTATCTATCATAGATACATTAATCATCCTACCAGTGCTTGATATGTCCTGAAGAAAAAAATCCAGGAGCTGATAAATGGCGGTGCTATCGCTTTAAGCAATGATGACCATACGGTTACAACCAATATGGTTTCTCTTCAGTTCGGAGATTTTTCTCCACAGTAAGTCCCAGATGGAATTATCCCAATTCCGAAGACGACGATGAAGATCGTGAATATCCTGCCAGAGAAGAAGATACAGGATTACTACCGCTTATACTAAAGAATGGTGAAATCATGTGGGTACATCCTGACTTAGTGCCTGAGTTGGAAAGTGAAGATAAAACTTCAAAATCCAAGAAGGGCAAGAAAGTCAGAACCTGCAACATGATTTTCCATGTTATTCCAGATCCCGATGACTTGGATCACCTATGGGATGGCCTTCCTTTAGAGGATAGACTGAAAAAACTGAATATCTGTCCTCCAAGTCTAGCTCCTCCTACCAAGCTCAAACTTACTCATCAGCAGTGGCTAGCCATGAATAGTGTTCCTATATACCGAGCGCAACAAGTCTTCGCTACTTATGAAAAAGCTTCGACAGGGATTCTTCCTCGTATCCTGAATCTTTCTCCTTCTGTGGCTACAACGACATCTATTCTCCATTCTCCTGAGGTTACAGAAGGTCTTGCTTCTTTCTCTTCCTCTATTGGAACACCTGTCAAAAGTCTGCTGCCCACTCACTTGTATAGTCAATAATCTGTCCATCTCATGAAGAAGATGGGTTATGACTTTCAAAAGGCAGAAGGTTTGAATTATGATAAAGGAATACGACTTCCTTTACAGATTCAAAGTCAAAATTCCACTGTTGGGTTGGGTTCTGAAGTTCCTCGTAACAATCCACACAAGAAAAAGGCTAAGAGAGGGAAGACAAAATCCTGTAATATGGTGCTTCCTTCTCCTGAGTCTGAAGAAAAAACTTTTACTGGTACAAGATCCGGAAAAGAGTACCATAAAGACTACGAGGGATCCTCCAAAGAAGCTGAAGACGTATCGGAGACACTACCAACTCAACCCTCTCATGTTCCTGCTAAATCTTCCGTGGTTGAAAAGGGGAAACAGAAAGCAGTGTACTTCGACGTCAAGTTGAAGTCTGCTTCCAGTCAGGGGGTGGTGATGAAGCCTTACAAGTTTGATATTCTGGCTCAGTTGGCCAATACTCCAGCTAGACTATCTATATTTGAGTTGCTTCGCCTTTCCAGAGAAAGCAGAGAGACTTTGAGTGAAGCTTTACTTCAAGTAGATTCATGCTTGGCTCAACTCAAGACTCCTGATAATATACCAGTGTCATGTCCACAATGTCATAGTGTGATGGAAGCAATTCCCAACATCACCTTTACACAAGAAGATATGCTGTTAAATCATAACAAGCATGATAGACCTTTGTGCTACTCTGGGTATATTGGATCTACTAAAATTGACAGGATTTACATTGACCCCGGGTCCTCAATTAGCATAATTCTTCAGAGTATGCTAAGACCCCTGAGGATTCCTACTAGTGATTTGACTTACACTAGTACTACGATAGTCGGTTTCAACTCTGACAAGAGCAAACCATTAGGGAAGATTCGTCTGCAGATTCAGATCGGTGATCTTCGAACCATGGCAACTTTTTATGTTATCAACTCAGACGCCTCCTATAATATCCTTTTAGGGAGACCGTAGATTCATGAGCACAATATTGTACCTTCAAATCTCCACCAATGCTTCAAGTATGTGGATTCCAAAGGAGTCGTGAAGACAGAGTTCGCTGATATCAACCCTTTCAAGGGTGTCGAAGCCTATTTTTTTGATTCAAGGCTTTATAAACAAGAGCATGTGAAAGAGATATCAGACACGACTGAAGATCAATGACCTACTGAGGATCAGTCTATTAATGAAGATCCGCCAGAGGAGCAACCTTTGAAGATCATAGTCAAGGGACGTATCCAATCCCAATCTGTTAATGATCAACCTCTGATAATCAAGGTTAAAGGAAGAACTCAAACTTCATCTGAGGAATCAACAAATATTCCTGCTAAGAGCCAAGTTCAACCTTTTATGATTAAGGTCAAAGGGCGTACTTCTTATACAAATGATCCAGAACTACCATTGATTGTCAATCTTGGCAAATCTACGCAGAAGACGGATAATGGTCCACTGATGATTAATTCGAAGCGTAGCAGTCAAATCGTAAATGACTTAAATATTGATCATTCTGTACTTTTTGATATCAATGAAGATTTTCCTTCCGAGTATATGGCTATCAAGTTTATCGAAAGAATGACTTTATCTTCTGATAATCAAAGTCATCGATATAAAGACGACATTGAGCCAGAAGCAACTTTATACATCGATCATAAGGAAAATTCTTTCCCTCCTCATATAGATGTTGGACCTTATGCTCAAAGGTTCCTAACATCTTCTCCTTATCTTCTACTTGTGGCCGCTTCATCACAAGCTTGCGTAACTTTTAGACGTCACGAAGAATCTTATTTCGTGGTTCCGTCTGATAAGAAAAACAAGCACCAAATTATGTTTGGCCTGGCTGGAAATATCTCTGTTGCTCAGGCAGATGAGCTGAAGGATAAGGACAAGGAAAGAATCTGAATTGATAAGTATAGTCAACAATCTATCAAGATTATCCAGAACATGGGATATGATTTGAAGACTATGCAAGGTCTCAATCAAGGCAAGGGTAGACGACTACCATTATGTGGTGATCCGTTTTACCAAAAGACTCGTCATGGGTTGGGATATGATCCGTCCCACACGTTTTATGACGATATACAAGAAGAATTCCTTTCTAGCTCTTCGCAATCATCGGATTCAAAAGAAGTCCAATTCATTGAAACCAATATATCTCGTTCCTCATATGATGAATCTGGACAAATATTCTCAGTCAATATGGTTCAAACTGATAATGAATTAGAACCATTTGAGAATGATCCTTGAGGATGATATCCTCTTTCTTGAAAAATATATTGATTCATGCATCAATAATGACATATATCTTCAATGACATTTGTTTTCTCATTCCCCAGCTACCAAGATTTGGTTAAGCTGATTACTCATCTCCTTTTCCTATCTTATTGGTTGGGTTTGTTATTTATCATGTTCTCAAGACCTCTGGATGAATATTAAAATCTACGTGTTTTTTCTATCTATCATGTCCATTTGACCTCTGCATAGATATTAATCTACTCTTTTTTGAGTTCTTACATACTGTCATGTCCATATTACCTCTGATAGTATTATACTCTACAACAAGATTTCTTTTTATCTATCATGTCCATTTTTGACCTCTGCATAGATATTATTCTACTCTTCTTTGAGTCCTTACATACTGTCACGTCCATATTACCTCTGATTGTATTGTATACTCTCAAACAGAAATTAATCTTCTGTCTTATCAGTTGATTAATTAGATTTATTATTTCATCATGTTCTCAAGACCTCTGGATGAATATTAAATCTACTTATCTATCATGTCCATATTACCTCTTGATAGATATAATGTATTGAGCTTAGAAGACTTGTCAGGTTCATATTACCTCTGATAAGTGCTTTCTATCTCTTACCTATTGTTTAAATTCCAAATAAACGATAGGATCACAAAACAAATCTTTCATTCATTTCTGGTGGAAACACTACAAAATGAATTAGACAAAATATGACAAAACACTCTCTTAAGGTGGAGTGGAAATATCTTGAAGCAATTTCTTCAATTCTTCTAGCCGCTTGCCACGAGAACTCATAACCTTCTTGGTAGCCTCAGCACGTCGAGCTTCGCGGTGCAAATACAGGAAAGCTCAGCGAAAGTGATTATCAAATTGTCCTTGGCTTCATCATGGGTTCTGATAGTCGATTCAGCCCCAAAAGCTTGTTCTTCTAAAATTGAGCTTTGGGTGAGGTGCAGATTTCGAGCATCGATCATCTTCTCCCTTTCAGCCTTCAAGCGAGCTAACTCTGCCTCGACCTCTCGGATCCTGTCATTCTGGCTCTGAATATCTATGTTTAAAGCATCATAAGCCACTCTGTGACCATGCAGGACAGGTTTTATGCCAGCTAAAAAGGCTTTCTCTTTGGCAACCTTTAGACTGTGTTCATGGAGAGCTGCATTATATGTAGTCTCTCGAGCAAGATAATCAGCCGTTAAGGCATCATACTTCTCCTGATTGAGGCCTTCAACTGTCTCATTTGATAGCCTGAGATATTCTCCAATCGGCTGCTCAAGGTCCTCCACAATTTTCTCTAATGTGGCAGCTCTCTCAACATCATTGAACATGGCAACATTCTTGATAGTCAGAGCCATTGCCGTCTTCAAAATCTCATAGCTGAGACCTTTATTCAGGACCATCTTTATCAAAGTTGCCAGAGTTTTATAAAAAGTTTCGGTATGAATCTCAACCAGGAGATTCATTTCTACGCTGGAGCTTGGTGCGGCGGCAATATCTAATAAATCCCTTCTTTGGAGATCGGGAGCAGATATGGTTGGCATGACAGCAGGATGAGACGAAGTCGTTGCTGCTACTACCGTTATAGCCAATTGATCCCTAGAAGCTTCAGGGATTGTATCTCCAACATCTATAGCTACCATCGGTGTAACAACAGATGGGGGTGGAGCTGGTAACGTTATTGCTGTTATTTGGTTCCCAAGAACCTCAGGAGCAATGTTTTCAATATTTGTCACTCCAGCCGTTTCTGGAGTTCTGGCGGCGATAATGTTGGTGGATATGGTAACAACTACATGAGCTGATTCAGGTTCCGACATTGGCTTGTCAGAAACTGGTACCGGATCAGTAACAATAGTAGAGGATGTTATTATAACTTCCCCACTTTCTGTTGGTGGCTCAAGCATGCCTTCAGTATCTTCTTCAATCATTTGCTCTACAGGATTTTCTACTGCTTCAGTTGTGGTAAAACTTTCTGTAGCTGATTCTTTGTTCAAGTCAGGTTTTCCTCCAGTAGCCCCATTATCACCTACATTGGGGTCGACTGTAGTCTTCTCTTTGTGTTGGTCCTCAGCATGAGAGGACACTTCAGATTGTGTTTGTTGTGCCACAAATGATGGAGGATGTTCTTCTTGAGGCTCCATCTCATGCTTTTGCACTTCTTCCTCTTCGACGTCTGCGTCTTCTGAAGAAGAAGCTCCCTCTTCAGATTCCTTATTTTCCTCATAAATGACTTCTTCTTGAGGAGGAGGAGCTACAGGCTTTGGTGCAGTTATGACATCTGCAAAACAAATAGAATAAGTTAGTATACAAAATCATGACATATAATTCCGTATAGGTTTTGTATAATACTTGGAATATGTGCATTTTTTTCAAGATATGTATCATAATCACGATCCCAGTCATCATCCTCGAAGTCAAGAGCTGGCTCGTCTGATGGAATACGGTCTTGATCAGTGGTAGATACAGTAGTAGTACCTTCTGTAGCTTGTGCCTCGGATGGCAAAGATAAATGGAGTGAGGTGCTAAGACGTCCAGGGGACAAAAGTGTTACAGTTCCTGAGCCAACTATTTGTGGAGGGGCTGAAGATCCTTCTCCAGGATGGACTGAGGAAGAACCGACAAGATGATCTTCTTCAATTGAAATGTCATCTTCTGGAGTGTGGGCTCTTGATTTGGAAGGCCCTTTGGCGGTAGATTTTCTCTTCTTTCCTGGAGATTTCACCGGAGAAGTGGTAGCTTTGTTCTGTTTTCGTTTGCGGGGCTTTCCAATAATTATTGGTCCCGCGGCTACTTCCCCAGATCCTCTGGGAATTACTGCCAAAAATTCATCTATAACGGCAGTATTGTCTGGTATGTCAGGGGCTATCCTGATAGGCTCTTCAACGTTTCCCTCTTGAGCCCACCGAAGACTTCCTTGCATACTATAACCGTCTTCAAAAGAACGGATAGACGTATAGAAACGAGCATACGTATGAAGTATACGTAGCTCAGTTGTACTAGTGGCTGTAGATATAGTGAACCTAGCGCCAGTACATGCAGCTCCAAAATATCTCCATGCTCGTGCACCGTCGATTAGCTTACCATAATGATAGAAGCTAGTGGAAGGATTGCCAACATGAAGTTGATCATATCCAAATTGACGAGCGAACCTACTTGGCAAATAAGGCTCGAATGCACAGTTATCTTCATTCATGTACATCAGATGAGAGGGTCTTATGTACACTAGCCATTGGTAGACAGATCTCGGTAGCAAAGCCGATTTATCTGCTCTATCTTCAAATTGCACACCGAGATAGTCAGCCGGAACTGGTGGTCTGGTGCAGAAGAAATTCCAGCCATGCGAATAATTTAATGCTGCTCGGGTATCTGCCAACGTTGTAACTCTCCACGTAGATTTGCTAAATTTTTGGAGAAAAATCCTAGCTTCATCCTCAGGGCCTGGTGGCAACAAATTACAATTATGGTGTAGTAACCAACCTATCAGATAAGTGAATGGTAACTCTACCCGTGGAAAATTGTGAGGAGCATTATTGATCAGTTCTTCACCAGAAACCCGTAGACCTGCATTTATTCGGCATACCATTACCGATAACAGGTTAATTCTGTTCTTGAATACCAAACGGACCGCTGGCCATAATACATTGCGATGAATACGGTCCACAGTGCTGATCCCTGGCACGACCCATCTGCGCAGCCATAAGGATAAGAAGCCCGCCAACAAGGCCTTCTTCGACGTCTTTTGACTACCCTGCCTCAGGTAGCTTAAAGCTTCAGTCCCCGCAGGGATATCTCCAGTTTTGGTAGACAGATATCGGTCTCGAGCTTTCTGCGACACCATCAATTCCTGAATTAAATCTGCAGGAATTATAGAGCAAGGCTTGATGACCTGAGTCTTGTCTTCTCGGAACCTGCTCTTCTTCGTCCTGGACACTCTATTTTCATGATAAAATAGATAAGTTGTCCATTTTGTAATATATGCCAAATATGATCCGGTTTCGTACATGCTGGTACAGATCAGATAATGGCACATAAGTTCTTCGTAGACCTGCACCAGCTCGGGATTCTTCTCCCGAATTTTTGCCAATTCTCGATTGGAGGGAATATATTCTTCATACGGGAATTCACTCATTGGTAGCTTCGAGATAAACTGCATCTCATGAAGGGCCAGACCCATCTCACCATACGGAGTTGCAAAAGTTCCCGTCGAACTCATATACAATTCTAGTAAAGCCAAGAACAGATTGCCATTCGGTGGAATGCCATAACTAGTAGATGCCACTGCTTCATACAAACCGATGTCGTCCAATTCGGTTTTAAAGTGTGTCATGACCCAGTTGCTGATCTAGATCCAGTTACCACTATAAGGGGTCAGCCACCCTGTCAGCCTAGGGTTAGTCTGAGGATATAAGACTCCTTCCCTTATGAATCTATTTATGAACATGGGAACCTGGACCGGCTGGATGAGAGATGAATCCTCGCTCGGTGTAAACCCACGCATTAGTCCAGAAAATGGAATAACACCACCACAAGGAGTACTAACATGATAATCCATGTCATTCGCCTTCTCCCTTCTAAAAATGATTCTGCCCGGTCTACCATAGCGACGGGGAGTCAAATTCTACAGCATTTGACGGTAATGGCTAGCATGGACGAAAGCAGATATAGGGTAATCCCTGTCCATGTCCGGAAGATACATTACCCTTTCTCCAGATTTAAATACCCAAGCCTCTTTTTTGGGATGAGACTGTGGTTTGTAATCTATCGCATCTCCAAATAAAAAAGCTGGCTTCAGGAATTGTTGATTATCTAGCAACATCAGTACTTCTCCATCTATCATGGATAACAACATCCTATCCCCTTGAGCTGCTATCAGTTGTGCCCTCTCTACTGGATATTCAGGGTTCGACTGAGGAAATTGGACATGAGATAAATCTTCCAGATAATTCGAACCCACCATGCCAACTGATGATCCGAAAACTTCTGCGAGAGGGTGAACTTGCAAATCTACTGGTAAAATAACAAAAGAGATCAAGTTAGTTCGAAGTTTTGAAGATATTGACTTTTACGCTTACTAAAAGTTGATGAAAAGCTTATGAAATCTTTGTTCGACAAAGTCTCTCAATGATTGATGAACTTTACGCTACCACATAGTAATATGAGCGTAATACAACTTTTTACGCTGGCATATATAAACATGAGCGTAGTTAAGTTTTACACTAGCACATTAATTGTGGACGTAAATTCAAATTTTATGCTGACACGTGTAACGTGGGCGTATTCTTTTTATCTTTTACGCTAACACGAACAACGTGGGCGTATGATGTTGTTTCAGCTTTACGCTAACACGTACAACGTGGGCGTAAAAGTTGAAATTTTGGCTTATCTTCTTCTTCCTCGACGGATTTTTCCAGCCAAAGAATAGGGTTTTACCCATCATAGGCGGAGCTACAGCCGGGTTGGGATTTCGTTGTGGTGTTGATGACTGAATGGGAGTTTTCGCATGGTCAACCGACGACGAGTCGGCGGCAAGTTTCTTCCCCTTGTTGCTGGCGGTGGATGATTTCTTTGGAGCCATCAGATCAAAGTGAGGGTTTTGAAGAAAGAAAGGGCAAAGGAATTTGAGAAGATGAGTAAAAGTGTTTTCTCTCTCTGGAAAGACCTATTTATAGAGATATTCAAAAACCGACTGTTGAATATCCCCACTTTTATGCAGATGACGGTTGCGTATCCCGAATTTTACGCTGACTGATCAAATCTCAACTTTTACGCTTCTGTTCAAAGTGTTTCAAATTTTGAAGATATTTGAAAACTTTGAAGGGGGTCTTGTAGGAGCGTAAAAAGTGCTTCAAAGAAAGAGTCATCTCATTCATAAGTGATCTATTTTACGCCAAACAGAGCGGTTAATCTCTTTACGCCCAAGACTAGGCTAATCGCTTTACGCCTAAGCAGGCTGATCATTTTACGCTCGGGTCTACACCCATGGTTTTACGCCAAGGACAGAGCAGCCACTTTTACGCTGGACAAAGCTGTCAAATCTCGTATTTAATGCAAACTCTGACATAGAGATATTAATGATGGCATATATCACAAAGGGATTTGTTTTTACACAGAGACCAATGTTGTCGTTTAGTGTGTGGATTGAGCTACTTTGCGCTCACACTACGGCTTCTTTTACACACGAAGATTATACGAGCCTTTACGCTCAACAGACGACGTGTGCGTAAAGTCTATTTGAGCTGCTTTTACGCTCAAGGTTATTTAATAACCACTTTATGCGGAAAGTCTATGTCAAGGCTATTTTTATATCTAATCTACTGCTTTACGCTCAGAGTACGTTGAGGCTATTTTTACGCCCTATTCTCCCCCACCAGCTTGGAGCGTGGTCTGCCTACGTGGCTTTCATGCCATTCTTCTCGAAGAACGTGTGTACATGCATCCTATTCTTACTGAAGTGATGGGACACATGTCAATATAGGCAGAGGATGGCTTCGATCATGGATGGCTGTTGTTAGCGTAAAGATGGAACTTTTGCTGAGTTTTTACGCACAAGAGCCCAAGACTATAAATAGACTTATTTTTCTCATAAGGAAAGGAGGAGACACAGAGACATGAGAGAATACAGAGATCAGAACTTAGAGATTTTGATTCACTAGAGCATTCTTCTTCAACCTTTCTTTCAGCATAGAGTGAAACAAAGCAGGAAAGCATTCGGCCTCGCCATCAGTGCCCAAGTACGTCGATACCTTTCTGGTGACTTAGTTCTTCCAGTTGTTCTACTTCAAGCAGTGATCTTCATCATCATCATATGGTCCAAGGAACAAAGTGATCATTTACGAATCAGACTTCTACATCAATACTTTTCCATAATCAAATTTGTACTTCTTTTTTTCTCGTTTTATTTTCAAAAGCCAATTCCTCAAGGCATTTTGTTAAGTGAAACAGCTATATTTCTTGCTGAGTTGTTCAATAACACCTTGCATGGAATTCGAAAATATAATGAAAGATAAATAATCACCTGATCGTAAACTGTTGTTGCTAGATGAATTGTATGCTTGTACGATGTTGCGATGAAATACATGACAGGTGAAACAAAGTCCCAAATACTTGGGCGATGAGTATATCGAGCCTTAGCTCGATGAATAGATGGTAACACAGATATTAAGACCCAATAACTGTGCAGTGAGTATGTTTGAATTACGTCCGAATGAATATATGCTAAAATAGATGCCAAGTCCCAAAAGATTGGGCGGTGAGTACATTGAGTTGATTGGAAAGATGTATGGTATCAAAGATGTGGTAAAGGGATTGGGTAACAACATTCTATTATCCCGTTGCCGATATAGAATGTTGATTACGCCAAGACCCTGGAAAGATGGTAAGATGGCAATACGAATGAGAATGGTGGCTGAATTACTTAGTTTTTCTTATCATGCATTATATGTTTTCTTCATAGATAAGTTGCATATACTTGCATGGTAAAGGACAACTTGTATAAGCTCTTCTTTCAAGACGGGGGTGCATAAAATCTTTTTTTAAGACGATGTCTTCTGCTATACGGCACATAATATTTGGAACAGTGTAACTCAGTTGTACCAGTGAGATTGTAGCCAAATTGGCAAGTGCATTGTAAAGAAGTCGGCATATTCAGGTGTAGCCTAAAGGGCAAGTGTATATATTCAGTTGGCCATTCAAGAGCCTTGTAATCAGTTGTAAACTCTGTATTCCGCTACAAGTCTTGTAATCCATTGCAATTATCAATAAAGAGATATATTTCTTCATATCTTGTATGACTTCAATTTACCTGCTCAGTTTTGCTGTACTGTCGTTGTTTTCTGAGAAATACCAGGAACTGTAATAGTTTTGCCTTGTACAAGTGCAATCTAGACTTGTACGGCATCACGCCCAGTAGCTAGTTTTTAATCCTCTAGGATTGAGACGTGACAATCAGTACATTCACGTGTACTATTGCATGGCTAATTACTTTTCGTGCTCTCATTTGGTTCAAGAATTTTGTTGAAATATGCGGCATATTTCAATGATCCTTTTAGCCATTCCTAGTCAGTTTCATGCAAGCATTTTGACGAAGCATAAATAAGATAATCTACGCTAGAACTTACCTACGGCAGAGCGTGTCGTGCAACATACAGCCTGTCATATTTTTTTTCTATCAGATTTATATCAAATCTTATAAATAGTGTTTATGTGAGGGTCATTGGCAATTCAAGCCATCTTGGACGTATAGTTTAGTCGAGGTGGTGACCCTTTCAGCAGGGGTAGCTGGCCCCGTTAAAAGTTTCGAATGATCCGTGCAAGCATCCAGCACAGCTATCATGCATTCCTCCTAGGTCGAATCGGTCCCGTGGTCCCGGGTTGTCATTCGAGGAAGCGTAACCCTGTGCATAAGTTGTTATTAACCGTGCTAGACTAAAATTAATTATTCAAGCATGGTCTACGAAATCTTTGAGAGTTAGCCAGTTTTTAAAGTGTGTCGCCTTATCGTTGCAACATTCGTTAATCGATTCATCTTCATTTTTGCACAGATCTATAATAACTATGGCATAAGAAACTATGCATCAGTTTCATGCTATAGCAGTTCTATGGTAAGTGTATGTGCAGAATCGTGCCAAAATTTATTGATTCTACACTATGAAGACAAGCAATCTCATTTGTTTTTATGATAGATTTAAACCAGAGGGTCGAGGAAAAGGAGGGTCAGCCACTCACCCTGATTTTTGCTTGAGGTGAGAGACTGGTTGGTCGCGCTACACAACGCCTACACGATAACCTAAAATTGCCTAAGCACTTGATCAGAACAATATCCCATTCAATGAGTTCGATTCGAATGCGAAGTTCAAAAATGCAAGCCATGAAACCACCGAAAATATTCACGAAATCGTATTCAGAAAACCAAAGCCAAAGCAGCAATTATGGCATGAAAAGCAGAGCAACAAGAGGTGTCTCCCGACTCAGCCCCAGAGTCTATCCTCGAGGCGCAACCCGCTGAATATGGGACTTGATTCTGAAGAAACCATTCCATAATGAAGAAAGGATCTGAATTCAATCGGTCCCGTTCAATCGATCCTGATCAATCGGTTCCAACTAAATTGATAGCGACAGTGTTTCTTTCTCGCGCACCCTGTGGACGAGAGCCTACCTCTAAGACAACAATAAAGGAAACATTTTTCTCATCTCTGACTTTAGTTCCTAGGTTAACTCCTCGACCAAATGGTTCCTCCAGAGTATGTGGATGAGTGGGATCGCTCGATTTCGGAGCAATTTATTTTTGCGTTCCAAGACTTGGACTGGTTCTTCCATATAAGACAAGTCTGCCTTCAGACCGAGCTGACCAAAATCTACCAAATGGATTGGATCGTATACGTACTTTCGCAACTGAGAGACATGGAAGATATTGTGCACATCTGACAGTGCTGGCAGTAATACAATCTGGTAAGCTACTGGGGTGACTCGCTTCAATATTTCGAAAAGACCAACAAAACTTAGACCGAGCTTTCCTTTTATGCCAAATCTGGTAACTCCTCGTATGTACATTACCTTGTGAAACACGAGATCGCCTTCCAGGAACTCCAGGGGTCTACGATGGATATCAACATAGCTTTTCTGTCAACTTTGTGCAATATTTAGTCTTTTTTGAATAAGCCTAACCTTCTCCACGGTCTATTCCACCAGCTCCGGACCAAGAATCTACCTCCTCCGACTTCGTCCCAACAAATAGGTGATCTGGACTTCCATCCGCACAAGGCTTTGTACGGTGCCATCTGAATGCTGGATTGATAAATGTTATTGTATGCAAATTCGACCAGAGGTAGATGGACGTCACAACTTGACTTGAAGTCAATTGTGTAGAACAGTATCATGTCTTCGAGAATCTGATTCACGTGCTCCATTTGGCCATCGTTATGGGGATGGTAAGACGAGCTAAAGTTTAACTTAGTACCCATAGCCGACTGAAGGCTAATCCAGAAGCACGACAGAAACCGTCAATCCTGATCAGAGACGATGGATATCGAAACTCCGTGTAGCCGTACTATCTCGTCAAGATAAATATGAACTAGGCGATCGACGCTCCATGTAATTTTGATGGCAATAAAATAAACTGACTTGGTTAGTCGATCGACGATGACCCAGATGGTGTCATTTTTTTGTGGCATCTTTGGCAGCCCAATAATAAAATCCATGCACACGTGCTGCCACTTCTATTCCGAAATTGCCAAGTTATGCATCTCACCGCCAGGCCTCTGATGCTCAGCTTTTACTTGCTGACAGGTCATACATTGCGACACAAAGAGCGCCATATCTCTCTTCATTTTGTGCCACCAGAAGATCGTAGGGAGGTCTTTGTACATCTTGATGCTGCCTGGATACAATATATTTCGCGTAGTGAACCTCCGACGGTATCTCCTTTCGCAGTTTTGAATCATGCGGAACGCGTAGCCGACCCTTTACTCGCAACGTTCCTGACTCGGCCTTTGTAAAGTCAGACGCCTTCCCTGTTGATATCAGCTTTTGTATTTTCTCCAGGAGTGGATCATCCTTCTGAGTAGCCTTGATCTTTTCCAATAGGCTCGGCTCTAACCGCGGTTGTGCCACCTGAGCGCCCACAAATCGAACACAGAGTTCTATGCCCTTTTTTTTAAGTCACGTAGCAGTCGACTGTTGATGGATAATAATGCTATATATTTAGACTTAGCGCATCTGCCATAACATTTTCTATGCCCGGCGTATAGTCGATCGACAAGTCATAGTCCTTAATTAGTTCCAGCCAATGCCCCTGCCGCAAACAGTTCCTTCTGGTTGAAAAGATACTTGAGGCACTTGTGATCCGTATAAATCTTGCACGCCATGTCCTAAAGATAGTGCCGCCATAGCTTCAACGCGAACACAATGGCCACTAATTCTAGGTCGTACGTGGGATAGTTCTTCTCATGCGGCTTCAACTGTCAGGAAGCAAAAGATATCATATTATCTCGCTGTATAAGCACACACCCCAAGCCCTGGCTAGAAGCATCACTGAAGATTTAAAATCCCTCGGTCCCTTTAGAAAGAGCGAGTATCAGGGCCGAAACTAGCCACTGTTTTAGCTCATGGAATGAAGTTTCACAGTCATCTGACCACACGAATA
>JANAVB010024597.1:6112492-6134992 GCA_029216955.1 Iris pallida | reverse complement strand
TGGTGTCCCTAATTCGAGTCAAAAATAAATGTGACTCCGTGGGGTGAATCAACATTGGCCCTTTTGTCAGAAAATTTGTATGATAAAAATGAAGGACAAGATGGTGTGTTTGAGTGGGACACGAAGGTCACGGGTGAAGAGTGTCTCAACTAGATCATGCATGTGAAGTGGTTTTGAAAAAATGACTAGTCTTGTGCTCATAATTTAAATGTTAGGCAATATGCAAATGACAAACAAAATAAAAGTAGAGAATCATTGATAACTTAAAAATTCAAATATAATCATATTAAATTCCTAATTAATCTAGATAATTCTAATTGAATTTCAGAGGTCTTACACCTGGGAATTGGGGAGACGGTCTTCGTTATTTTGCTACGCAGGCTGTTGAGCTCTCGGTGCTTAACGATTTTGCTGATGTTGAGGCGCCATTGGATTCGACCTTCTGGTCGAACAGTTCACCCGCAGATGACCCATCTTACTTTAGTGCCAACATCCGTCTTCACAGACATGATAATCGGCTGCATAGTGCCTGTAGTTATTGTATTTGTGGCAACAAGTTCCTGGGTTCTACCCTTGGTGTTCACCTTAGTTGCCATTGTTTGGATGCTTGTTCGCATTGTTTCCTCCTGTATGGCTCGGGTGCTTGTGATTGTATGTATGCATAGCACCAACAATGGCTGAAAGGTATTGGCACTCAAGACGGAGAGCGTGATTTAGGGACTCCCCTATGGTCTTGTATTCAGGCACCGATACATGGGCAAAGATAGAGGGCTGTAGACCTACTTTGAACCGTTGAGTGCGAATCTATGTGGTAGGCATGAACTGTCCAACAAATTTGGCTAACTTGTTGAACTCTGCTGTGTACTGCTGCACCGTCATGCTTCTCTGTCTCAGCTGTATAAATTTATTCTTATTTTCCTGTCGAACGGCTGCGAGAAGGTGTTCGATTTCAAACGCCTTTCTGAATGTAGCCTAGCGATCGCCGCTGTCTCGTCGTCGTATTGGATTGCTCGCTTTTGCATGGTCCACCAGTCGTGCGTATTCAATTGAAGTTGAAGTTGAGAACATGCAACTTTTTTGGACTCTTCGATGCCCAGAAGTTTGAAGTGGTCTTCCAGCTTCTCTAACCAGTCGAGCGCCATAGAGGGATCTTGGGTACCGTTTAAGAAAGTGCAGCAAATCTTCATGAATTTAGACACCTCAAAGTTGGAACTTCTTGGTGCTGCAGGTAGATGCTCGGACACCTCCGGTTCAGGTTCAATAGGTTGGACTGCAGGCTCGGTCGGGGCATGTGTCATCGCAGAGCTATTATTGGTTACAACTATCGAGACTATCTGTTGAAGAGTATCAAGCTGCTTCTGCTGCAACTCATATTGGGCCTCAAATCTGTTCTCGAACTGAGTCTGGCGTACCTCAATCTGTCGATGATGGAGGTCATTTTGGTGCTGGTTGGCCTCTGCCTGAGGTTGTTGCACCACTAGCATATGCAACATCCGTTCTATGGGGGCGTTCAAAGGTTCAGCCCTTAAGCTACTCGACCATTCGAGGCACCTTCTTCGCTCATGGCAGCAGCTTTCCCAGCTTCTGTGATATGAAGGCAACTTATATTAGCCTCAGAAAATATTATGGACTCACTTGTATGGAATAACTTATCTCATCGACATGGGATCAAGAGTTCGAGTCTCAAAAAGAAAAGACAAAGGACGTAAAGTCGTACTCTGATACCATTATGTCACGCCTCGACAGAATTGATAGTCGTCTCCCGGGCGTGATACCGTATGAGCCTAAGTTACATTCGTATAAGGCAATTTTATAAGGTTATCCGAAACACAATATTTAAATCTAGTACGCAGAGAAATTGAACACATTTATATAGAAGGAAACTTCGTCTTTCATTCATAATAAACTTATTTACAAGACTCGATTACAAAAGAGGTCGTACATGATTACAAACTGACTCAAATGAGATAGTCGTTCCTTATATTTATATCCTTTTATACAAGCAACAAAAATCACTCTCTTAGACTTGGGTTCGGCGAGAATTGATGCGACATGGTGAAGTCTTGATTAGAGTCTTCAAAATATTACATATTTGCCTTTGCAAGCTAGCAAGGCTTCAAAATAAACGAGTGTCGCCTTCAGTTCCTTAACACTCTATCTGGGATCGGAGCACCAGTAGAGAGCGAGGACGGTACTTTCACGTGTACAGGTGCGTGGCTAATTACTTTTCATGCTCTCATTTGGTTCAATAATTTAGGTAAAACATGCAGCATATTTAAGTGATCTTTCTAGCCATTCCTAATCAATTTCATACAAGCAGCTTGATGAAACATAAACAAGGTAATCTATGCTAGAACTTACCCATGGCAGAGCGTGTCGTACAACATACAGCTTGCCATGTTCTTCCCTGTCATATTTAAATCAAAATCTTGTAAATAGTATTTAGGTGAGGGTCACTGGCAATTCAAGGTATCTTGGACGTATAGCTTGGTCAAGACAGTGACCCTTTCAGCACGGGTAGCTGACCCCATTGCAATTTTCGAATGACCTTTGCTAGCATCCAGCATACCTATCTTGCATTCATCCTAGGTCGAATCGGTCCTGTGGCCCCGGATTGTCGTTCAAGAAAGTAAAACCTTATGCACAAGTTATCCATGATTGTGCTAGACTAAAATTAGTTATTCAAGCATGGTCTACAAAATCTTTTAGAGTTAGCCAGTTTTCCAAGTGTGTTGCTTTATCTTTGCAACATTCGTTAATCGATTCATCTTCATTTTTGCACAGATCTATAGTAACTATGGCATAAGAAAGCATGCATCATTTTCATGCTATAGCAGTTCTATGGCAAGTGTACGTGCAGAATCGTACCATAATTTATTGATTCTACATTATAAAGATAAGCAATCTCATTTACATTTATGATAGATTTAAACCAGAGGGTTGAGGGGTGTAAGACTCGTCTCACAGTATCGGTAATTATATACGGATATGTATTTTTGTGCTGTATTTCATATTTTCTTGGTTTTCAGAATGTTTTAAAAAAAATTAACTTATAGATTTTCTCCTTGATCGGCATACCACCAGTATACCAGTGTATACCTACGGCATACCCGTCACTCCCATTTTCTATTATACGTCGGTATACGTACACGAATTTCTGATATTTGTCTAGTGACCCATGTTTTGACTTATTTTTTTTAGCCTTGACTTGGTTTAATCTTGACTTGGTTTAATTTGGTTTGGTTCAACTTGGCATGGCTTGGTTTGGGTTGGTTTTAGATGAGAGGGTTGGTATATAAACCAATTTCTCTTTCTCTTCATTACTTCTCATTTTATTTCTTCATCTTCTTCTTCATTTACTCCTCCACCAACCTAGGCAAGTACATCTTGACAAATCTTGAACAATGTTGTTTTGTTTGTTCTATTCTCTTCCTTGTATGATTCTAAGCCTCTTTAGAACTTGGAGTTTTCTGTTATGATGGTTACATTTTTATAGATCTAAGTTGATAACTTTTCTTGTTTTTCTTGTTTTTTGATCTCTTAAACTTTTTTATTTTTGAAAAACTAATGATTTTATGTTGTGGGGAATTTAATTCTACCCAATTTTGGCTTTCAAACCACTTGATTTTGATTTATTTTGAGTTAGTTATGTCATTTTAGTATTCATGGGTTCCCCACACCTTTTGGTGCTATCGGAACGATGAACAGTGCCGCGCATAGCGTTTTCGTCGTGTATCGTGTATGCGCCGTAGGCAATTTTGCTCGCGAGCGCATCGCAACTTGCGCGATGCGTGCTTGCGCAATTTTCTTAGGTGTGCCCGTGCGTCGTGCTTGCCGCACCTTGCACCGTAGGCATTTTTTGCCCTCGCGTGCAGCGCAACTTGCGTACAGTGCACAGACCGCGCACCGTGCATGCGCGCACCTTGCGCCGTAGACATTTTTGCCCGCGCGCACAGTGCGCCCGTGCGCAATTTGCCTTGAATGGCTATTTTTGCTTGTTTAAGCTGTTTTGTAGCTAGAATCTCGAAAAACTCAAAATATGAAAGTTGTAGATCTTTGTTTTGGCTTCAAGAATCTTCTTATTTTGCCTTAATTGGAGTTTATATGCAAATGATAATTTCAATTACAGTTTTGATCTTCTTGGCATGTTTTCTTTATTTGACCTAACTTGCGACGACCCGACTTAATAACTTGTTAATATCGAACTTAACTTGAACCTGACAACATGATCTCATCTTGATTATCTTGCATAGTTAGATAATAATTGTACAGCCTATATACTCTTGACACTAGCACAAGTTCAATTACTATTCTATGTCATGTACTTACTTTTATTTATTCCTTCTCGCATGCCATGATATGTCTTTCCATTCGAATCTTTCTTATAGGCTATGATATGTATTTCCATGCCTTTTCGGATTTATTGTACTTTCCAGCCTATGCCATGTCAAGAATTTCTTTGTTATGGTCCGTCGTGGCGCACTCATGTTACATGTCTTCTTCGGTTACTAGATAGTGGCTCGTCGTGGCGCACTTATATTACATGTCTTCCTTGCTTACTAGATAATGACCCGTCGTGGTGCACTCTTGTACATGTTTTATTTTCTTGCTTACATAATAGTGGCCTGTCATGGCGCACTCCCTATTTTGTCTACAGTGGCTCATCGTAGCTCACTCTTAGCTTCTAGCTTATTATATTTTTCTTGTTGTGGCTTGTTGTAGTGCACATTCTTGCTTTTGTCTTGTCTTGCATATCATGTCTATAATAGATTCTGTAGAATGCCATACCCAGAATCCAACAAAAAAATGTTAACTAGCTTGATTACCTAGATGCATTGGGAGTGAAGAATTTTTTGGTTGCTTGCAAGCCCTTTGTCCCGGCCCCAACCTGAATGGATTTGGAGCTATCTGTCATGATGAGCATACTTTCAGCGCATCGTCGAGTGTTGCACCTTTTATATATTTTAGGGTACATTTGTGTTCTAGATGATGTACCCACTATTAGATCTTAGGATACATTTGTCTTCCGGGCGATGTATCCACCATTATTTTTTTCCTTTTGGCCTGGATAAGTCGGGTAGTCTGTAGGGCAGGTAACTGGATTGGATTTCTCAAAAGTGCATATGTTAGTAATTAGGATTATGATAACCCTAGTTAGCTAATGTATGAAGCCGTACTCATTTCTTGGTCGTGATTGTTGTATAAAGTCCAGTCTAGTCTAGTTTTGTCTAGGCAGTGTCCATATTTGTTTATTTCAGTACATTATTGTTGATGCTTTACTTTTGTGGATAAATGACTAGAAACTAAGTTCTGTTCGGGAGAAGGGTTACAACCCCGATCCTTGTTTGGTTTACGGGTTGTAACTTAGGTTCCGAAATATTTCTTAGTCATTTTATCATTTGTCGTCCTATTTAGTACTCACACGCTATACATGATTCCTATGCTATACATTGATTAAAGACGAAGTTATGTTCAGGAGAAGGATTACAACTCCGGTCCTTGTTTGGTTTACGGGTTGTAACTTGGGTTCCGGAATAGTTCCTAAGTCATCTTTTATTTGTCGTTCTATATAGTTCTAACATGCTCACATGTCCCAATTATCTAACATGCTCACATGTCCCAATCATCTAACATGCTCACATGTACCATTTCTCTAACATGCTCACATGTTTCAGTTATCTTACATACTCACATGTATCATTTCTCTTACATGCTCACACGTTCAGTTTATCTCACATGTTCACATATTTTCTTTTTATCTTACATGTCCATAGTTTACATTATGTCACATGTTATTTACCCTATGTTCCATGTTGTTTTGCTTATTGTCTTTCCTATTATCGGGATAAGTGCATTGGTAATTCACGAGTCTCGATCCGCATTTACTTATTTCTGTCTCTATCCATTGCTATGTTAGTTATTGCTGGTTTTAGTTCATAGTTTGGCTTCCTTTGTGGTACTTGCTATTGGGGGTCTGACCCTACTGGTTTTGTTTGGTCGGATCAGATAGAGGAGCCCGGAGGTTCTTCCGTACTATCTACTCGACGGTGACTACCCGGAGTGTAGTCCCCCTTTCCGAAATATTAATATATTTTTTATTTTATTTTATTAAAATTATAATTTTTAGAATTTTATAAATAATTAATTAGATAATTATTACGGTAGATGCCTTTAGTCACGATTAAATTTGGAGTAAAAGATGACCAAGAATCGTGGCATGAATAGTCCAGTCGCGTGCTTTGACTAGTGTATTAGCCATGCCAAGGAAGATCCAGCCATAAGTGTGTCCTAACTAGGAAAACCAGGCCAAGTTGCGACCTGACCTCTATAAAGAACTTAATTAAGTCATTTAGTAATTTAATGACTTTTAGGAAACCCAGTTATGCGAAATTAGTCCGAACTGGACCCAAACCAAGCCCCAGCCCATGTAGACATGTAGAACATCCAAAGAGGTCCATATAGATAATTATGAGTGTGATTTAGTCAGTATATCTATTTTAATGAATGAAAGGGTAATTTTATATAAATGAGTATTGTAGGTAGTATATGTGTATTTATATAGAGATTGATAATTGGTTCCTGAGTATATGGTAACATGTCCCAGAATGCCTTTGAGATTTTGAGAATTGTTAGGTTATATATATTTGTAAATACAAATGTACGTATATTTACAGTATACATATATTAGGCACTATGAGAATATTAACATATTTTAATTATATAAATTTCATAAATATTTCTTATATGTAACTAAAAGGGTGTAAATGTATATTTGCTCGTTTGGTAGTTTCTTTTTATAAAAATATAATATATGCATATTATATGGTATATCTATATATACATGCGGTTGGAATATAAATAGTTGTATATATAATGTATCTATATAGATAATAAATAGAAGACAAAGAGAAAAAGGAAAAAAGAAATCAATAATATATATATATATATATATATATATATATAAAATATATATATATATATATATATATATATATATATATATATATATATATATATATATCAAGATTTTTATATATATATTAACCATATATATATATATATATATATATATATATATATATATATATATATATATTAACCATATATATATATATATATATATATATATATTATATATTAACCATATATATATATATATATATATATATATATATAATAAATATTAAAAATATGATAAACCACCCCCAGCCCAAAGGCCCAGCCCAGCCGAGTCTCCCAGGCGAGCAACCCCCAAACCCGACCCTTCTTCCCACAGCGAACACCGAAGCCGAGCCTATATAAATAATCGAATTCGAGAGGAAAACACCAAAACCTTAGCGACCTTAGTGCCCCCGACCCTCAGCAGAGATGGGCGACCAGGGTCGACTACCAGCACCGCCCACAGGACACCGCCGGCCGCTGGACAGCACACTGGAAAGGCAGCAGTTCGCTGACAGCCAGCCCTGCGAGACCGACTTCGCAGGAAGAAAAAACGGCCTTCACGCTCGACCAATCTTTGAACCGATCGCGCAGGTATAAACCTAACCTATACCCCTTCATCCCTATATGATAGTTTCAGTTTAAATCAAAATGGAATCGAGTTAAAAATCAATGCCAATTTGGCAAAAATTTGTCTCAAATTAGACAGTAAACACTGTCCCAATGCTCGGTTTGGAAGGCCAATCTTGGTCAATCCAGTAAGCAAACTAGGAAACTAACTGAAGACACTTTTAGACAATATATAGGGCTTCACAACGCTTTTTATGGATTTGGATTTCATCGACTGTGCGTCAAGAAACTCTAAGAAATCAGAGTTTCAACACCAAGAAAAATATATTTTAAAAACTATAAAAATTCTTCGATACGACGTACGTCCTGCCAATCCGGGAGACGTGATCGCAAACCGAAAGCATCGAAAGGTGTGTATCGACTTTGCAGACGCATGGACTTTGACGGAATTCAAATTGGTCGCGTGTGCGTGACGAATTTGATACTTATCATCGAAATTTACCGTATCGGCCTCTGTGCAAATTTTCTAATTACTTTGTGCATATTCGTCAAATCTAGACAAAACTTATGCCAACAGGTCCGTATCATTTTTTTGGTCTTGTATGCCAAGTTTGGTCCAATTCTGAGACTGTTGATCGGATCGCCATTTTGCGGGCCCCACGATCCGATTCGACGGGCAATTTTGTGCACGGCCTGCCGGAATCCAACTTTGGACATACGGTTGGGTTCGTATCATCAAAAAGAATCCGTAGACATGTAGTTTGACTACTTTAGAAATGTAATGACCCGCTCCGCCCTAGCGGAACGCCGATTCAAACGGCAAGTTCAACGACTCAAACGAGCCGTCGACCCGAAGAGTTGGCATCGACCTGAAGAAGAATCGATGCAAGGCTTACATTGGCCGTCAAGATGAATCCAGACTTGGACTTTCAAAGGCGCGCTCGGAGTATCGCTCGGCCGATGCGAACATCGCTAAGGTGGGTGGCTCCGATGAACCCGTCTTTGCTTAGCCTAGACACATAATAATACGGACACTATCACGAGAATCGCTAGACGATAACGCCGCGTATGCTAATAAATGATTCAACGCACCTAGCTAAGGGAATAATCCCATCTTGTATGCTTGTATAGAATATGGAAAAGGAATATGGAAAGGTGAGAACTCTCGCCATCGCGCTCCACGCTCGTGCTAAGGCACAAGCTTACGTTCAAGTTTCCTATGCGTTCAACAATCAAACAATGAATGGGTTACAACAATAAAACAGGAAGACTATCAACATAGTCGTTCCGAGTAGAGTTAGCAACATTAAAAGACTATGGGACCGATGGGTCGCCAAGGCGACTCCCGCACGAGGAGTTGCAAAATGTATGAATGAATGAATGAACGAATAAGTGAATGAATGAATCAACGAATGAAAGAATGAATACGTGAATGAATCGATGAACAAACGGACAATTGAAAGAAAGAAAAGAAAGAACGAATGAAAGGTAACAAAAGAAAGAATGGTTAGTGACAGGTGTGACGGGCACGTGCAACAGGGTTCGCTACCCGCGCTGCATGGACGCCAACCTGGTCGATAACGCATTATGGCTAAGGGTTAGCCTACGGCTCGGAGATAGCCGTTAAGTTAAAATGACAAGATAATACGAAATGGTCGTGGACAAACGGCACGGGCGTTGTGTGGAGTATACCGTGGCCGTGTAGTAGAAGGATTCTGCGGCACGGGCGTTGTGTGGAGTATACCGTGGCCGGCCTAGGCGGAATCAAAAGCGGGGCTTACGGGCTGCCTGGGTGCGGGCTTGGGCACCGGGAGACGTAAGTGCAGGGTATTTCAAAAGATTTAATGGGGTGTACCAGCCATCACCCTACGCTAAGTTGAAAAATACCAAGGGGAAATGTCTAAAATGGCTTGTCATGCCAGCAACCGGTGCATATAGATTAAGTGGACTTTGCTGGTGGCTATCCGCGTACAAGTCCTTCATTGAAATCAAAGTAGTCTAAATTAAATAAACAATCGCCTACTGAACAGCTTGAAATGTATCACACCAAATGATAATGAATACTTCGTACAATGAGTTAGAGAATACGCCTACGATGCGCTAGAACCTGAGACATGGACACGCCCGTAACATTGAATGTTTACATGAATCATGTTAAGTTGAAATATGTGAATTATTGACTAACTTGGTTTACTTTGGACAGGGAAGGCCGGACGGTAAGTATGGGTAAGTCGTGCATGTATTTCCATGCGACACTTGAATTCAGCAACACGAAAAAGGTCATGATACGTGCCATGAAATTGACCCTAAGGCAAGATTAGAAAGACAATAAATGATATAGATGCACAAAAGTAAATGGAACGTGTTTGGTAATGATAGCATTGTGGACGAGCTAGCCTCCCCACCAGTGCATAATAATGTACTGATAACCCCACAGTCTGCTTGCAGGAAGCAGGAAACGTCGGCGGGTGTGGAGCTTCCCTCGAATGTGCTCAGGTACGGAGCTATCTCTCGAGCCTGGGAGCGTTGCAAGGAGCTGGAGCACCATATACATGACATAATGTATTGGAGCATCGCCATGAATCATTCCATCTTGTAAGCCACTTGGCACGCCTTTTATGTTTTAGAGAGAGAGAGCTTGAGCGACTTGTAATATCAGCCTAGCGCCGCTTGTAAACTTCTTGAATATCAATAAAGAGTTCGAATTCGCTTCTACTGTGTTCATTTACTTTTTGCTGCAATGGGGACACTCTGTGCGACTCTGTGGCCTAGCTCAAATCGGCCGTTTCTGGACTTAGCCTTGTACGGGCGCAACCTAGGCCCGTACGGTATCACGTCTTAGCGAGGACGATCGCTCCTACGGGAGCGGGGCGTGACAAGAAACCATTGACTCTGGCACGCTTTTCGCTGTAAAGCGGGTACAACAACGGACAACGTTTGACCCAAAATTACCATTTTGCCCGTGTCCAGAATTTGACTTAAGGACAGGCAATCCTAGCTAATTTGACTATTCTAAAATTTTTGGTAATGTCTGTTTCAGTATCTGAAGACTGTTGTACGAGTTTGACTGTTGTGGCTCACTGAGTAGTATAGTATTATCGATTTCACCAGCAAAGGACCTCAGGCAAGTGCACTTTATGATTACTTTTTGATTCATAGTAGTTTTTACATTTCATGTTTATACATATATCTTGCTGCTTGTTGAAATGCTCGTCACACAAAAATTAGTATCATGGGACTCTACTTACTATATTTCGTGATTATCATATTTTCGTGTTTCGTGACTTGTTCGAGTCCATAAGTACTAATCGGGAGGGGAAATATCTTAGTAGACGTGTGAACTACCCCTAACCCATCCCAATATGTCTGATCTTGACTGATAGCAGCTGCACACGACACATATAGGGTGCCATATTTATCCCTTAGCCGTTCACATGTCGAAAATGATATTTTAAACCACATAAATAGTTGTCTTTTATTTGATTCCTTGTTTTCTTCACCGCTTGCCATGACATCAGTTTCTTTCTAGTCTTCATCTCACATATGTTATTTTCATGTCTTGTGAATACTATTGTATTTTCGATTTGTCGTCGGTTTGTGTGCTTGTTCCATTCTTGACTGAAAACCAACATTTTTCAGGTTAGCTGTAGCTTTTCTTAGCATTGGGAGATACAGATGTATTTGCAGACAGAAACCTAGAAATAGATAGCAGTTGTATCATTTTTATTAATTATGAGAACTTTATATTTTCTTTAAATATAAATTCTATAAATATTGTAATAAATTTAGAAATGTGAATGAGCAATAAAGTTACTCTTTATATGATTTTGAGCATCTTGGCCGTGACAGCGTTCTACCGTCGACTCTGTGGCGTAGGCTGGCTTGGACACATCTCGTATCAGAAAAAATAGGTACGGGTCATGACACGGAGAACTAGAGTACCTTAGTGGGTTTTTTTATTTCATTCTCCTACTAGTTATGTACATTATTCTTTTATGGCATTTAGCCTCCGAGCACGTGTTAGCTCGTGTTTTGGATCTTGACATTTAGCCTATAGGCCAAAACATGATGTGTGTATTCTAGACTATAGCTAGAGCTTATCATGTATGACTATTACTTTTGCTAGTTCTTCACTTTGTATTAGTAGCTTCATGATCATCCATGTATATATAGTTTGGGATGCTTTACTATTTTATGTCTGATGATCATATTTTTTGTACTTTGTATTTTTGCTTGTGATTGAGATACATAAGATCGCTTGACCTAGGATTGACTGTTGGCTTGTAGTAGTAACCCCATGCCTTGACAGTTTATACGTTATTTTAGAGTACTGGAGTACTTTGGTAATACGTAGCAGGCTTGGTCTGTCCTTAATTGCCAGTATTCTGGTTCTGGGATATGACATAGGTTTTAGTGCTGGCCCATGCAGGTCTGATTTATCAGATATGTGGAGGTTACTGATATTTAGATATCTCAGTCCTAATTCTCCTTTATTGACATCCTTCGTATTACTCTATCTCTCTGATCCTTTGACCTGATTTATGCCTTGATCGTTGATCTTTCATGTTCTCGCGATTTGATCCTTGTGTCCTTTAATTTTTAGGGGAACTATCCTTAATCCTTTCGATCATTTTGTTTTGGTTCTGTCGATGGTAGGTCAGCAATCTTCTGTTAGGCCAGTTTTGGAGGATCAATCTCAGCATTCAGGAGCAGAGTCGAGATTCGACCTGAGGGCAGTAATGTCCGTCCATCCCGATCAGCCAGATGTGTCTGTACAGTCGACAGTCCGAGCAGAGGTAGTATCAGATCATCCCAATGTGCATGCCTTCCTAGGGATCATAAAGGATATGATAGAGTCCAAGCAACAACGAGATCTTGTTCTCCAGCAGAGTATCCAGATGTTGATAGACTGAAGTGGGTAAGGTATACCAGAGGCATTTCAAGCCGAGGACCTACAGCCAGAAGGAGTACAGATTGGAGCCAGGCAGTACCAATCATCTAGTCAGTCAGCATATCGAGCTCGACTTACTATAGAGACAGTACGAGAGCACGAACATATAGCCAGGAGGACTGTATCCAGAACTGAGGGTCGTAAGAGGTACCATGCACCTATGTCAGGCTTTTTACCCCAACATCCCTTACCAGTACCATCATACAAACATCCACCCCAAAACCAAGAGTTGCCAGTCGTATGTTCCTTCTGTGGAAGGGGAGGACATACTCATCTTACTTGTTGAAGGGCCAACTTTCTATGTTTGTCTTGCGGATCACCAGACCACATGATAGGGATTTGTCCCCGGAGGAGTTCAGTTGGATCTTCATCCTTCCAGCCTACAGTTACCCAATTCGGGGTACCAATACCAGTTTAGTAGAAGCGATCTCAGAGATAAAGAGACCAGCAGCATCAGACGAAACGAGATGCATGTACTGTTGAGGCAAGATAGGGCATCTCAGATCATTTTATAGGTCAACTGGTAGAGGATGCTTCCGTTGTGGAGAAGATGACCATTCTGTTAGCACTTGCCCCTATCCGACTTTTTGAGGACGACCAACTACACCAGATGACCAACTCAGTCCTTTCAGTCACCTCAGTCATCTCCCTTAGCAGTGGATGAATAGTTAGGGCCAGTACTAGATGTTCAGCCATTGGTACAGTATCCTCCGATATTGCGAGCTCAGAGGGTCAGGCAGCACAGAGCATGGTTGTATGCGCAGTCTCAGGGGCAGCTCTAGTATCCACATGAGGGTAGTACCTAGGGAGTCTCAGGTACCATCTTTATAGTCTTCTTTCAGTTATGCCCTTTTGATTTATCCTTTAGTAGTAGGCTAGGTAGTGGCAATATATCTTGGGTTCTTATCGATGACCTTGTATTTCACCTATATCAGGGGTACAACGGTCGGCTTGACTTATTCGGTAAGTGAATACGAGTTTCTCGTCCCACCCTTCTGTCTTCGTATCTTGAGATACATGATATCTATCACGTGTCTCGACTATGAAGATACGTCCTAGGTAGAGTCATGTCTTAGACCGAGTTATTGGTACCGACTTACTTTGATACTTGACTTCTATCTATTTTAGGAGTCAACGTCGGCCAGCAAGCGTGGGTCCCTACTAAATTGACTCAGGAGACATACTTATTCATATGCCTCCAACCCTTCTTGATTGTGTGTGTGTTATTGTTTACGCATTTATTTATATTATTGTTGCCTTTATTTACTTATATGACATGCTTTGTTTTATTGAGATAGTTGTATTTTTTTGAGCTTTTGTTTTGGTTTTCATGCTCGACTAACTTTAGAAAATTCTGAGGATAAAATATTTCTAAGGATGGGAGAGTTGTGAGACTCGTCTCACAGTATCGGTATTTATATATGGATACGTATTTTTGTACTATTTTTCGTATTTTCTTGGTTTTCAGAATGTTTTAAAATTTTTCTAACTTATAGATTTTCTCCTTGATCGACGTACCACCAGCATACCAGTGTATACCGACGGCATACCTGTCACTCTCGTTTTCCATTATACGTATTTTCGGTTTACGTAGATGGATTTCTGATATTTGTCTGGTGACCCATATTTTGACTTGTCTTTCTTAGCCTTGACTTGGTTTAATCTTGACTTGATTTAATTTGGTTTGAGTCAACTTGGCATGGCTTGGTTTGGGTTGGTTTTAGATGAGAGGGTCGGTATCTAAACCAATTTTTCTCTCTCTCTCTCTTCATTACTTCTCATTTTATTTCTTCAACTTCTTCTTCATTTACTCCTCCACCAACCTAGGTAAATACATCATGCCAAATCTTGAACAATGTTTTTTTTTGTTCTATTCTCTTCCTTGCATGATTCTAAGACTCTTTAGAACTTGGAGTTTTCAGTTTTGATGGTTACATTTTTGTAGATCTAAGTTTGTAACTTTTCTTATCTTTCTCGGTTTTGATCTCTTAAACTTTGTTATTTTTGAAAACTAATGATTCCATATTGTGGGGAATTCAATTCTACCCAATTTTGGCTTTTGAACCACTTGATTTCGATTTATTTTGAGTTAGTTATGCCATTTTTGTGTTCATGAGTTCCCCACACTTTTTGGTGCTGTCGGAACGATGAACAGTGCCGCGTGCAGCATTTTTTGCCGCGCGCCATGCCTGCGCCGTGGGCATTTTTGTTCGAGTGCAACGCAACTTACGCGCCGCACGCCCGTACGATTTTCTTCCGCGCGCAATGCTTGCGCGAACCTTGTGCCGTAGGCATTTTTTCCCGTCCGCAGTGTAACTAGCGCGTCGCGCACCCGCGTGCCGTGCATGCGCACACCTTGCGCCATGGTCATTTTTGCCCGCGTGTGCAGCACAACTTGCGTGCAGTGCACAGACCGCGCACCGTACATACGCGTACCTTGTGCCGTAGGCATTTTTCCTCGCGCGCAGTGCGCCTTGAATGACTGTTTTTGCTTGTTTAAGTTGTTTTATAGTTAGAATCACGAAAAACTAAAAACATAAAAGTTGTAGATCTTTGTCTTGGCTTCAAGAATCTTTTTGTTTTGCCTTAATTGGATTTTATATGCAACTGGTAATTTTAATTACAGTTTTGATCTTCTTTGCATGTTTTCTTTTTTTGACCTAACTTGCGATGACCCGACTTGATAACTTGTTAATATCGAACTTAACTTGAACATTACAACATGATCTCATCTTGATGATCTTGCATAGTTAGATAATAATTATACAGCCAATATACTCTTGATACTAGCACAAGTTCAATTATTATTCTATATCATGTACATACTTTTAGTTATTCCTTCTCACATGCCATGATGTCTTTCCTTTTGATTCTTTCTTATATGCTATGATATGTATTGCCATGCCTTCCCGAATTTATTATACTTTCCAGTCTATGACATATCTAGCATTTCTTTGTTATGGCCCATCGTGGCGCACTCATGTTACATGTCTTCTTCACTTACAAGATAATGGCCCGTCGTGGCGTACTCATGTTACATGTCTTCCTTGTTTACAAGATAGTGACCCATCGTGGTGCACTCTTGTGTTGACCCAAACTGGATAGCAGTCATCCTAATCTTTATAATTAACAAGACGATATCTGTTATGATCCAACTTGACACATCAAGCTCCAAAATAGAACATCCTCACATATCAGTTCAAGTCAGACGTCATCGACGTTTGCTCGACAGTGCTGTTGTTACATGTACTATGAGTCGTATTTTTATATTTTATTGAGTCTAGGCTATTGTAAGTTGATTCACACTGAGTATCTCAATCCTAGACTTTACACCCAAAGCTCCACCGAACAAACTCCAAAACCTGCCAAGCCCAGAAAACCTATTTGAACTTTCTGTGCCCTAGAAGACAGAGTTCGGGCCGAACTCTGCCCTCTTAAGGACCTAATTTTTAGGGCTTGCTGGTTGCTAGTTGTACAATGGCTAAATATTTGAAATTTTGGGACAGAGTTCTGGCCGAACTCTGCCTCTCTGGACTAGTATATATATGGCCTTGATTTATCTATTTCTAATCATCCAATCTTCTCAACTTATCTTCTTCTATAGCCTATACATTCAAGAGCTTATTATTCTTATCTAACTAGCCACAAAACTTTCCAAGCCCCCAAGGTGCTCAGTACGAGTCAACTAGAAGTTTGTGTGCAAGAGTTTCAAAAGAAGTCACTTGGACAATTTCAAGTTTCGCCATCTGCAAATCTGTAAGAAGTTAGCGTGCTCGCCTGAGTAAAGGTACGTGGTTGTACACTATTTCACAAATAGTGGATTTCAATCCTGATCTAGAGTTCTTAGGCCTGGACCAGTCCTCCACGAGGGAAACCCCGCACTTATACTCTGATTATTAATTCTGTTGAATAGAGTTAAATATTTAATTGGGTATTATCGACACATACTCTATTCACCCCCCTCTAGACTTGCCTACACGTACTTCACCTTGTACATGTTTTTTTTTCTTGCATACATGATAGTGGCCTATCATGGTCCACTCCCTATTTTCTCTATAGTGGCTCGTCGTAGCTCACTCTTAGCTTTCAGCTTATTATGTTTTCTTGTTGTGGCTTGTTGTAGTGCACATTCTTGCTTTTGTCCAGTCTTGCATATCATGTCTAGGATGGATTCTGCGGAATATCACATCCAGAATCCAACAAAATATTGTTTAGAACTAAATAATTAGCTCGATTACCTATATGCATTGGGAGGAAAGAATTTTTCAGTTGCCTGCAAGGCCTTTGTCCCGGCCCCAATCTGAATGAATTTGGAGCAATCTGTCATGATGAGCACACTTCCAATGCACCGTCGAGTGTTGCACCTTTTATATGTTTTAGGATACATTTGTCTCTTGGGCGATGTACCCACCATTAGATCTCACGATACATTTGTCTTCCGGGCGATGTATCCACCATTACATTATTTTCCTTTTAGCCTTGATAAGTCGGATAGTCTGCAGGGCAGGTAACTATATTGGATTTCTCAAAAGTGCATATGTTAATAATTAGGATTGTGATAACCCTAGTTAGCTAATGTATAAAGTCGTACTTATTGTTTGGTCGTGATTGTTGTATAAAGTCTAGTTTTGTCTAAACAGTGTCCATATTTGTTTATTTTAGTAAATTATTGTTGATGCTTTACTTTTTGCGGATAAATGACTAGAAACTAAATTTTGTTCAGGAGAAGGGTTACAACCCCGGTCCTTGTTTGGTTTACGGATTGTAACTTGGGTTTCGGAGTAGTTCTTAGTCATCTTGTTATTTATTGTCCTATTTAGTACTCACACGCTACACATGATCCCTATGCTATACATTGATTAAAGATGAAGTTCTGTTCCGGAGAAGGATTACAACCCCGATCCTTATTTAGTTTATGGGTTGTAACTTCGGTTCCAGAATAGTTCCTAAGTCATCTTTCATTTGTCGTTCTATATAGTTCTAACATGCTCACATGTCCCAATTATCTAACATGCTTACATGTCCCAATTATCTAACATGCTCACATGTACTATTTCTCTAACATGCTCATGTCCCAGTTATCTTACATGCTCACATGTACCATTTCTCTTATATGCTCACATTTTCAGTTTATCTCACATGTTCACATGTTTTCTTTTTTATCTTACATGTCCACAGTTTACATTATGTCACATGTTATTTACCCTATGTTCCATATTGTTTTGCTTATTGTCTTTTCTATTATCGGGATAATTGTATTGGTAGTACACGAGTCTCGATCCGCATTTACTTATTTCTGTCTCTATCCATTGCTATGTTAGTTATTGCTGGTTTTAGTTCATAGTTTGGCTTCTTTTGTGGTACTTGCTATTGGGGGTCTGACCCCACTGGTTTTGTTTGGCCAGATCTGATAGAGGAGCCCGAAGGATCTTCCGTGCTATCTACTCGACGGTGACTACCCGGACATTACTCGGTTTTTTATTTCATTATCCCACTAGTTATGTACATTATTCTTTTGTGGCATTTAGCCTCCGAGCACGTGTTAGCTCGTGTTTTGGATCTTGACATTTAGCCTACGGGCCTAAACATTATGTGCATATTCTAGACTACAGCTAGAGCTTATCATGTATGACTATTACTCTTGCTAGTTCTTCACTTTGTATTATTAGCTTCATGATCATCCATGTATATATAGTTTGGGACTCTTTACTATTTTATGTCTAATGATCATACTTCTTGTACTTTGTATTTTTGCCTGTGATTGAGATACCTAGGATCGCTTGACCTAGGATTAACTGTTGGTTTGTAGTAGTAACCTCCATGTCTTGAAAAGTTATACGTTATTTCAAAGTACTGGAGTACTTTGGTATTACGTAGCTGGCCTGGCCCGTCCCTACTTGTCGATATTCTGGTTCTGGGGCGTGACAAGGGGAAGGAGGGTCAGCCACTCACCTTTATTTTTGCTTGAGACGAGAGACTGATTGGTCTTGCTGGACGGCGCCTACACGATCACCTAAAATCACATAAGCACTTGATCAGAATACTTCCCCATTCAATGAGTTCAATACGAATGCGAAGTTCAAAAATGCAAGCCGTGAAACCATCAAAAACATTCACGAAAACGCATTCAAAAAACCAAAGCCAAAGAAGCAATTACGGCGTGAAAAGCAGAGCAACGAAAGGTCTCTTCCGACTCAGCCGCAGAGTCTATCCTCGAGGCACAATCCGCTGAATATGAGACTTGATTCTGAATAAACCCTTCCATAATGAGGAAAGGATCTTAATTCAATCTGTCCCGTTCAATCGATCCATGTCACGACCCGCACCCGCTTTTCATGAAACGAGTATGTAGCCAAGTCCATCCTATGTCATAGCATCGGTGGTAGTACGTTATCTAAGTCTCGATATCAATCTCAAATACAATAAAATCATATTTAACTGCTCATTTACAACAACTATTCCATTTATAATCTGATAATACAACATAAATAATTTTGGGAACAAATCCGCTAAATATTTAAATAAAAAAACCAACTAATCTATCTAGAATCTTAGCTCGGCCTCCAATGTCTTTATCTCTCCTTTATAGTCCATAGCACAAAAGTAGGAAGCATGCCAAGTCACCTGTAATGATCCAGTCAGGAAGGAAGCAAAGTACAACCCTATTGTATTTATGTAACTTTGTACAAAATAAAGCTAGACAATAGATATGTAATTTAACAGTAAAGAAACATGCATATGAACTGGAAATGATAACATGTATGAGAAACTACTAGAAGGAACATGTATGAACAAGTCGATTGGAAAATGAACATGAACAAGTAAAACTAAACAAACAGTGCTTTGTAATACCTTTTGACATATGAACGGCTGGGCTAATATGGCACATTATAAGATGATTTCTAACGGCCCTATAGATTACAGCCCGGTGGTTGCTAACAACCTATAGTGAGTCTCAATCGCAGCCCGGTGGTTGCTAATGATTAAGAGTGGTCAGGTATAGTCACGTCTACAATAAGGTTCTTGCCTAAAACTACAAGTCAAACAAGTCATGTCAAACATGTCCAGTCCAAGTCAAGTTTAGGTCAAACAGGTCAGGAGAACATGGCATAGGCAAAGAAATCATATCACTAGAATAAACAAAATAAGAAAATAAGACAAGTAATATAGAAAAGATAGGAACAATCTACGTACACGTAAAACTAGAAAAATAACCCTGACATGAAGCAGGATAAACATGGAATCAAGCATGACAGAAAAATAGCAATATGGAAGAGCATGTAAATACTGTAAAGCTTGACAAGATGTACTTGTCTGATCCCGCGGTGTGAAGATGAAGGGTCGCACCCGTGTCCACGCCTCCGAAATCCAACGCTCCTTAAATAATTATTTAACTAGTTTAAGTAATTAATCATAAAACGTATAATATAACTTAATTAGCTAAATTAATATTTTAAAACACATTAACTATATTCAAATCTCTCATGAAACTATTTATATTCATACACAACACACACATGTTCCATGGGACATCGAAACCTAGTTTTAGGGTTTTCGACTTCTAAATTGTCAGTTATGCCCCTACTTCAATAGCACACATAAAAATCATCTAAAAAATTCATAAAATAATATTTACATTATTTTATACAGAGATAAATCTGAATTTTTAGATTTGAAATTCTAAAGTAATTATATGGCTAGTTGACTTCTATGTCAGCTAGTCTACCCGAAACTTGCCTGGGACATCGTCAATTACTCAATATGGCTTAAATAATAATTTAAAACAGAATTAATATCAATTATTACTGAGAAATTACTCATGAACACAAGGGTTAACTCATTCTACAATTTTTGGATATTCTAGGTCAGTAATTCCCCAAAAAAACTAGTTTCAACCCCTATTTTTTTTATCAGATCTGAGTTGATAAAATCATGAAAAAATACTTAAAAATCATATTTCCCATATATTAACCTACATAAAATTAAGTTTCTAAAAATTCCATCAATTTCACATAGATCCTTCACAACGGGCTAAAATTAATCCTACCGTAACATAAATTTTACCACCATTAAACATGCAACTTTTAGAGATGAAAATACAAAACAAAAGGCATAAGAATCTATTTTTTACTGATTTAATCTCAGATTTCCTACAGAATTTATAACATGGATTTGAGATAGAAAAAGTTAGAGCTTTTACCGAAATCCTTCACAAGATGAGTTGTTGGTGCTTCTCCTTGTCCAAGAACCCAGCTTTCTTTGCTTTGCTTGCTTGCTATCCTCTTCTTGATGGGTTAAACAAGATGACTATGGTGGTTTATGGATTTGATGGTGAAGGTAGAGTCTTTTTGAAGGTTTAATGGTGTTTGGGTGAAGAGATGGTGTAAATGAGAGATTTTGAGTGGGAGGAAATGATTGGTAGTTGTTGTGGAGGGAGAGGACGATGAAGGAGAGGGGAGAGGTTGCTATTTTCGAAATTAATGGAGAAGGGCTGCCCTTGCGTGATAAATTAGAGTTTTTAGTGTTAGGGTTAGGGTTTTGATGAGGATTGATATATATATGGGCTATGGGTTGGTTTTACATATGTAGGAGGGTGTTTCCATGCATGACATGGCCGGCCAATATAGGGGCTTGTTTTTGGACAAAAAATTTATGGGGTTACTCTTGGTCGGCCTTGGTTAGGTGGTTAGGTTATTTAGTGGGTTGGTTGGATAGTTAGTTAGTTAGGCTAAGGACTTAAATAGATATATCCATATATAGAACCTTCTATCCTTTAAGCCGAAATAATTCCAAAAATCTGAATATATATAAAATTTATATATTTATTAATGTATTTTAATGCCCAATATGTCTACATAGGTTTGGATTTGGCTTAGAAGAAGTTCGGGAAGGTTTGGTACAACCGGGTCTCCTAAAAAGTCATAAAGACTTATATAAACTAATTAATTAAATAAAAATATGACTTGTGCCACAATTTGAATTGTTAACATGCAAGAGGCTGAAATATGACTATGACATCCCTAACATGGCTAGTATGCTAGTCAAAGCACCCGACTACACTAGGCATGTCGTACTTTCTAGTCAACTTGCACATTCAAACTCAATCATGACTATATATAGCCCTTTTTATATAATAAAAATAGGATATAAATTAATTAGAAATAAATAAAAATCCAAAATTATGTATTTAACTAAATTAAATATTTTTTGAGGGATTTTATAATTATAATTATAATCATATATATATACAAAATTGTATTTAAACCGATTGGTCCAAAATAAATCAAAATAACTCTACTGGATCATGGCTACCTAACATGGCTCTACCAAGTGGAGTTGACTAGGTTAGGGTCCAAATATATTTTATAGTCAAACTAAACTCGAAAAGTTAAACAATGAATCTCTTGTGCCATTCGTAAATAAATAGCACATAAGAACTCGATCGAGTGGCACACCTTTGACATGTATATCGTAGGCTCAAAATGGGTCAAAATCATATATTGGGTCAAATAGTTTTGATCTAAGTCGAGTCTCGAACTCACATTGGAAGTTAAGTCCAGAATTATGATAATCGGTCGAATGGCCTAAATTGACCCAAAATTGTACGAAGTTGAAAGAATGTTAGGGGACAAGTTTGGATGGGATATGATATACCAAATTGAAGGCCAATCTGTCTACTTTGAAACTCATGAAGGATGTTTTGAAAGATTGACATGTCTTATGCTCCAAAAGTTAAAACTATGAAAAAGTACGTCTATAGTTATAATAAAAATTTAAAATCTAATCTAATAAACACAGTTCATATAAATAAATAAAAGAATAATTCCTAAAAATTAGGGTCCTTATAATACTAGCTCGAAAACCATATTTTACTAGTTAAAATAATTTTAGATAAATACTTGAAAAGCTAGAAAATCTATTTAAGGCTAAAGCCAATTTTGTCAAAATATTAGAAAATATATAATAATTCATTTAGGGCTTCGAGACCCAGTTGAAATTTATGTAGAGTCAAGCACAAAACTATATTTTTTTATTACAAA
>JANAVB010024597.1:6014992-6109992 GCA_029216955.1 Iris pallida | reverse complement strand
AGACCGTAGATACTTGCACGCTTTTCGGTGCAAAACGGATCCAAAGACGGATATCGTTTTGATCCGAAATTTTGATTTTGCCGTTTCGAGAATTGGACTTTTGGAAAGGCATTTTTAGACATATCTTTTATACGAAAAATGTTTGTGATATTTGTTTTAGCATTCGGAGCCGTTTGTGGGATTTGACTCTCATTGCTGAAGATTCGGGCTACTGGACTTGCTATTTCTTCGCACCACCCTCAGGCAAGATACCTTGTCATTATATTCTATTATTTATTATCATTTTCTTTTTGTTATTTTATTTAGCTTATTCTCATACTGCCTATTTCTATCACAACGTGCGTCCAAGTCATAATTGGGTGCAAGCGACTGTATTAGTCATTTTGCTGTTTTATTTTTATTATTCTGCATTGGCTTAGCTCTTGTGACTACCCACTAAAGTTGAGGTATTAGTATATCTCCTGTGGCCTTGACACATGCTTTATCTTGAGTTGTGAGTCGCATGTAGGGCACGAACTCGCGTAGTTGGCTGGCTACCGATATGTATGAGACGTGCGACAGTTAGGAATAACTGTCAATAGAATTGCATGTTTATTAGACTTGGCAGTTAATAGAGATTCATATGAGTCATGGAGTACTAGGCATTGGGTGCGGAGAACAGTTCCTTAGCATATGGGCCAAGTATGCACTTTCCTTTGATATCGAAAGCTCCGCTGGAGATACGATCTTGCTTACACCTTTATCATGTACATGCTGGCGTCTGATATTCATTGAATATCATACTTTAAGGTCCCTGCTATCCCATGAGGAACCATAACGATCCTACTAAAGCCAGAGTGCCCATGTATTGAAATTTTTTTCTTAACTGCATTGTAACTGTAGAACGGTTAGGCATCCTGTTGCATGCATCTTTTTATTCTATTATATATCACAGTTTATATGGCATGTTATTTTCTTGTATCTTTTTATCTTCTGCTGAGGACTTGGTGAATTCTCCAGGCTTAGACGATTTCCTCCAGTAGTACGATTTTGCTCTCGATCTGTCCTTCGCGGTCGATGAGGCACCGCCTTCCAAGATTTAGCTCTTTATCTATGATATGAGACTTTGTATTTGGAAATCTTTACTATTTCTTTTATTTTTATTTGAGGAGGTCGGGCTCCAGTTTTTGAGACTATTTTGTAACTGTTTTGTAGTAGATCTGTTTCCACCCGGCTACATCTTTGACTCATTTATTTTATCTATTCTGGACTATCATTTATCTTTTGTGTGCTATGGATGAGATTAGTTATTCTGGGTTGGCCTGTGATTATCATTTCTTACAACTTATGTATATGTACGGAGATTCCATATATTGGAGTATTTTTTATATGTATGCAGCTAGCATGTCTACATACTTAAGTCCTACGTTTATGGGACTGGACGTTACATATTTTTGTGGTGGTCCATGCAGGTCAGAAAATATTGTTGGATTACATGACTGTGCCTAACAAGCCTGCATCTAGGAATAGGAATAGTATCTCATCCACAACTTACTACCTCTTTTGACTTCAAACTTTCTTAACTGTCTTTTGATTGCCTTAATTTCCTCTTGCTTGAAATCCGTTCTAAGATTTCCCCAACCTTCGTGCCAATAGGAAGAACTCTAATAGTAAATAGTGTGGTACCCCAGATAGAACAAGGTAATCTACGCTAGAACTTACCTATTTCCTCTGAAGACTCGTCAACCCAAGGGGAACAAGTTCCCTTACAACCTCCAACAGTGAAGGTAATCTAGCTAGAACTTACCCATGACGAATCTTTTCCTTGTTGTAATCAAATCTTTTCTTTGTTTTCCTCATCCAATTCTCCGCCGATTAGATTGAAACCCAACCGAATTCAGGTTTTAATTTGAACCTAAATCAAGAAAAATCAATTGGAAACCCATATGTATAAATCCCTATATATACGAAAATTTTGAACAACTATTCTTCGAGGAAAACATCTCGTAGGATCCAAAAAAATTCTTTGACTTCCAGGTCCGTTTTCTCTGACTTCCAGGTCCGTTTTCTCCCCACTCTCGTAATCGTTTTTCGAACCGATTAGTTTATCGCAATCAAAACATATACATCTTCAACCTCTGTCAATTAGTTTGATTTCAAATAGATTGAATCAATGGAAAAATAGGGATAAAGTTTTGGAGAAAAAAAACCCGATTTGTCGAAAAACAAAACAAGAACCAATCCAGCCAGAGCGCTATTTTGGAAGCCCTTTCCAGAACCGAATATTAAGATTTTTCACAGACTAATTTGAGACAGTAGAAGACAACATATACGGGATTAAAAACCTTCTGGTAGATCTATTTTTCATCCATCACACAAAAAGTTATTTGATTTCAAGAATCCAGAAAAACCCGCTTTTAAAAACTGAAATTTTGGAAAATTTCCTAATACGGCAAGCGCCCCGACAAACCGGAAGACGTGGTTGTAACCTTTAAGCATCGAAAGACGTGTATGCATGCTGTCGTCGAGTGGAATTCGACGAAACTCAATTTCGTTGTGGGTGAGCGACGAAATCGAGGTATATCCGTCGATATACCCCATATCGTTCCTTTGTAAACTAGGCCATAACTTCGTACACATTCGTCATCTCGGGACAAAACTTGCGCTAACAGGACCGAATCTTTTTTCTGGTCATGTATGCCATATTTGGTTCGATTCTGAGAATGTCGACCGGAACGCCTTTTTTGGCGGGCCCGCGACCCTATCCAACGGACAAATTTCTGCACGATCTACCGAAATCCAACTCTGGACATATAGATGGGTTCGTATTACCAAACCGATCCCATAGACATGTAGTTTGATGACTTTAAAGACAGTAGATATCATGACCCGCACCCAGTGTAATGGTACGAGACCGTGGGTCGTCTAGCCTACGTCACAGTGTCGGCGGTAAAACGTTGTCCTAAGACTCAAACATCTAACACAGTATGAATGTATCTGCACAGAATATACTCTCCAATCAGAGGACAACTTAATCACAATAACTAGAGATGGATAATAAGCATGATAAGATAGATATGAAATACTCAAAGTGAGATACAACCAAAAATGAAATAGGTTTAAGTGTTATCAACACCACATAGAAATAAATTAATAATACAACTTAGAGTATCTCAATAAACAGATAATAAATCTAACAGTCTAGCCTAGGAACTATGGTAGTGTCCTCTAGGAAAACTTGATCCTCCTGAGGATCCAGGTCGCAGGTGTCATCTATGCCAGCTCCATAATAGGCGGTACAAAAGTCCTCCATGTTCTCTGTAAAATTTTATCAACGGGTCCAGTTAGGATGGGAGCGAATACATAACTCTGAAAGCAGTTCCATAACATGGTAGAAAATATAGAGCAAGCAATAAAATAAAATACATGAATCACTGTAAAGAGATGTACAAGAACAGTGAATGTAGACAAAATTTGAGTACAGAAATGATATATAGAAAATAAGAATTGTAAGTAAATATAAGTATTTTAGAGCACAATATGGTTATGTGATTGCTTTAGGTTTGTACACAACTATTCTACAGTGACTCCATTATACGTGAATGTATAATCGACATGTACACGAGTATACTAAGGAATGTATCCCCCGCCCCGATCAATACACAAGGATCCGACCAAGATATGTTACGTACACGATTATCATTTCACACGAAGCACATGAATAGACATGAATACAAGGAGTACACGATGCACACAATGAGATATATAAACATGGGATACCCGATGTACCCGGTAAGGGGATAACATCGCACGACACGATCCATATAGTACCAATCCGTGTTAACAATTTGTCAGCATCAAGTAGAGTAGTCTAAAGTAGGCAACATAGATACAATCATGAATAAAAACTAACAGAGAATGTAATCACCTGATAACCTGAGCAACAGATATGAATAGATGTCTAAACTGGAGTAACATAGTCCTATTTAGAGAAATACAGGTTATAATGTGTTCAACATTGAATAATTGAGATATACATGATACTAGGTCCTTCTAGGTCAAAGTCAACTCTTGGTCAACTCTAAGTCAACTAAGAAGTCAAGGTCAACTATCTAGGTCAAACCCTATAACTAACTCATGAATCTAATCTCACAACATAAACTCTAAGGTATACACAACACATACATATATATAACATATCTATATCCTCACAATATATATTTTATATACATATATCAATTATCTCATCCCAAACTCTAATATATCACCCATAGCCCAATATCTTACTCTCATAACACAAACACATAGAGTATCCTATATACTCCATCAAATTATATATACAAGTGTGTCTCAATCAATATACATATTGTATCCCATGTAATGTTTCACAATATTTATGCCATGTACTGTGTTAACTAACATATTAGTATATATCTACAACTGGACTGAAACAAAGGTTAAAAGAGGGGTGAATGGACAGGTACAGGGCTACCTGGACTGAAACAGACCAAAGGATCAAGCAGTACAAGGCAAGTGTAGCAGGGCAATACAGCAAGGGGTCTGTTGTACACTGCTTTACAATGAAGGGTCTACATATGTCCAGGTTGCAGGACAACAAATTGAATGATATGAAATGGCAGAACATAATAGTATATAGGAATTGTCGTATGCAATGTGGAAACAGTCTAATTACAGAAATGCAATATCAAGTGGCTAATTGGATGCAACACATACACAAGAATGTAATGTCTAACATTAACCCATATCATATACATCAGGCATGTTATACCCTAGATAATGTATCTTCTGGATATAACATCTACTTAGTTATAATGAACCAAGAGGAAAATGAATACAGACAAGCCCTCAACTATCTAACCCAACAGTACATAATGTATGGCATTGGGCCTAACACAAAGGGCATGACAGGCATGTTTAGTTGGCTAAATGCAGGCAATAAGTGCAATGAAGTGAGGGCAGGACATGTACATATGAAGTGAACAATGTACAGATCAATATAAAAGGGATAAGGATCCGATATCCTCCTAGGTTTGAACATCATAATACAGAGTAGGTTATACCTAATGGTGTCAACACTAATACATTGGGAATTAGAGTAATGCTCTGATACCAAGTCATGTATCAGAGAAGGTAAGGGAAAATGTACTACTGCAGTGGCTATTTGGTGAAGCAGTGAGTCATGAGTGAAACGGTGAATGTGAAAGCAGGGCAATATAACGTTTTCGTGGCAGTGAGCAAATTACAAGCATGTATGCAATGCAACAGAGTATAAGTGCAGTAATTGGAACTTGTTACATGTAATGGAGGTATCAAGTCAGTGGCAAAATGTAGTGGTTCAATGTGTGTATAGGTCAGCAAAGAGGAATGAGTGCAACATGTGACAGTAAACTAAGTGCAGTAATTTATAGGGACATACAGGGCATCAATTAGTGCTTGATTGGCATTGGATCCCATATCAAAGCTATGGGACAACTATAAAGGTTAGGCATGCTAGCTAGGGTGTTTAGGAGATGAATAAATCCCTACAAGACCTAAAATAAGGACTACACAACCAGGGCAGTCTCAAGCAGGGAGTAGAACACAGGCCCGAGCCTTCCTGTGACAGATTTAACCCACCAAAATGACTCAAATTCATATAGCATAGTACACACACAATCCACAGAACATTAGCAATAGAAAAACCTAATCGAAACTGAAATTAAATATTCAAATCCTCTATGAATCATTTCATCGAACACTTGAGGTGGGTATCCATTACGGTGCGATACGTCCATGATAAGTACCTCAAATGGACTCCAAGTAGACACAAATCATTCCTAGAGCAAGGAAGATCCTAAATAAATGCATCTCATTAAAGAAATTTGAAATTAGAAGGTTTAGAGGGCTCTTACCAATTGGGAGTTGAAATCCCAATGAGAAATCCCTAGATTAGATCTCTTTCTAGCTTCAAGGCTCCAAATTGCTCCATAAACTCCCAAGCTAGCCAATCGAGGCTTCCTCTCTTCAAGAGGAAGAGTTTGCAATTGATTTGGAGGAATTTGGACTTAATTTGGGAGATAGAGGAATTTGGGGAAGAACACCAAAATTAGGGTTAGATTTTCAATGAAAAGCGGAAGAATGGGGCTAATAATACTATATATGATGAGGGGGCTGTTGTTGGCTCTTATGGCTGGCTACATTTGTTGGGCTAGGGTTTGGTTAAGTTACATTAGGCTAAAGTCTCTCCTATTGTCAATTAAAGGCCTTTTTAGGAGAAGCCCCAAATGAGGTTTAATAACTAAGCCAATACTAGTCTACACATGTTATTCCTAATCAAATAGAGTCCAACTAACTAGTCCAAGTCCATTAGCTAGGCTCTATGGTCATGGTTAGTCTATAGTCAATATAGTTCTATGGTTTCACTAGCTAATGACACAATCACAATACATTAAATAATATAATAGTAAATAATCAAAAAAAATTATTATTACCAAAATACCCTTATTCTAGAAAGTGGTAGTCACAGTAGATACTAACACACTTTTCGGTACAAAATGGGTCTAACGACGGACATCGTTTTGACCCAAAATTATAATTTTGCTCCTGTGTCCAAAATTGCACTTTTGGACAGGCTTTTTAGACATATATTTTATACCAAAAACGTTCGTAATGTTTGTTTCAGCATCCGGAGTTGTTTGCGGGATTTGACTCTCATTGCCGACAATTCTGACTACTAGACTTGCTATTTCTTCACACCACCCTCAGGCAAGATACCTTGTCATTATACTCTATTATTTATTATCATTTTATATCTGTTATTTTATTTAGTTTATTCTCATACTGCATGTTTCTATCATACTGTGCGTCCAAGTCATACTTGGGTGCAAGCGATTGCATTAGTCGTTTTACTGTTTTATTTTTATTATTTTGCATTGGCTTAGCTCTAGTGACTACCTACTAAAAACGAGGTATTGGTATATCTTATGTGGCCTTGACATATGCTTTATCATGAGTTATGACTTACATGTAGGACACAGACTCTCGTAGTTGGCTGGCTACCGATACGTATGAGATGTGCGACGGTTAGGAATAACTGCCAATAGAATTGCATGTTTAGTAGACTTGGCAATTACTAGAGATTCATATGAGTAATAGAGGTGAGCCTACTAGGCATTGGGTGGGAAGAACAGTTCCTTAGCGTATGGGCTAAGTATGCACTTTCCTTTATTACCGGAAGCTCCGCTGGAGATACGGCCTTGCGTACCCCTTTATCATGTACATGCTGGCGTCTGATATTCGTGGAATGTCATGCTTTGAGGTCCCTGCTATCCCATGAGGAACCATATCGATCCCACTATAGCCAGGGTGCCCATGCGCTGAAGGTTTGTTCTTAACTGCATTATCATTATAGAACGGTTAAGCACCCTGTTGCATGCATCTTTTTATTCTATTATATATTACAGTTTATATGGCATGTTATTTTCTTGTATCTTGTTATGTCCCGCTGAGGACCTGATGAATTCTCCATACTTAGACGATTTCCTCCAGGAGTACGATTCTGCTCTCAATCCATCCTTCGCAGCCGATGAGCCCGCCTTCCGAGATTTAGCTTTTTATTTATGATATGAGATTTTGTAATGGACATCTTTACTATTTCTTTTAATTTTATTTGAGGAGGTTGAACTCCAGTTTCTGAGACTATTTTTCGTAGCTCTTTGGTAGTGGATCTGTTTCTACCCGGCTACATATTTAACTCATTTATTTTATCTATTCTGGACTATCATTTATTTTTTGTGTGATGTAAATGAGATTAGTTATTCTGTGCTGGCCTGTGACTATTACTTCTTGTATCTTATGTATACGTACGGGGATTTTATATATTGGAGTATTCTTCGTATGTATACAGCTGGCATGTCTACATACTTAGTCCTACGAATTATGGAACTGGGGCATTTCATTGCAGGAAGATGACACTGCCAAAATACATTACTTTAGCGACGGATATTTAGCGACGGACTACTGACGAAACAGCAATGGTCTTCTGTTGAATTGCAGCCAATTTTTTTAATTTTAAGGATAAATCTCGGTCGAAAATCCGTCGCTTTGTCGCCCAGTTGTCAATATTTTGCAAAAAATGTTAGAAAATATTGGCACAAAATTTGGCGACCACATAGCGATGGATTATCTGTCGGCAAACTAGCGGGGGTATAACGACGTCCCTAATCCGTTGCTAAATACTTTACCCTAACATAAACCGAACGGACGGGGGGGGGGGGAATTTTTTATTCCCCCCAAAATTTTCTCTCACCTCTCTCTCTATCTCGCGCTCTCTCTCTCTCTCTCTCGCACGCTCTCTCTATCCCACTCAGGTATGTCTCTCTCCCTCTCTCTCTCTTGGTGGTCGGGGGGGTACACCCCGCGGGGGTAATCGTGGCCGCGGGAAGGAGGGAAGTTTAGGGGAGCGAAGGGAGGGGGGTCGGAGGGAGGCGGGTCGGCGGGTGGGGAGGTCTTGGGGGTGGAGGAGTAAGGGAGCGGAGGGAGGGGGCCGGGGGTTGTTGGTGGTCGGGGCGGGGTAGGAGGGGGAGGGGGGTTTAAGGTGGGGCGACGGGTGGGAAGGTCGGGCCGGGGGGTCTTGGCGGTCGGGGGGAGGAGAGGGGGGTGGAAGCCCGGCCGGGGGGGAGGGGTAGTTTAGGGTGGTGGTCGGCGGGTGGAGAGGTCGCCGGGGGGCGAGGACGGAGGGGAGGACGGAGTAGGCGAGCGGAGGTGGGTCGGGGTTTAATATTTTTCATATTTTTCTGTAATGCATGTATAAAAATGTAATGGCACGGTCAAAATTGATTTTTATGGCACGATTAAGATTGATTTTTTTATGGCACGGTCAAGATTGATTTTTTTTTTTCATATTTTTCTGTAATGCATGTGTTAAAATGTTGGGAGTTCTTAGGCTGCAATCATGAGAGTCATGCTTGAAGTTATTTGTTTGTCATGTTTAATAGACATCGATTGTATAAACTAGAAATTATCAATGCATGTTTGGGCATCTTATTATGAGTCTGATCCTTGTGGCATGTGGGCTTATGCTTACAGTGCTCACAACGAACTCGATTTGATAGATCCAATCCACGTAGAAAGAAGTTGTACAGTTTTGAAAGCGGCCTATCGGATTTTGGACCGCAGTATAAATGGAGTGTAGTAAAAAGGATTATTTAGTATTAGGATCTCACATAATAGTGGATATTAGGATTTTGGTCTCAAAATTATCCAATAATAAGGTTTGGGTCTGGAAGTCACTGTTGATTAGTCGAACAGCAATTTTGGATCAAAATTTTAATCATAACATTGGACAATTTTAATCCTAACATTGGTATCGAACTAGTTCACGGTATCGATATCGATATCGGACTATTTCTATGAGTATCGGTATCGGATCGGTATCGGACTATTTATATGAGTATCGGTATCGGACTATTTCTATGAGTATCGGTATCTAAACCCTAATCCTAACCCTAAAACCCTAACCCTAACCCTATGATTATCGGTATCTAAACCCTAACCCTATGAGTATCGGCATCTAAACCATATTTATATGAGTATCGGTATCAGACTATTTATATGAGTATCGGTATCGGACTATTTCTATGAGTATCGGTCAGAGAGGGGGCCTTCTTTAGAAGTAGGGGAAGTAGAGCGACGAAGTATAGGGGGTCGGTATCGAACTATATATTTTTAATTGTAATTCTGTTTACTATCTTACGATGCAGATTTTCACATCCACTCTGCGATGGATCGTTACTTCGTTGATCGTACATGGATGTATAAACGGTAACACGAGAGCAGAATAGGTGTGAGTGACGATTTTCAGGCAGGCGTGGAAGTGTTTCTTAAGTATGCCATGAGCAAAGCTTAGTGCATGGACGGTAACAATATCAAGTGTCCATGTGGTAATTATCGCAATAGATGTTACGGAGAAGTGGTGACTGTGAGAGATCATTTGACCCGTAAGGGTTTCGTACGTGATTATGGCCTGTGGTCATCGCAAGGTAAACTATATACGAAAAGACAGGCTACGGAAGCTGCTACATATGCTTTTGATGATAATGCTGCAACGAATTTTGTCATCGAAGACGACAGATGCTCTGTTGATTATGGAGACCTGCAAAACCTTGCACGATATATGGTGTACGAAGCGGCAGGGCCTAATTTTGATCCGGAGGATCCTAATCCCGAGGCGAAGAAGTTCTATGATATGTTTCAGGATGCATATACTCCTCTATATCATGGTTGTGAAACTCATTCCGTACTGTCAGAGACGATACGGTTGTTGAACATAAAGTCTGATTTTAACTTGCTGCAAGCTTGCTATGATCGGATCACACAACTAATCAAGGAGGTGTTACCGAAGGAATCCAAAGAGCTCCCAAAAAACTTTTACAAGTCAATGATGATGGTCCAAAAACTGGGACTGGGGTACGAGAAGATAGATTGTTGTCGCAACGGATGCATGTTGTACTACAAGGAGAATGAGGACATAGAAAGTTGTAGCTTCTGTAATGCGGATCGTTACAAGCCAGTACAGGATAAAGGAAAGTCAACTAGAAAATGATGTCCTTACTAGTATATACATTACTTGTCAATCACGAAGCGATTGCAGAGGATGTATAAGTCTCTGAATACAGCAGAACACATGACGTGGCACAACGAAGAACGCACAAAGGACGATGGAGAATTGTCACATCCTTCGGATGGAGAGGCGTGGAAATATTTTGATTTGTGTCATCTAGATTTTGTTGCAGAGCCTAGAAATGTACGTCTGGCGCTATGTTCTGATGGCTTTTCCTCTTTCGGGTAGTCGGGATCTTAATACTCCTACTGGCTGGTCATTCTTACCCCTTATAATCTTCCACCATGGATGTGTATGAAGACTCCTTATATGTTCTTGACAACTATCATACCCGGTCCCAAAAATCTGACGAAGAACATCGATATATATTTACAGCCGTTGGTGGATGACTTGAAACAGCTGTAGGAGATCGGCGTCGCGACCTATGATATTTCCAGGAAATAGAACTTTCAGATGAGAGCTTCACTGATGTGGACAATCAATAATTTTCCAGTAGTATGCTATCGGAATGGAGTACTCACGGCACCATGTCTTGTCCGATATGCATAGAAAATAGTAAGGCGTTCTGCCTTAAGCATGGAGGAAAAACTTCTTTCTTTGACAGTCACTGTCAAATTCTGCCCGCGAGTCATCATTGGAGAAAGAACAAAGATGCGTTCAGAGCTAGAAAACAAGAATTTTCTCATCCGCCTGCCAGATTGTCGGAATACGATATTTGGAAAGATGTAAAAGATATACCCACCATAATGGAAGATCCATCGAACAATCGTGTCGAGGGGTTCAAACAAAGCCATAACTGGACCAAACGGAGTATCTTCTGGGACTTGCCTTATTAGAAAGATAATCATATAAGGCATAATCTTGATGTCATGCATATCGAAAAGAATGTGTTCGATAATGTCTTCAATACCGTCATGGATATTAAAGGAAAGACGAAGGACAATCCAAAAGCAAGACAAGACATAGCCGAGATATGCAAATGTCCTTATCTAAACTTGATACAAAAGGGAGCTGGTGGACAATCAACTAAGCCGATAGCGCAATACACATTGAGCAAGGAAGATAGATTAATAATCTGCAAGTGGATATCTACTTTAAGATTTTTCGATGGCTATGTGTCAAATTTGTCTAGATGCGTTTGATCTCAATGAACGGAAGCTAACGGGAATGAAGAGTCACGACTGCATTATGTCTATGGAAAGATCACTGTCCATTGCTTTGAGAGAGTTGTTGCCTTCTGCTGTATGGGTTTCGTTGGCCGAGCTATCTTCATTCTTCAGGGATATTTGTTCACCTAATTTGACGGTGCAACATATGCTTGAACTTGAGAATAAGATTGTCTTCACAATTTGCAAGTTTGAGAAAATATTTCCACCAGGCTTCTTCGACAGCATAGAGCATCTACCGATTCATCTAACATACGAAGCCCGTGTCGGTGCATCTGTTTATTATCGAAGAATGTACCCATTTGAAAGGTAAATAAAAATTGATATAATTTAAGTGGAATTTAAGTGGATTTTATAATTCATTGTTAATTCTTAAGATAATTTATCTCTCTAGGTACCTACATCATCTAAAGAAGAAAGTTGGCAACAAGGCTCATATAGAGGCTTCGATATATGAAGCATATCTTGTCGATGAGGTATCAAACTTCTGCTCTCTATTTATTTTGATACTCATGTCCAGACATATCGAAATAGACCTCAAAGGAATAACGAAGACGTTGAGGATGGAGGTATATTCAATGTAAGAGGCAATCCTATTGGGGCTAGTAAGAAACGGGGGTTGACTGACGATGAGTATGATACCGCTAACCGATATGTCTTGTTTAATTGTGACATACAAGAAGTGAGAGATTTGGAGAAGTAAGTGACTACACTTACGCTCGTTATAATCTCTAATTTGGTGAAGTAAGTGACTACACTTATTTTTATTCTCTCTAATAGTGTATTTAGAGATGAAGTCAAAATGATGACACCCGATATTACCGATGAGGGACTTCAAAGAGAGATTGATTGTACCTTTCCGTCCTGGTTTCACAAATACGTAAGTAACTGAGATAATATGTTATGCGGTTACCATTAAAATATATGCAGCTAAAACATTTAATTTATCAATATTTGTTTACAGGTTTTATGGCCTGAAATAACACTCACAAATGAGAGCATTCGTTATTTGGCATTGGGACCGAAGAAGCATGCAAAGACATGGCCAGGCTATATTGTTAATGGCTTCAAGTTTAAGGCAACTCAGAATGCTATAAATGCCAAATTTTTCAATGATGGCTTTAGTACCAAAGATTCAGGTGTTTGTATAAGAGGCACCATCTATGACGATGAGCCGGACTTTGACTATTATGGAGTGCTTCGGGATATTATAGATTTATAATATACTGCCCCATACGATATACATATTGTGATGTTCAAATGTGAGTGGTTCGATACAACATGTGCTTCGGGATATTATTAATTTATAATATATTGCCCCATACGATATGCATATTGTGATGTTCAAATGTGGGTGGTTCAATACGACACCAAATATTGGTTGAAGAATCAATAAACAATTAGGATTCGTCGATATAAATTATCGCAGGAGGTACAGAGGGTCCGACACGTTTACGATAGCAAGTCAGGCTATTCAAGTCTATTATACAAGCTACCCAAGGCGTTAGAGAGATCGATTTGACTAGTGGGCAGTATACAAGATTAAATCTGGAAATACATTCAACATTGGAGACCCAGCATACCAAGAGGACCAGATCGAAAGCCCCAATACTTGGGACAACAGTCGGATACTATCGATGTTAAAGATATTATTGAGGAAAATAGAGGGAAGGAAGAGGTTGATACACAAGACTTAGCTGCCAACCAAGGGAGAAAGAGGCATCTTGTACCAAGTATTGAGGTTGAAGAAGAAGAAGAAAAAGAAGAAGAAGAAGAAGAACTTGATGAGGATGAGGATACAGATGAAGTCGACGATGAGGATGAGGATGAGGATGAGGATGAAGACGAGGCCGAGGATGATGACGATGATTAGATTAAATATTGGTATATATTAAAACACTTCCAATTAACTTAGTGAATTTACTTTTACCTAATAAAAATACTTCCTACTAATTAACTTAGTGAATTTAGTTTGACCTCATAAAAGCACTTACAACTAACTTAGTGAATTCAGTTTAAACTTCTGCATTCTTATTTTAGTTCATACTTTTGTCGTTAGATCATCTACTTATTGTTTGATTTTCTTTTTGCAGATGGCACTCCTAGTCCTTTTCGTCGCGGTGGCACTCATCGCCCTGCTGGTGGTATATATATTTTAGTTTAGTTTTATTTTTATTTATACTTCTATATTGTTAATTATGTTTATGTGTTCTATTTACAGGTCATGGTGGCCAGCACTCGTCGTGGTGGTGGTGGTGGTGGTGCTGGTAGTGCTGGTAGTGGTGGTGCTGGTGGTCCTGGTCATGGGCGTGGTTGTGGTGGTGGTGCTGGTGGTAGTTGTCGTGGTCGCCTTCAGCATTCCCGGGATGTGACCCCATCTAGCAATCCCGACTCGGAGAGTACCCCGGGCACAGACTCATCCCACCGTCGATCTAACCCGGGGCTATCATCACCTTTGTCGAGGCCAGCGACTCCATCCGCTGACGGATCCGTTCCACCAGTAGATCCACTAGTTACTGCACGGTGGGGCCCCGGAGTACCCCCGGACTAAGTTACATCTGGTTACTGGTAAGTACATACGCGGAGCCACGGATCCTCCGACGCCACCAGAGAGGCCAATGGGCGAGTTTCGACGAAAGCAATGGCCCGCGGATGAATCGTAAGTAAATTTAAGTTAATTTATTAAATTTGTTTCATTTATTCAAGTTAATAATCCATTCGTTGCTTCTTTAAAGGTTTTTTTTCGTTGGATGCTGCCAGAATTCTAGGGCACATTATCCGAGATAACTACCGTGGCCCCTACCTCAATTTTTTTGAGGTGCCCCTGGACTTGCAGTACGTTTGGCTCGACGAGATGAGGGTATATATATATCTTATGGTTAATTATTAATTACTCTTTAATCTACCATTTTTTAATTACGTGATAATTGAATTTTTATGTCAGAGAACGTTCTGGTAGCCCCCCCATCGCGAGGAGGCGATCCGCATGACCTACAGAAGTGCCACCGGAAAGAAGATAGGGGACGCGGTGTATGACCTTCGCTCGGGGCATTCGAAGAAGGATTGGATCCGACAGGAGTATTATGATCAGATCTTGGAGAAGATGGATACTCTTGCGTACAAGCAAAAATCGGTAAAAGCGAAGGCGAATCGATGGGCCGCGGGTCTGCATACGGGGGGATCAAGTCCCCATGCAGCGACGCGTGCAGATCTGGTGAGATACCGCAAATTTATTCCACTCTCTAATTTGGTACTATTAATAAACGAAGTTAATTAAATTCTACGAATATTTCATATACAAGCCCAAGGGGTGGTAAAGGAGGGAAAAGACGCGGACTAGGTCACCATGCACGATATATTCCAGTATACGCACAAGAGGCGGAAGGACGGGTGCTTCGTCGACGAGAGGGCCAAGGAGACTGATGTAAGTACTTACGTTTATGAGATTTATGTTAGAATTATAAGTATTGTTAACTTAATTAGGTAAACTTAGGATTCAGACTATAACTTAGGGAAACATAGGATTTAGATTATAACTTAGGAAAACTTATAGTATAAACACATTCATTGGATAGGCAGCGTATCGTGAGGCCCTTAGACGGGTTTAGACCCCTACTTCCGAGGATGTCGACAAAATGACGCCCGTCCAGGCATTCTCTTCTATGGCCGCTCGCTTCGACGACATGTTCATAGATACCGTCGGTGACTTTAGGAAAGGGCGCCTCTACGAATGTAGCTCCCTGGCGTCATTGCAGGTGTCGATTCCAAAATTTCTATCGCCCATGCCTCCTCCTCCCGCGACCCGGTAGGCGATGATGTGATGACACAGCTGGCAATTCTAATCGAGGCGGTGTTGGACTTACAGGAGCATATGACCATGTACTATCCGCGTCGTTCTACTGCTCCCGGTTCTTCTGCTCCTGGTCTGTCTGCTCCCGGTTCTTCTGCTTTTGGTCCGTCTACTGCTGCTCCCGGTGTTTCAGTTATTCCTGGTCCTTCTTCTGTTGGGGGCCTTTCTTTTGACCCTGCTGCCCCTCTGGTACCGTCTCCTGCTGTGACGATACTCCTTAACATGATGTCGCCAGAGCAGTTATGCTAACTTCCAGGCCATGTCTTTGATACCCTACCGGCACACATGGTGGAGGAGTATCTTCGTCAGGCGCAGCAGGGATTACCATCAGCGAACGATCCACCTCCTCCTTCTCATTGATGTTATTGTGTTTGAATGTTTGGAAATATTTTTTAAATGTTGAATATTTGTAATTTTTGGATATTGTCACATGGATTTTGGTGAATGTTTGGGATAATGGTGGATATTTGGATATTAGTTTGTGATGGATGTTTGGATATTAGTGTGTGATGTATGTTGGTTTGTGTGATGTATTTGTGATAGATATTTGTATATTGGTGTGTGATATATATTGGTTTGTTGGTTTGTGTGAGGTGTGATGCATATTGTGATATTTCGGATGTTGTACGAACAGGGAATGCTCTGTTTTATGCAATTATTTTCAAAACTTTTCCAGTTAGCGACGGACTTGCGTCTACCAAGCTGTAAGCCCTTGACCCAAAATTCCTATTTTTTATGTTATTAAATATTGCTGAATTATTAGTTAATGCATAGAAATACTTTAATAACCAATGTATATATATATATATATATATATATATATATTTTATATATATATATATATATCACACACCAATATAAAAAAAATATATATATATATATATATATATATATTATTTCTTAGTAAATAAAAAGGAAGCAGGGTTTTTTGTAAATATCACAACTGAGAGGAACCTAAGTACAATTGTGCTAATTTAAATCCCCTTCGTATACACAGGGATTTAAACCCTGCATTCAAATTTCCAACGGCCGAAACCGAAGAGGGCTCGATTATGATCAAATTCCCTTCTCCTTATCCCAGCAGGATTCAATTTAGTCTATATATATATATATATATATATATGTGTGTGTAGGCCAATCGATGCCCTCGTCCCCCTCTAAACCCTAATTTTTTCTACTACGAGTTCTTCCTTGTTCTGGTCGAGGCTATACCTGAAGTTTTGAAGCAAAGCCAACCTTCGACATGTAATTCTCACCACCACGACTTCGATTCATTAGAACAAATCTACTCTAGACTTGCAAGCTCCCGTTATTAACCAAAATAGGATGATGAGTAGGTGTTCGAAGTAATGTCAAATAAGGACTTGGGGGGGGGGGGTACTCGTGTGTCGAATACAGGGTGTGAATGATACGGTTTCGAGTATCATGGAAAATAGAAGGGGTCTTCTTAGGAAGTTCTATGCAAATGGACAGGGAGTCGGATCATGTACATCAGTTTAACTATGTGTCAGACCCTCCCTTGTGTCAGTTACACAGAAGATGGGTAAAGGTCTGGTTACAATGTATCAAATCACCCAAACCTTTATTCCCATTAGATTGTTCTATCCTTTCACAGATTATGATCAAATCTTGCATCATATCCCTTGTCCAGTTCATGAATAGGTATAGAACTCTAGGTTCAGCCACTGTTTTAGGGCCATATGCTACCATCTAAGTTTTGTACTTTATTATACATATAGGTAATGTATTATATAGATGAATAAATATATATGGATATATATATATATATATATATATATATATATATATATATATAATGTTTTATACTATTATTTATAGTAGGAGATGGTTGAGTTGGCAGGTTGAGTCATGGGCATCTGACTCAGAGTAGGCATCAATTCACATTAAAATATATCCAGATTAGTTGAGATCCTTTAGGCTTTAGAAATTCCTAAGACCCAAGTGGACACCAGTCCTCGGCCTAAGGTGTTAACTATGGGGGGATCCTGGCCTTAGCAAAGACAAACAGGGTTGGAGGCATTTAGCCCTGAGTTGTACTGGAACCCTGTATGTGTAAGTACCAATAAGGGCAAGTCAGGATAGTACTAAGGGCGGGCTTGGTGCAGGACTCAGAGTAGGTACCTGTATAGGACAGTATTCAAGTAAGAGGGAGTCACGTCCATGCCCTATTGTACACAACCTGGGTACCCCATCTATAGGGTTCCCTTTCTAGTACTCACTAAGCATTAGGCAACTTGATGCTTTTATCAGAATTCCCAAACTACTTCCTGTAACAGTAATCGATTCCTAATGTTACACGTAACTCCCAACACTCAATCAACCAATTCCTATCCCTGTGAAGACATAATATAACAGAGCTTAGGACTGGGAGTAAGATACCTTATGGGTACCCATTGGTGCCTAGCAGACATTCAAGAGGACTGGTGAACTTGTATAGGCAATAGCTTATGAGGGTTGATATAGTACCATGTACCTCAGACATATAGACTTAACTTGTAGATCTAATATCAGATTGGCACAAAAAGTTGTGGCAGTGGACAGGGAACACTATGTCCACAGGTCGAACCAGTTGTAGAAAGTCCAAACAAAACCAGTATAGAGTAAGGGTCAATATAGGTGATACCTGCACAAGTTTAACAATAGATGATAGGTCAATTACCACACAGTACTCATGACATGTCCTAAAGTTAAACCCTGTACCTACACTCATGTGAGCCACTTAGGCACAGCACATAAGTGAGAGGAGTATACTACACCTATTATCTAGATGATAGCAGTAATGGGAACAAGACCTATAACCTAAGCCCTACCCAGGTAGCAACTACACTAGGGGTTTCCCATGTGAATGTTTTGCCCTGTGGTATACAGACCATTGCTTTGGTTCCAACCACAAGAATGTATCAGTCCATGAAAATGGGGGGCTCGACCACAGATATAGTAGCAGGAGAATCATTCCCTGTATGAGAGTGTGTCTCATAATATGTATACATTTCATAGCATGCTCTACATAAATGTTCTGCAATACCTTCATTACATCCATCATTTATGCACTGTATCTTGAATGTCCCACATCAGGACATGTCCAATACTTCAATTAGCCACTGCAAGTTACCTGCCCTGTATTCACTAATTGTACACTGCACACACTTTAATTTGGTTTACTGCACACTTGTTTACTGCAATGATGGTATTCCCTGCATTAGGCATTAACCAAAACCTGAGACCACTGTTGGCCTGTAATCGATCATAGTTTAGAACCTTACTGCATTTGAGTTAGAACATTGCCTGCCCTGTATGATACCATATCCTGGAAAATTGTACATGCTGCATACTCCATATTTCTGTCCTGAAAAACCTGGTACCATTTCACCCTTGAGTGCTACCTATAGCAGGCTACTACCCCCATGTTCTGTCCCATTGGCCAAATTGTTTCAGTCCATTTTGGGTTATAACTATATACTAATATGTTGGGTTCACTTTGATATACATTATCTATTATATGAGTATATGTGATGGGTATATGAGATAAGGTTGGGGTTATACATTATAGATATATAGATATTGAGAACAGAGAATTCATTCCTGTTGAGCCACAGGGAGCAGTGGTTAGAGCTACCAGGGGTTGAGGGGCTCGAGTACAAGAAATCCCCTGGAAAGTGCCTGGGAATAGACTGAACAAAGAATCAGTCAACACCCCATTAAAGTAAGCAGTAGCAGGGCCTGTGCAGGAAATGCTAATAATGTGCGGGGTACAATATACATGTGTATCCTTACCAGGACTACACCTTGTGCAGTCAAAGTAAATATTAGTGAGATTACTGTAGGTAGTTAGGAAGATTAAGTGTGTGTATGGTAAAATGGTTAGGAGGATGACAAGAGTCTAAGAAACAATTAGGATGTGTGCTACAGGTCAGAGCATACATGCCCTGTATGGGTGTGTGTGAAATTAACTGTATGTGTATATCAGTGGGATGAGGATTATGGTGTCAGTCATGTGTAGAAACCAATGTATCATTAGATATGCAAACATATAATTAGAAGAAGGGTATGTGCCTGTGACCTAAATGAGAATCACACGAAATGTAGAGAAGTGTATCCAGAATAAGGGTAGTGACTCTCATGAATGAGGTACCAAATATGAAGGGGTTAGTAGCAATCACCTGGATTCGGTTGACATTAGTTGTCAACTTATGGGTATAACAAAGAGAAGGATGTGGTAGCTACTAATTTAGTTAAGGAGCATAAAGGAACACAAGGGCGGTCCCAACACAGAACCTTAACAAGACCATGACTAGCCAAATACACAAACTCTCCATAAGATAACTAACAAATGACTATATAGACTAGTATTACTTTTGATTTATGTTGACAGTAGGTATATGCTACAAACAGGTTACTTGGACTCTGACTCAGCTCTCGATCAGTACTCACAGCTCGGGACGACAGACAAGTGCATATACTGATTGTTAACGTTTTCGATAGTCTCCTTTAAGTGCTATACATATGTCTTGCTGCTTGTGGACACGATCGTCACACGGGATAGTATCATGGATTTATTTTACATCTTGACTGCCTTTACATGCTTACCTCACTTACGATTGATTCCATGAGTACTAGTGGGCGGGGAAATATCTTAGTAGACGTATGGACTATCTATCCCCAAAATGTCTATTCTTGCCTGATAGCAGCTGCACACGACACGTGCAGGGTATCGGATTTACCCCTTAGCTGTTCATACGTCGAACAGAATATTTCAACACACGTAGATAGTTTTATTCCAGTCAGTTCATCTTACTTTGCCACTTGCCATGTCATCATGATCTACTTATTTGTTTTCTAGTAGATAGTTTTCATTGATAGAGTTTACATGCCTTTTTCCATTGTACCATGACGCTAGTTATTTTCTAGTTTCAATCTCATATGTTACATACATGTTTATGATTCTGTTGCAACTCGGATAATGGTCATATGTGTACTTGTTCCATTCCTGACTGGAAAACAAACATTTTAGGTTATGAGTTAGAGGAGTTCTGTACCACTTTTTATGAGCAGACTAAAGACCCCGATTTGAGCATGAAGGAGGACTTGGATGCGGTGCTATCCTCCGCAGGAGACTTTTAGCTAGACAGTATGCCATAGAGCATGAGTTGCTTACAGAAACTCTTTTCTTTATTGTACTTTATTTTATTATGGATTATGAGAGTGGAGTAGTGGACATCCTTTTGGTACATTTTGGTTATCTTGATATTATTTCATCTACCATATTTTGGTCTCTACACTCTGTGATCTCTTCAATTATTAGTTTGTCTCTCTCATCATGGTCATATATATATTTTATTGTTATGGACTGCCTGCAAATTTGTCCTTTTGTGGAAATCTATAAACTGCGTAGTTGTAATTGATAAATTATGGAGATGACTAGACAGCGTTCTACCGTCGATACTGCGACGTAGGCTGGACGTACCCACGGCTCATGTCCAAATATTAGGTGCGGGTCGTGACACAAGCGATGGAAGGCGACGGCAGCACGACGGAATATTCGTCGCTAACTGGAGAATTTCCAGTTAGTGACGGATATCGACGGATTAGCGACGGAATATCCATCGACAAGGTTCTGAAACTGTAAAGATTTCCAGAACATAAGCGACGAATATTCCGTCGCTAAGCCGTCGCTACATGGTCGTATTAGCGACTAATTTGTGACAACCGAACGATGGATTAACCGTCGCCAAGGTTCTGAAAACAAGAAGATTTCCAGAGCGTAAGCGACGGATATCCCGCTGCTAATCCGTCGCTCTGTCGTCGAGTATTAGCGACAATTAGCGACGGATTGGCGACTAATTTTGCGTATCAGAAACTCTCTGATACGCAGTTATCGATGTATTACCGACAGACTTGTCCGTCGCTAAAAAGTAGTATCAGAAACTTCCTGATACTTGATTTGACAGAAATCTATCGGCTAGCCATCGCTAAATGTACGATTCTGGATGACGACAATCCGTCACTAAACCATCGAATGGCGACAGTTTAGCAATAGACTTTTTTTAACGACGGGCTATTTCCCGACGAATTTTTCTGACCAAATTTCGTCGGCTAGCCGTCGCTAAGTTGATTTGCCGACGGATTAGCGACGAATATGGCCGTCGCTATTTGCTGTATTTTAGTAGTGGACACGCACGTGCGGGTACAACCCAGGGATGGCCGGAGGTAGGTCTAGGAGGCTCGACGTCGAACATGGCTGTCCGATCGGTGGTGGTCTCGGACTGGTAGGTGGTGGCGTTATCTTGGTGGTGTTAAATTAGGGCTTTAGGAAAGAGTTCGGTGGCGAAGGCTGTCGATATGGGGATGGTCGAAATTGTCGTTGTCTGGTAGATCGCGCTATCCAAGTGCTCATGAGCTGTTGAAAGATGGGTTCCGAAGAGATCAGTGGGGTGTTTGTAAGGTGGTGAAATGATGCAGGTTCTCTAGCTCCGGTGAGGTGTGCTGATCTGTGCTTCTTCGACCAATGTGGCTTTTACCTCCGGTCAAGTCCCTGTGACTTTTACCTCTGATTGAATTCCCCTTGCCTTTAAAGATTAGAGTATACAAAATTCTAGGTATACTTGTTGTACAATATAATTCGATTTATTCGATTTCAACCGAATTGAAATAAGTTAAAATTGAATAAATTAAAATTCTACTCCAAAACAAAAATTAGCCAAGTCGAAACCGAAGCGATAATCGATTCGATTTATTCGATTTGAATATTTTTAATATTTAATGGGTTGGACCCAAAGTCAAAATTATAGTTAAATTATATTAAAAATTATAATTTTTATACATAAGTTTGTTGTATTTTAAAGTCGGGGGGTGCACCCCGCGGGGGTAATCGTAGCCGCAGGGGAGGGAGTTTAGGGAGCGGAGGGAGGGGTGCCGGAGGGAGGGAGGTCGGCGGGTGGGGAGGTCACGGGGGTAGGGGTGTAGGGGAGCGGAGGAAGGGGGCCGGGGGGTGTTGGTGGTCGGGGCGGGGGAGGAGGGGGAGGGGGTGTTTAGGGTGGGGCGGCGGGTGGGGAGGTCGGGCCGGGGGGTCTTAGCGGTCGGAGGGGAGGAGAGGGGGGTGGGGGCCCGGCCGGGGGGGGGTAGTTTACGATGGTGGTCGGCGGGTGGGGAGGTCGCCGGGGGGCGGGAGGGGGGGGGGGTAAGCAAGCGGAGGTGGGCCGGGGGTTTAATATTTTTTATATTTTTCTTTAATGCATGTATAAAAATATAATGGCACGGTCAAGATTGATTTTTATGGCACGTTTAAGATTGATTATTTTATGGCACGGTCAAGATTGATTTTTTTCATATTTTTTGTAATGCATGTATAAAAATGTTGGGAGTTCTTAGGCTGCAATCATGAGAGTCATGCTTGAAGTCATTTGTTTGTCATGTTTAATAGACATCGATTGTGTAAACTAGAAATTGTCAATGCATGTTTGGGCATCTTATTATGAGTCTGATCCTTATGGCATGTGGGCTTATGCTTACAGTGCTCACAATGAACTCGATTTGATAGATCCAATCCACGTAGAAAGAAGTTGTACAGTTTTGAAAGCGACCTATCGGATTTTGGACCGTGATGTAAATGGAGTGTAGTAAAAAGGATTATTTAGTATTAGGATCTCACATAATAGTGGATATTAGGATTTTGGTATCAAAATTGTCCAATAATAAGGTTTGGGTCTGGAAGTCACTGTTCATTAGCCGAACAGTGATTTTGGATCAAAATTTTAATCATAACATTGGACAATTTTAATCCTAACATCGGTATCGAACTAGTTCACGGTATCGATATCGGTATCGGACTATTTCTATGAGTATCGGTATCGGATCAGTATCGTACTATTTATATGAGTATCGATATCGTACTATTTCTATGAGTATCGGTATCTAAACCCAAATCCTAACCCTAAAATCCTAACCCTAACCCTATGAGTATCGGTATCTAAACCCTAACACTATGAGTATCGGTATCTAAACCGTATTTATATGAGTATCGGTATCAGACTATTTATGTAACGCCCCAGTCCCAAAATACGTAGGACTAGGAACGTAGACATGCCAGCTGCATACATACGAAGTATACTCCAATATATGCAAACCTCGTATGAATACATAAGCTATAAAATGCAGTAGAACCACAACAAACTAATCTCATCCATAAAATATAAGAATAAAAGATATCATTTAATGAGAATGAATTGTCTTGATACAATATGTTGGGCGGAGACAAATCTACTACCAAAAAGTAAGAGAAAAATACATGGAAAATGAAATAAGTTTGGCGAGCAAAGCGAAGACGATCCAAGCGCAATCATCCTCGAAGAAATGGAGATGCTCACGGCTAGAGCGAGAACACCTGCGAAAGATAAGAGCACACACCTGGGGAGATAACCAGGTCCTCAGAGGGACGTAACAAGACACATAATATTATGTCATATAAACTGAATAAATATTGCTCAAATAAATAGGTTAATTGAATTATAACATGGTCCAATACACACCTATTGAACTAGCTTACCATCCCCCCAACCAAACAAGGGCAGAAGATGGTAAACTAATTCACTATGACGTATCTTTCCATGCTATGAATCCAATATGGTATCCGAACCCCAACAAGGTTCAATACCTTCCCATCGAAGTAGTAAGCCACACCTACAACCAAACAAGGACAAGGTATGACGAACTAATCCGCGACAAGTTATTATTCCAAGCCACGGTCAGATACAAGTACCCAAACCAAGAGTACTCATACCTAACGGATAAGGGCATCTAACCAAATCTAAGTGAATGCAGTTTTAAGAACAGTTCATGGTCGCATGACTACCGGGTCAAGTCAAGCAAATATCAATACAGTACCTCAGTAACGAGTCACAACACCATATACTATTCCTCAATATCGAGCGAGTCTATAGCATATATCCTACCTATCATTCCTTAGTAGCGAGCGAGTCTACGATAGATAGGGTGGTAGTCAACTTCCAATCATGTTGTCCCCGTCCAATGCCAATTCATAACTGCTAAGTCTTCTAGCATGCAATTCTATTAGCAGTTATTTTCTAACGTACGGCTTATACGTACTGGTGGCCAGCCAATCACGCATGTCCGAGTCCTATATGTGACACACAACAACGTGGAATAAATGTGTCAAGGCCTATAAATGCAACACATAAAGGTGGTCCTTTAACTCTAAGTTTAATGTGTAAGAAAAATAATACATAACAGGAAATATAACCGAACAGTAATTTCTAACAGGTTATGCCATGTATCACAGTTTATTTGCATAAAGAAAATAATGAATAATGCATAAAATATGAGCTAAAATAAATAAACAGCAGATGGCAAGGTGTCTTGCCTGGTAGGACGCCTGGTGTACTGCGATAATCAAGATGGCATGAACTGCAATTTTGGTGTAACAACAACACGAGGGGACCTCTGTTGGCGGCACAGATGGTTCCATCGAGTCCAGGACGGTCCAATTAGTTAGGGATGATATAAATAAGTTTGAGATTTGGAAGAAGATGGGAATATGGCTAGCAAGGGACAAGATTGGATATTCAAGAGAAACTGGCAGAAATAAGTAAATAAAAACTATTTGAGAAATATCTTTGAAATTAAGTTTTGGCTACTCAAAATATTATAAATAAATACGTAAAAAAATATCTTTTAGGCTAGAACTAAATTTGTAAAAATATAAGTTTTGACCAAAACTATATTCTTAAAATAACATAAAGATAAGTTATATATATGAAGAATAAATTCAATGTTAAATACCAGTAAAACCAGACAATAATAACAAATCCAAATAACATAGAAGCCATAAGGAGTTCAAAGCCTAATACTATCATTTGTAAGCAATAATTGGAAAATATTACCATATACTTTAATAAGACAACTAATAACAATAATACTTGTAATAATATATTCCTAATAACATAATGTACGTATAGCAATTAGTCGCTACTGTATACAAAACAATCAACAGAGAAAAGAAAAAAATAATAATAAATTAAATTAAATTAAACCAAAACCAAAAGAACAATGACAGGGCTGCTGCCATCTTTGAAAGGAAGGAATTTAAGTCCTCTCCATGTTAGAAATTTTTTAATGCTAACATTATAATAATAAAATAATCTCTAAAATAGGAAAGAGAAAATCCATTGAAAAGGAAAAATATAGCACAGTAATAAATAAATAAAAAGCAACTTAAATAAATAAATAAAGCAACTTAAATAAATAAATAAAACAAGCAACTTAAATAAAAATAAAAGGAAATTTAAAGACAGAGAGAGAGTGTGAACACTCGGAAAGAAAAAAAAAGAAAGGAAGGGAAGAAGGAGCGGGGAGAGGGAAGGAGAAGCGGAGGGGGTCGTCGGGGCTCATGCAGAAAGAGGCACTGATCGGCGGCGAAAGAGCGGGGTCGGGGCTGAGGAAGAAGGGGGCGGACGAGAATTTGGTCAGAAGAGACTCGGAAAGAGAAGGGAATGATAGGACCGGGTGGGCGGAGGGTTTCCGGCGGTTGGTCGCGGCAAAGCGCGGAGGAGAGGGGAAGCAGGGCGAAGGCAGTCGGGAGAGAGAGGCGGCGGGGGAGTCGGTGGTCCGGCGGAGGAGCGGACGCGGGTGGCTCCGGTGCGGCGCATGGCGGAGGGTTTGGAGGTCGGCGATGGGGCTGGTCCGAGGAGTCGACGGCGGTCGCGCGCGGAGGGCGGAGCGGCGGTCGGGCGCGACTCCGGCGGACGTAAGACACGGTGGTGGCGGGGTGTTTGTTTTTGTTCTATTTTGGTGTTGGGTTGTGAAGTCGGCCGCGACGGTTGCCGCGGTGGCTACGGCGGTGACGGTGGGTATGGGTCTATGGGTCATGGGTGACCAGTTTTGGCTCTGTGTTCGCCGGCCATGGCAGTGGTGACTGCGGCCAGAAGTGGTGGTGATGGTGATTTCGGGGTTCAGGGAGGTGCTGACGGTGGTTGCGGTGTGGGTGATAGTGTGGTGGAGGCTGTGGCGGTGGTGGTTGTGATGGGAGCTGTCGGGTTGGTTGGCGATTGACGGTGTACGTGGTGGTTGGGAGAGGATAGCGGCGAACTTTTGGCGGTGTTGGAAAAGAGATGCAGAGGTGTTTGTGGTCGTGGTGGTGATGTTGAAACGGTGGAGGTAATGGTGATGTACGGCGGTGGCTGCCGGAGTAGGGGAGTGCTGCTGGTAGAGCGGGGAACAGCGTGTAATGGCTACGGGGGTTTAGAATAGGGATAGGTTAGGGATTAATTGTGTCGGGATTGTCGACATGAAGGGGATGATGTATATGTAAAAAGATGGAATAAGATATGGACGGGAGGCGATACCTGCCTATTTATAGGATGTGAGAATTCCACAGTTGGATAAGGATTAAGAGTAGTTTAAACCCAAAAATAGATAATTCGCAACTTAATTTAAAATCAATCAAATCCAAATCCAAATACAAATCCAATTTAAATCTAATTAAATTCTTTTAGTTTAAAATGAAATAAGATAAATCAATTTTTCAATCATAGATATTAATTTAGCTATTTAAATGAATCCATAAAATCAAATCAAGATTTAAATTGCCACAATAATTTTCAAAATATATTTTCTAAAATACTTATAATAATAATTTCAAAAATTATATTATTATTTAGAAATTAACTAAATAAATATTTATGAAATATATGTATGCATGCAAAATATTATTTATTATTTATAACTGTATAAACCAAAGGCTTTTTATAAATAAAATTATAAACTTGAAAATTTTGGTACGATAGCTAAAATTAATTATTACATATATTATTTTGAAACTATAAAAATAGAAAGAAATGTTTTTCTAAAAATATGTACGCTCGCACATATTCGCATTCGTCGAGCAACAAAAAAAATGAAATTGTGCGCGCGACGTACAGTAAAACTACGCGACGTACAATTACAAAATAAATAAAAAAAATCAGTACCAAATTTATTAAAAAAAGTAGAAATTTAGGGGTTTTACATCCTACCCAACTTAAACGAATTTCGTCTTCGAAATTAAGAATTCGTAGGGGGTGAGAAGGCACAATGGTAGATAGAAGGGTTCCTTAAATGGAGGATATGATCACGGCATCATAGAAGGAAACGATGTATAATGAAAAAGATGGTTTAGAAAAATCATGATTTCGATATCGTGGAAAATAAAATTACGGTCATAGGTTTGGTATTGCATGAGAGTTGCTAATTGGTAAGCGAATTTGGCTCAAGATGAAACACGAAGGAAGCCTAGTGAGGAATGGAGTAGATTAAGATAAAATGATTAGTGACTTTGGAGAGATGGTTTCCTTAAAGAAGTTTATATGGTCGTAGTCTAGGTTGAGGATATGATTAAGAGACGATTGTAATCACTCTTAAATTCAAGTAATTAGAAAGTCAAGATTGTAGCTTTAGGGTCGAGGGAAAGGTCGAGTAGTTCAAGACAAAGATATAGTTACAGTGGGTGGTAATGGTCATGGTGATAGGACAGTTAGAGGAAGTTCTAGTATAATGCCTTCGTCCTTCTAAAATAGGTGAAGGCGAAAGCAATAAGGAGTTCAAAAGACGATATTATTGAGTACGAATACGTGGTTCAAGGACGACCGAAAAATTTCAAAAAGAGTTGCCAAGGCAGTCGCGGATGGGACTCTAAAGGACAAGTTTAGCTATGTCCCATCCACGTAGAACGATAGATATAAGCGAACCAAAGTGCACTCAGTTGATCAGACCATCATGCACCTGTTCTGATTAGACAATATGTTAGTGGGTGCGACCCAAATAATATATGTCTTGAACAAGCTCGATAAAGAATTGAGCTGGCAAAAACTAGGCTACAATAGCATCATTAGTGTTTGCAAAAACAAAAGTTGTTCTTTATTTCATAAACTTTGTAAGAAGATTACAAGAATTCTGGAAAAGTACAACTATAGAAATTCAATCTGAATGACGATCGCTTTATCCCTTGGACGATGTAAACTTTGAAGACGGTAGCCTCTAAAGATTGCAGCAGCACTTTGGCAAGAACTCCTGATATCTGGTGATGACCTCTGTGTATGTGTGATAATGAAGACTTGAAACTCTATTTATAGAGTTCTGGAAATAACTAACTTTTAGTTATTCTGAATTGTGCAGGATAGATTACGTAGACACTGAACTGCGCAAGCAATGAACTGCGCTGACAGTTACTCGATTATGGACCACCTGTATGTGACACGTGGCATTGTTTTGATTGAAATCTGCTTGGTCGTGTACAGACGGTTGCCACATGGTGAGTAATTGATGGCATGTAGGCCACGTGTAAATTGTCAGTTGTCTTGATGGAGTGCGCCACATGAACTGCACTGTCTTCAGTTTGTGCTGGCTTGGATCGCGCAGCAGAGAGTCTGGCAGATTATGCTGGCTGTACAGCTATCCTCGAGCGCTGTGCGGCACGATAAATGAACAGTTTCCTCGTTCTTCAGGCTGTCAGCTGTCAGAAGATCTGATTTTCTGTCAGATAATGATAACGTTGCCAGGTCAGCTTGCGCACTTGGATGAGTGCGTAGTTCAGCCTGCGCAGTTGAGGTATTGCGCAATCTGTCTTCTGCACAATTCATTTTGAAGGGTGCACAAGTTGATTTTCTTTACCTTTTTGATGGGTGCAACTTGATTTTTAGGACCTACAAGAACCCCTTCAAAGTTTTCGAAGTTTGAAAATATTCAAAGCTTCGAAATACTTTGAATTTTGATTTTAAAATCAAGTTGTGCAAGTAATGCCCTGTCTGCGCAATTGGAGGAATTAGTTCCTATTTCTTCGGCGCAATCTGAGGCGTCTGTTTACTTTCAAAAAACTATAAATAGTTCTCTTTGTTCTTTCTGCTATTCTTTACTTGCTTCCAAACGTTTGAGAGAGAAAACTCCTGAGCCAACTCCGACCCTTCTCCGTCTTCTCCGTCGACACCAATGGCTCCGAAACGCTCCGCCGCCGAGAAGGGCAAAGCCCCTGCTGAGTCTTCGACTCGGGCTGCGCTTCGTATTTCTCGTCACGAAATCGGTCATCCCGCACTGCAAGGTAGTGAACTCGAACAAAAACCCTTTTTAGGGTTCTTTGACATTGTTGAACCTTCGAACTTTCACTTTTTAGAGATTTGGTTGAATTGTGCCGCCCTGTTTAGGGCTTTGGTTGTATAAACTCAATAGTTTTCATTTTTATGAAAGCTATTTTCTTGCGCAATCGGTAGAAAGCGCTGGCAAATGTTCAGCGCAATCTGCTGATTTGCGCAAGGCTGTCCAGCACAAACTGATGCTTTGCGTAAGTTATTAAGTGCAATCTGATGACTTGCGCAAGTGGATGAGTTGACGCAGTTGGATACTTTGCGCATGTAGACTGCATCAGCATAATCTGACTCTTGCGTAATTTGCTGATTTTTGAACAGACTCTTTTGACTTTGCATGTACTGAATTCTGTCTTTTTGTTTGATGCAGTCAACCCCAGGGAAGACCCGAATTATGAAGTCTTTGCAGGGACTTTAGCTGAGCCAGAGTTTAAGAAGGATCTGTCTCATGTGATATTTCCTCAATATGCTCTGCCATCTTTCCGTCAAGCCATCTTAGTAGCACAAGACAACGAAACTTTATTGAGTCTGATGAACGGGCAGCCACTGCAATATGCTGACACCGTTACTCATAAGAAGCCTTTATTTCTGTTCAGTGATGCTCTTGATAAGAGTTCTCAGCCGAGACCTCGAGTCGAATAAAGACTCTTTCAGAAAGGTGAGAAGAGGATATTATTACCAGACATTGCCAGGTGCCTCCCTCTATCCCGCTATGCTCATACGAGCTATCCCAGGAGGATGGACTGGGATATTACTCCTCTCCAGTAAGCCAGAATAGGAAATATTTGTATGAAAAAAGGACCGAATCATAAGGATATGTTCTATAGATCCTCTGAGCATCACAGCTCCTTGCTCAAAGAATTGAATCCTGACTGCATTCCACCGGAGAACTCCTCCCTGCTGCTGCCAGTTAGAACACCGATCTTTGCGAATGAATTTACGAAAGTCGAAGGAAGATATCCGGATCAGGACATCCGGTTGACAGGTCTGGTGAATCCAGATAACAAAAGATGGAACTGCATAACCAATTGGATATTGGTTCAGTTCGAAGAGAAGCTCAAAGAGATTGAGCTGTACCAGGCAGTATACTGTACCGTATACGGATTCCAATCCAACCCTCATCTGGTTCTCGCTTTGGCGGAGAGGTAAAATTTTAGGACATGGACTTTCATGACACCCTGTGGAGAAAATGGACTAGCTCTTCATGAGATGAAGTATATCTCGAGCTTACCAATGGGAGACTTCCCCTATGAAGAATTTGTTCCAACCAATGACGAGTTGGACCGACTTCATCGGGAGAATGCTGAGATGGTGGCCGTTTTTGAAGAACTGCTATGCCACTATAAGATTTGCTCCATGTATTACAAGAGTAGTTCCTCTGGTACTTGCTACTCGTCAAAGTGGTTGCCCTATCTCTTCCTTAACCACATCATCGAGAAAAAGACTAAGGATCACGATACATGCAATCCTACCTTCTTCAAACCACTCAGCCATAGTGAGGTGATAGGATTGATGGAGGAAAACAAGGAAATGGACATTAAGGTTGATGACGAACTTCAATACCCTCCTTTTAAGACAGGAGATTTTATTGAAAGTTTTATGAGAATGGGCTATAGGCCCATGTCAAAGGAAGCTCAACTGGCGGGTTTTCTTACATATTGGCTCCGACGATTCGTCGTTCCCGGGGCGAGCGCCGTAGATCGCTTCCATCGCGGCGTGCTCTTTGCTGTCGTCCATCTAGTCTTTCGCTACCGGATGGATCTGCTATCGACGATGACCTGCAGAGTGAACGCGGGTCTTCGTCTTTTTGTCCATTCAATGCTCAAGGGGAAAGGAGAGAAAGGGAACTTCCCTCGGCTGGAGCTTCCCTACACTTATTTGTTCGGATGGTTGCTTCTGCACCATCCTTCATTGATGAACCCCGATATGGGGACGGTCAGCGGAAGCTTCTTACGGAGATTCTCAAGGAGCAAATGGATATATACCAGCCTAAGAGATTGCAGACGAGCCCTGAATCTCGGGAAAGGGTGGAATTTCTATTGTGTTCCCCCTCCGACTGGTTATGAATATATGTCTACAAATCTGGTTGATCTTGGGAGGCAGCCTTAGGGTCGTGTAGTATTTGATTGGCTGAGGACAATTAGGCCGTCACACTTGGTTTATAGATTTGAAGATGAATGTTACTTGGAACCATATCTTCCCAGCCGATTTGCTCGTTAATTCGGCTATGAACAGTCCCACGTGGGTAACGCCATAACGTGCCTGCAAGGACAAGGTTATTTGATCGATGGCGCCAGGGCTTGGGCTTATTATAACGCTCGAAACACAAGAACAATGTTCTCGATGCTGACGAAAAATGACCACGACCCGCGGATGCTGTACACATATTCCATCTTCTACACATCGGCAAACACCTTTGCTGAGAATTTCTGTCTTGCCGATAGCTTCGCGACGGCGACTAGATTGAAGAAAGGAACAACTGTTGTGGTGGCTCCTGGCAACGAAGAAGAACGTGAACCGGCCGATGTGCCGTTGGAAGCTTCTAGGGAGGCAAACTTCCCAGAAGAAGTCAACGAGCCATTGTGCATCTCTTTAAAAGTTGTCAAATCTCCCGCCAAGGAGAGGAAGAGAAGGAGAGAAAAACCTTCTTCTCCAGTCGGAAAGAAGAATCTTGTCTTGGAACCATCAGAAAGGGTCACGACCCGATCACAATCTCGGCAGCAGGCCGAATCAATTCAGAGAGAAGAAGCGACCACCCCAACTTCTATTCCAAGACCAGACAATGTTATAGATGTAGAGAGTCCAGAGAGACCTCTACATAGAAAGAAGTTAGTCCTCCGGAGAAAGAAGGTAGTCACTCCTCGACCTATGTCATCGGTCGTAGCTAGTGCTATTGCCGGAGTTACAATGTCATCTCCTACTCCTGTCCCTGAACCCATGCAGGAAACTCCTAGTCCAGAACAGAGAGATGAAGCTGTAGAGCCCAGGGAAGACATTGTGGAGAGAGAGGATAAAGTTTTGCGATCTCCTTCACTCGCAGTGGGAACCACACAGCTTCCTGCTACACCAGGAACACTCCGTGAAGAAGAAGATCTTTTAATGGTCGATGCATTGAATGATTGCAACTTCGGCCTGCAGTATGATGTAAATTCGGCCGTCGCAACTGACAGCGAAGAAGCACCGGAGGACAGTGTGAGTAATAAAAACACATCAACAGAAGCTGTTGATGATACTTTAAATCCAGAAGAGGACGCTAATGTCCATGTATCCTCGGAAGCTGTTGATGACACGCTGAATCCTGAAGAGGATATTGAGGTACAGCTGTCTCCAGAAAAAAATACGGGTGAAGAAGTAGCACCTGAAGAAACTACTCCTGCTGATCCCAAAGGTATTAAATGATTTTATCAACCTTCTTTTCATAGATTCAATAGCTAACATCTATATTTTTTATCCATGCATAACTTAAATCTTCCCCGGTTCCTCCCATATGCACAGACATAGTGCCAATAACGGCTATAGCTAGTGGTAGTCAACATTTTTCGGGTGGCTCTGAGGCCGGTAGTAGCCAGGCAGTAATGTCTGAGGCTACTTCTGCTAGATTGAAACCTGTGCCAACAGATGACAGACTTGTTGCTGAACCAAGTCATGGTAAGATTGCCTTTTACTTTTGATCCTTTTCGATTAGTTGCAAAATGAAACCAAAATGATAAGGTTCATTTGATTTTGCAGAAGAACATCTGGGAGGGGTAGCCAGCTCTACCATGGATCCCGTGTCTAAAGAGCCCTCTACTCAAATGGAAGAAGCTGAACGTAACACCTGTTGCTGCTTCGACGTCTATGGGAGTAGCTGCTACTCCTGGTGCTCTGGCTACTAACCGATTTATCATTAGCTCCTTCAGCAACCTTTTCTTTAATTCGTTGAAATCCTTAGTAGATAGGGTGATAGAGAAAGAAGATGCTGGTTTCTCTACAGTTGGAGGTCCAACTTCCTATTTGATCAATGCCATCTGCAGTCAAGGCGACGAAGCTCAAGCCATTTTTCTTGAATATGTACTAGATGAGCTGGAGGCATCGGTTAAGATTTACAAAGAAATTAATAGGGGGAGATGGAGCTCTTGGTACAGGCTGAATTTGAGAAGAGTCACAAGAAGTTGCAGTTGCGAAGGTTGATCTCCAAGTTCTTTTGGACACTTTCTCTACTAAGTCAGCTGAGTATAATTCCCAAGTGGAAACAATAGCATCTGTTGCTGAGGAGAAGGAGAAAAAAGTTGTTGAGCTGCAAGCAGAATCTGCCTGTCTTCAAGAAGAACTGAGACTTGTTCAGCTTGCTCTGGAGGATGAGGCCACACAACATCAGGCTGCAGTTCAACAACTGAACGCTCTGACTCAGGAAAGAGATAAGTATGTCGCAACTCATCAAGATGAAATCTCTCGCAGAATAGTAACCATGCTATCTTTCGACGATAAGTCTGGGATGGAGGAAGCTAGGAAGCGAGTGATGGACTCTCATGACGAGCGACTGCAAACTTTAAAGCAGCAGATGACTAGCTTGATGACTCCGCCAGCAGAATGAGAAAGACTTTTTGTATCTTCACTTTTTGTGATATGTAATTTTGTAATGTCTTTCAATTTTGATCAATCAATAAAAAGACATTTTCTTGGTGGCTCTATTATTTATTGTATATCTTATTCAGATATAAATAATAGCGATAGAAAATACATTCAGAGATGCAAGACATGATATATTTCTTGATTTTAGAAAATAATTATATTCAATTATATCTGCTCAAAGGTAATGTGGACATGGCAGATTATAATTTGTTGAATATCATTATTTCAGTAGACAATGAAATAGATGATTCTTCAAAATGTGTGAACGAAATGAATGAACGGATGAACCGTCAGGATGAACGGATGAACCGTCAGAAAGATGAAATGAAGGGCAAACCGTCAAGTGAGTGGATGAACGGGTGAACCGTCGGATGTATGTGATGAACGGGTGAACCGTCGGATGGATGAAATGAACGGGCGAACCGTCAGATGAATATAATGAACGGGTGAACCGTTGGATGGATGAAATGAACGGGCGAACCCTCAGATGAATGTAATGAATGGGTGAACCGTCAGATGAATGTAATGAACGGGTGAACCGTCAGATGAATATGATGAACGGGCGAACCGTCGGATGAATATGATGAATGGGTGAACCGTCGGATGAATATGATGAACAGACGAACCGTCATATAAATGTGTCGCTTCATTGTCTTGCGACTCTCTGTCTATAAATAGAACAGAAAATCAGATGAAATGATCACTTTCACTTTTCAACATAAAGATGTCGTCTGAAGATGCATCCAAGAAGGCTGAGATCACCCCGAAGGTTGAAGCGGCTACTGAAGAACGTCTAGTCGAGCCGGCCCAGCCAAAGCAGACAGAGGCAGGCGAAGGTTCATCTGCACCCAAGCCGCCAAAGGACATCTTGGACTTCCTTCTTGAACCAGGAAAGACTGAAGAAGAAGAGGCCATGAGAATGGCTGCTTGCAAGTTCCTGGTGGGTTCGAGCAAGGATGTTCTCGGCTCTTTTGCCGATTATGTCTTCGATAAGGACGGTAGTGTCCCGCATCCCAATTTTGAGAAGGATGATAGTGACCTTCCTTGATATTATGTACTATCATTCATGATAAAATAAAATTGAATTTTATTTATGAACTTGTCTGATGATTACAAGCAATGTCTTTTACATTTACACATAATACTTTTTGAGGAACTTGCCATTGATAGCCATCATTGCAACTCTGCCGTCTAGCTCTGTGAGTTGATATGTCACGCCCCAGAACCAGAATACTGGAGAGCGGGGGCAGACATAGCCAGCTACGTATATTGAAATAGAATACATCTCAACTATACGGTCACGGCTGTCTAGATATGAGGGTTTACTACAAGCCAGCAGTCTCTTAAGGTCAAGCCTATTGTCTCAATCTCAAGCAATTAACAGAGTTACAAGATATTAGAACATCAAATATATATATATAAGGCGTCCCAAATATTACATATTGGATGATCATGAAGCTAGTCGTACAAAATGATAGGACTAGCAAGAGTTCAGTCATACATGATCAACCCTAGGATTTGTTAATCATGTTTACAGCCCGTAGGCAGACAGTAAGCAAATGTGCATCGAGCTAACAGGTGCTCGTCGGCTAAATGCCTCAAAAGAATAAATTTACATATAAGTGGGTGAAACAAAAAGGAAAACCCACTCTTGGCCCGGGTTCCGTCTAGTTGTCACCATTGGGCTGGAAGCTCGGTAGATCCTCGGAAGCTGCTCCGAAATCTGGCCACACAAAATCAGCTGGGTCAAACCCCAGAAAGAGCAAGTGCCACAAAGGAGGCCACAAATAAGAACAAAAGCCAGCATATCAGAACATAAAGAATAAAAGAAGTACAAGTAGTAAAGTACACAGGGCGATAAACGACTAGGGACGTGGAACCATTCCGGGAGCCAGGTTACAATCCTTAAACCAAACAATGACCGGGATTGTAACCCTTCGCCTGAATAGCTCTCTGTCTCTACTCATTTATCGTTAAGATAAGTGAAACAAAACATGCTCAGGAGATAGCAGGTACTGGAGCTAGACAAGATTTGGACAAGGCTGGACACCATCCATTCACAATCGGCCAAGCAAGTACTACGGCTTACTACTTTAACTAACTAGGGTTATCACAAGCCTAATTACTAACAAGATGCAAGTGAGAATTCCAGTCCCAAGCCCTGCAGACTATCCATTTATCCTTCCGCGGGTTGAGAGTTATAGGTGGGTACATTGCCCGGGAGACAAATGTACCCTTAGGTGACTTAGAGGGTGCAATACATGACAGTGTGCTGGAATTGTGCTCTACTCGTCGGCAAGCTACAAGTCCATTAAAGTGCCCAGATAACGAGATTGCCTGTGACTGGGAATTCTCCATGTTCTAGTTTGATCTAATCATTAGCCTAATCCAATTTAGCGCGAGTCCCTGGCCGTGGTACCCAGGAAGTCACGTCCTAGACATGATGCAAGACAAGACAAGTGGATTGTACAAGCAAGCAAGCAGGAGCACCCACGGTGTCAAGTTGATTATACGAGTCAAGTTACAAGTTACAAGTCAAGTCAAGAGTGTGCCGCCACGGGCCACTATCAAGTTATCAAGATAATTCATGTCAGGGCACTATCAGGAGTGCGCCACTACGGGCCACTATCAAGTCAGGTTGGTCATGTCAGGAGTGCACCACTACGGGTCGCTGTCGTGTTATGCTAGTTCCTTGTCATGCCATGCCATGTACAATAGTCATTCCAAACATATTAAGTAAAATCAAGTTCATGACAAAAGGCGTAAGGATATAAAATGGACGTAAAATATCTAATAAAATACCAATATATATAGGACTATAGAAGAGCCAAGCTTAAAGAAATAACCAAAACTCCAAAAGCCAATGGATTGCGCAAGGGGTCAGGGAGTTGGATTGCGCAGGTGTCAGTTGCGCAGGGTGCCAAGTACGCAGGGGCACAGGGCACAGGGGCAGATTGCGCATGAACAGACTGCGCAGAAGTGAAATGCGCATGGGTGGATTGCACAGGAACAGACTGCACAGAAGTCAACTGCGCATGGGTGGATTGCGCAGGAACAGACTGTGCAGAAGTCAACTGCGCATGGGTGGATTGCGCAGTGGTTACTTTGCGCATGGCTGGCTTGCGCATGGATGGCTTACGCCAGCGCAATCCAGTACAACGCAAAGCACTGGCTGAGGTCATGCGCAATCGGCCCTGCGCTAAAGAGCACAGGCCGGGGGTGCGCAATCGGCCATGCGCTAAAGAGCTCAAGGCAGAAGGATGTTCTTCCTGGCCGAGAGCAGGTCCAAGAACACCAAGAACTTCAATTCTTCATAACTTTGTCAAATCAAAACCAAATCTAGATTTTCAAAGTTCTAACTTGAGTAAAATTGAATTCTCTTCCATATGGAAGCATCAAAACATACAAAAATCAAAGTTTAATAGATCAAAACCAAGGATTTTCGAAAATGGTTAAAACCTAGATCTAGAAGAATGAAAGCTCCAAATCATAAAATGTCAAGTTCTAAAGTTGTTCTTCATGGCCTAATCTAGTTAATGGACAAATAAAAAGTGGTGCTTATTTGATGGCAAGGTGCACTTGCCTATAGGTTGGGGAGTTGTGTGGAAGAAGGAAGAAGAAGAAGTAGAAAGAAATTAATGGAGTTTATGGAGGAGAGAGAAAAGGTTGGTAGGTTTTAATGAGGGTGGTTGTGATGGAATGGAGGTGGAGAATAGGCTAAGGTGTTCCACTCATGATGAACCAAACCAAATCAATCCAACTCCACAAAATAAAACCAAGCCATGGTCCAAACCCATTTACGAGAAACCAAAATCCGCAAGTCGAGAAAATAAAATATGTGCCAAAATCAAATTACGAGTACAAATACGAAATACAGAAAATGGGGGTGACAAGTTGATAGGCTCCATTTGAGAAGACTTTGCTCATGATGTAAGGACCTTCCCACTTTGCATCGAACTTGCCTTTGCTCATGTGAGTCATAGTCATAGGACGTCTGACTGTTAAAATGAGCTCTCCTTTCTGAAAGACTCTGACCTTAACTTTGCGATTGAAAGTCTTCGAGATGCGGGCTTGGCATAACTCAATATGCTGTTGAGCCAATAGCCGCTTCTCGTCGAGCGCTTCTAATTCTTGGAGTCGAAGAAGGTCGTTGTTCTCTGTAGTGAGCTCGTTGGCGATAGCAATCCTCAAAGACGGAATTTGAAGTTCCAGGGGTAGAACTGCTTCATAGTCGTATACCAAAGAGAAAGGTATACAGCCTGTAGGGTTGCGGACCGTAGTACGGTAGGCCCATAGACATTCTCTAAGCTTTTTACTCCAGTTTTGTTTGTTAGTAGATACAAACTTTTTGAGGAGCTTGATGATAGTCTTGTTGAAAGCTTCAGCCAAGCCATTAGCAGCAGGATTATAAGCTGTCGAAGCGACATTGTCAATCCGGTGATCGTCATAGAACCTGGTAAACTTTTGACTGATGAACTGAGGTCCATTGTCATGGATGATTCTTCGAGGTACACCAAATCTATAAATGACATGGTGTTTGACGAAGTTGATGACACTGTTAGTCTTAACTTCAACCAATTGTATAGCTTCAGCCCATTTGGAGAAGTAATCGGTTATTGCCAGCATGAACCAATATCCTCTAGAAGAAGGAGGATTGATGGGACCATTAATGTCCATGCCCCAAGTGTCACAACCCGTACCCACCGTGAGGGTACGAGTACGTAACAGCGCCTAGCCTACGCCGCAGTGTCGGCGATAAAACGCTGTCCTTGGTCATGAACTATAACATGAATATACTCTCCAAAAAGGAGGCCAACACAGAGGTACAACTCAATCACAATCTAAGGTAGAATATAGCACGATGGAAATAGATAAGAAATCCTCAACTGAGGTACAGAAGAATGAAATAACATAGTCTCAACAACTACCAGACTCAACATCTCTAAAATATACAACTCTAAAAATAAGACAACAGCTAAACATGAAAAGAAAGAACAGTCTAAGCTATCTACACTATGCAAGGTATCGTCCTCAGCAGCTGCCTGAACCTCTCCTGGGGTCCAGGTCGCGAGTGTCAACTAGGCAAGCTCCAAGTAAGGGGTGCAGGGTTCCTCATTATCCTCTGTAAAATTTTCAACAGGTCCAGTCAGGACGGGAGCGAGCACAAAATATCTCACGCAGTTCATATCATGTTAGGAAATTTAAAGCATGCAATAGAGTAAGGTACAGGAAACGCTGAAAGAAGAATGTATATGAAAACAGCAGAGATTTGATAATGGAAAATATCTATATATGATAAGTAAGAACTGTAAGCAACATGTGATTTAGAGCACAATATGGTTATGTAAACGGGTTAGGTTATACAATAAAATAGGACTCCTTTGTACGTGGGTGTACAATGGACATATACAATTTCTGATACAATAGGATTGATCACATAACCATTTCTACTCTCCCTCCCCAATCATTACACAAGGATCCAATTCAGTTACGTTACCTTATACAATAGCTTGTACAATGGCTTGTACAATGGCTCAATGTGATAATGAGAGTACAATATGCACAATGAGTGTACAATGATAAGGGTATTCAATAAATACAATATGTAAGTGAAACGTACATCACAATATGTATTTAGTGAATACAAGGAGATAAGATCTCAGAAGAAGATCCATATAGTACCAATCTGTGATAACGATCGTGTCAGCATCAAGTACAGTAATCTAGAGCAAGAATGTAAATCCAGACAAGTATGAAACGGTCAGAGAATGTACTCGCCTGGTATCTAAATAGCTGTGAAAATGTACTGTCCGAGATGAGGTACCTGGCTCCTAGTTAGAGCAACACAAGTCACAACAAGTCCAGAATGGTAATAAATGCACTACAATGCGTTCTACATGAATCTAGGTCAATCTAGACCAAAGTCAACTCTTGGTCAACTCTGGTCAACCCTAGAAGTCAAACTAGGTCAACCAAGTCAAACCTAAGTCAACTAGTCTATTCTAGGTCCAACAAGCCATTCTAGGTTCTAACAAGACTAATCTAGGCTTACTAGGCAATATCATGCCCTAACAACCATAACACATCTACACAAGATATTATCTATATCTAAACAATACACATATTGACAAGGCTATATAATGTATCTTAGAAATACATTACCTATAGCCACCATACAATATCACCCATACACTATATCATATATATAATACATTATATCATATGGTATCATCCATACACTATATATATCTAACATATATATATAAAAGCACACACACTCATATCTATAGGAAACTTATATATATATATATATATATATATATATATATATATATATATATATATATATATATATTTTATATATATATATATATATATATATATATATATATACACATAGGAAAGGAGAGAGAGGGACACATGATATTCAAGTGTGTGATGAGTGAAAGAGGGTGAACTGTCAAGAGGACAGTGTGGCATGGCATGAGTGTTGTGAAAATTGAACAGGAAAACAGTGTGGCATGTTACAGGAATTCAGTGAGCTAACAAGGCAATGTGGCATGGCAACTTGTGTGTGTGTGTGTGTGTGTGTGTTAGTCATGAGTGAGAGTGTGTGTGATGAGTGAGGCATGAGAGTTCAATGTGTGGGTGAGGCATGTGTTTACTGTGTGTGAACAATCCTGAAATCAGTCAATGGAAAACCTGTGCAATTATCAGTGAAGTGCAAAAAGGAGAAAAACAATGGCAATTAACAAAAGGAATTCAGTGAAAGGTTTGATATTATGAAATAATGCAAGTAGTGTACTTAACTATAATGAAATCTGGGAAAAACAGGGAATGCAACCTGGAAAACAGTGAGTGTACTAAGCTGAAAATTAGTGAACATTTGCACATATGTAGCAGAAAAAATTAGTGTAAAAGAAATCTGGAATTTAAACAGCTAACCAAATCTCTTGACAGTGAGACATGAACCTACCAATTCAGTTCAACATTGCATTTAACAGTGAAAAAAAGGCAAGCAGTGAGTTAACTCATATCTTAGTTTTAAATATACATAGGAAGCAAGTCAATGTGAATGTAAACCATTCATCCAAACTCAGATTTAATACTCATAGGAAAAATCAGTTCAGATAAGAAAAGGATAATCAGTGTATTGATTCTCAGGTTATATTAGAAATCTGGGAATGAACTCAGGTTATTAGATAACCTGTCTCAGTTTCCTATTCTCTGGAATTAAGGGAAACAATCAGTAAAAAGGAAATCAATTCAAGATGATATTTAAGAACCAATCTCAGGTTTTATTAGAACACATCTCAGTTCAACATACTCAAGTATTGACAGTTTGTATTTCGAAACCAACCCATTGCATAATTCCTCATTCATGAACCAAAGCCTAATTCTCATTGAAACATGAACTAGTAATAGGAGGAAAAACCCTTAATCAGTAAAGAACCACACTAACTGGAAATTAAGAATTTAGGGAATTGGAACACATGTATCAGCTACTTGAACCCCAATCAAATGTTTAATTTCTCATTTATAACCCAAAAACCACATTCGAATGTAAATACTGTATTAACCCAAAACAACTAATATGTGGGGATCAAAATCAGTAAAAATATTACTAAAACAAGGATTAAATTATTAGGAAATTAACTGGGAAAAACCATGTATCAGCTCGTATCAGAAAATGCCATTCAAAACCTCATTCGAACCAAATATTCCAACAAAACTTATTCTATTGTGAAAACCTAAACTAGCATTGATTATATAGCATAATTAGGATTAATTTATCAACTAAAACGTGCATTAAAACTAATTAAAACGAAATGAAACAGGGAACAAAACTTACACTGTCACACGCACACAGTGCATAACACGTGCACAGGCAATATCATGTCCGACACGACACGAGGGATCGAACCACTTGGGGAACCCCGTGTCAGTCGTGGACACGTCACGTGTGTCGAATCTCGTGGGTCGAAACGCTGTGTGCACAGAGCAGTGCCGCCCGAGTAGCAGGGCATGCCACCTGCCCGCGCGCGCGTGTACACGACCGCGTGTACGTGTCAAAAAACCGACACGACATAACATGAAAACGTGTTCAGAACACAAAAAATGCACAAGCGAGATCAAATCCTAATTTCCTATTCAAACACAATCCTAAAATTAGGTCGAAATGCCCTTTGAGGCATTTCACCAAACACCTACACACATGGGTTGATACGTGTCCGATACGGACACGAAATGGACTCGAATTCTAGGGGTAGCTATTCCTACAGCTAGGTTAGGGCTAAGACATCCTAGAAATGCAATTAAACAGAAATTACATGGAGTAGATTGAAATATACCTATTGATGAGGAAAGGGTCAAAATCCCCAAATGGAAAGGGTTCCTCAAGCCACCAAAATCCCACAAATTGTTTCTTTTCTGCAAATACTCATTACCAACAGCAAGTAGACTAAAATTAAGTCCTATTGTAATTGGTTTGGAGGAAAATGGAGTTGAAAATAGATTTTCTATGATTTTAGAAAGATGGAGACTCACCTCTTCCAAAATAGCAAAAAAATTCCTAAGGAGGCTAGCCCTAATTTCTAGGAGGGAATTAAATAGGGGGAAAGGATCAATGTGGCTGCCATGAGTGATTAGGGTTAGGGTTGGTTCATGGTGTGGGCCTATGGGCTATAAGTCTCAAGTCATTAGTCATGACTTATGAAATCATAAGCCATTCTAGCCTAATAAGTTCCTAATCTCTCCAAACAAGTTTCAATGAGTTAAACCTTACTAACTTAGGTCAAACCAAGGTTACTTAACCTAACCAAGTGGCCATAACCTAGGTTAGTCTCTAGGTTAGTCTTCTAGTCAACACTAGTCAAAGTCCACTAAAACACCAAAATCAATTATACTAAAAATCACTAGAAATCATATTAATTATAATAAATCTAAATAATAAATAATAATTCCAAATAATTCCCAAAATTACAAAAATGACTAAAATATCCCTCAATTTAGAAATGATAAATGAAATACCCTAATCACATAGCTAGGCTCTAGGGTTACACTAGCAAGACACCAAATCATAAGTCATGATTTAAAATAGTTTTAAAATGATTAAAAATCAATAAAAATCATAGAAACTTTTAAATACCATAATTAAATAAATTAAAATACAAAATTTCAAAATTACCCTCATTTGGAAAAATTGGGTGTTATACCAAGCTTCAAAAGGCCAGGAAGCAGCAGTCGGATGAAGGAATTTCGATGGTTGATGAATGAAATCTGCATGGATTTGACAAGCTCGACATTTACTTGCATATTCGATGGCACTAGATACCATAGAGGGCCAGTAGTAACCCATGCATCGGATACGATCCTGTAGCTTAGGACCGGGTTGATGTGCTCCGCTGACACCATCATGAGCTTCACGCAATACTTGTTTCGCTTCATCACCAGCAAGACAGCACAAGTGTAAGCCGTCATAAGTTTGCCGGTAAAGAGTTTTGGTGGTCTGATTGTAGTAGAATCGCAGAGATCGTCGACGAATACTCGTAGCTTCCGTAGGATCTTCAGGAAGTATATCATGAACTACGAAGTCGATAAAAGGAGTTCTCCAATCTTTATTGATAACATTGGTTTCAGTAAGATTAATGAACTCAATATTACGATTGTTTTCGACGCATAACAATTCCCGATTAGAGATAACCACCACCTGCTGTCTTTTGATAGGGATGGCTAAGACTGCTGCAAGATTGGCCAAAGCATCGGCTTCGGTATTGCAAACTCGTCGGACATATTCAATAAAGAATGCTTTGAATGATGTAACCAAGTTGATTGCCGCTTCATAGTAAGGTACTAGATCTTGATGGCGAGCTTCATAGGTTCCTCTAACCTGGTTAACAACCAGCTTAGAGTCACCATAAACTTCAAGATATTCGACATCCAGTTGTTTAGCTAACTGAAGACCAATGAGTAGAGCATTGTATTCTGCTACGTTGTTGGAACAAGGTTCAACTAAGGAGTAGGCTCTTTGATTAGCTGACCCGTCTGGAGAAACAAGGACAACTCCAACTCCTGCGACAATGGTACCATTGGGTCCGATCCTGGATGCACCGTCAAAAAATAGACGCCAAGTAGGAAATTCCTCAGAGATCATATTTGATTCCAGTGTTTCGTCTGGAATTTTATCATAGAGTTTAGATGTCTCCGGAACAGGATGAGCTGCTAAGAAATCCGCTAGTGCTTGACCTTTGACAGACTTTTGAGGAACATATATCATGTCATATTGGGCTAGCAGAATGGCCCATGTAGCCAGCCGAGAGTTGAGTGTGCTAGGCTTCTTCATCAGTACCCGAAGAGGATTAACTCGGGATATGACATGAATAGTTTGGCCAATGATGTAATGCCGAGTCTTTTGAACAACAAACATAAGAGCTAGGCATTCTTTTTCGACCGGACTATAACGGTGTTCGGCACCAATCATAGAACGACTGAGGTAATAGATGGCTTGTTCATGACCTTCTTTGTTCATTTGGGCAAGTAAAGCACCCAATGAATGATCCATGGCACGGACATACATTAAGAATGGTATGCCTGAGATTGGTGGCACCAAGACTGGTGGGTTCATGAGATATCGCTTTATGTCATCAAATGCTCATTGACATTCTTCGGTCCAAATGAAAGATACACCCTTCTTTATTAGCTGATTAAATGGTCTGCAGCGTCCAAACAGATTCGAAATGAACCTCCTGATGTACGCAAGCCGACCTTGGAATCCTCGTAGCTCTTTTAGGTTGCGTGGAGGACGCATCTCTTGAATGGCTTTGATCTTCTCGGGATCCACGTGTATACCCTTAGAGGTTATGACGAAGCCGAGAAATTTGCCACTAGAGACACCCAAGAATGACTTAGTGGGATTCATTTTGAGTTGATGTTGGCGCATTAGATTGAAGATAGTTCTCAAATCTTGGATGTGATCTTCCTTCAGACGACTCTTGACAGCAATATCATCAACGTAGCATTCGACAGTCTTGTGCAGATGATCTCGAAAGATGGTACTCATGGCTCGTTGGTAAGTTGCACCAGCATTCTTGAGACCAAATTGCATTACAGTATAGCAGTAGACTCCGCGAGGAGTGCGGAAAGAAGTATGTTTTTCACCTTCAGGAATCATTCGAATCTGATTATATCCGGAGAATCCATCCATGAAAGATATTCTTTCGAACCCACAGGTGTTGTCGATCATGACGTTCGTGATTGGGAGAGAAAATTCATCTTTTGGACATGCTTCATTAAGATCCCAAAAGGATAGAGATCAGCAACCTCCTTTTGAACATCTCCATTATCATTGACATATTTGAAACATCGATGGAGAGTCGAAGGAACAATGTTGTGTTCATGTAAGAATGGGCTCTCCAACAGAGCATTGTAAGAACAACCATGGTTGTCAATGATGTAGAAGGTCACCTTTGTGCGGAGATTGCCTATTTGGAATTTTAGGCGAATCTTGCCCAGAGGCTCACTCCTTCCCTGGTTGAACCCGAGGATGGTGGTGATTGTACTGGAGAGAGTGCACTGGGATCTTCAATGCATCTAACATTGTCTTTGGCATGATGCTAAAGGCAGACCCTGAATCTATCAGAATACGATCGACTTTTATCGAGTCGACATATCCTGTATAGTGTAGAGGACGATCGTGCCTATTGTCTTCCATCAGCATGTCATCCTATATGAAGATAATGTTTGGAATCAACTCCAACACACTATGACAATGGAGACAAGAGACAGGCTCTGCTTTTGGCTTCTTCAGAAGGGCTAGACAGGTTTCTGCCTGCATGAGAGCCTCACTCAGAGTTTCTCGAGTCTCTTTAGAGAGGCGCGAGAGCTCGAAAATTGACAGCCGGGCCAGTGTATTAGCTAGTTGAGCCAAGATATCAAAGTTATAGGGCTTTTCAAGTCCAGAAGGAGATGCCTTCTTCAAAGGTTTATCAAAGCAGACTTGTTGTTTGCCTTTGTCAGCGAATGTCGGCTTGGGAGGAGTAGACTCTACAACCAGTGAGGATGCAGTAGGAATATCCTCAGTAGAAGCAGGTTGCACTGGAGCAGACTCCGAAGAAGAAGTAGGATTCTCCTGAGCTTCGGGATAATCCTTTAGAAAAGCTTTCCCTGATCTGGTGCCCAGCAGGATTTCCTCGTCAACTATGGGGTCAAAAGACACCATATTGCAGATCTTTGTTTTGCTTTGGAGCGGTCTTTCTTCTTGGAGGAGGAAGAGGGAACTTCGAATTCTGAAGCAAGATCAGGGTGAATTCACATAATCTTGCCATTGTCAAGAGACAAGGGGATAAGACCTTCACTTCGTGGAGGAGGGAGATTCTCGATCTCGAGAGTAGCTTTGGAGATAGGAATGACACCATGTTGTACCATCTGCGGAGGGAAGTCACCGAACTGAACTGAGACCATGTTTGCGGTAACCATCTTCTCGTCTTGTTGCAGAGTGACAACACCAGCGTTGACTAATTCCTAAATTTTGCCTTTGAGCACATAACAAGCTCGAGTGGGATGCCCAATGAACCTGTGATAGACACGGTACTTAGGATGATCAGTTTTGTTGACCTCATCAGGCTTCTTCGGATCTGGGAGCTGGAGCTTATTGCTTTTAATTAAGCAATCAAAGATGCTCACGGTGTTATTCTCGTCAAAGGAGTATTCTACTTTCGGACGAGGTTCCCTTGCTGGAGGTGCTGAAGGAGTAGAAGTAGACATAGGTGGAGCTACGTTGACCGCCAAAGATTCTTTGTTCTTCAAGTTGATACCTGATGTCTGATGTTTATCCCGGTCGGGGTTAGACATGTGTACCCCTAGCTGCTTGAATTTGTCAGCACTAACTTCAGCTGCTTTAGCGTTGACAATGAAGGATGGCCAGTCTTGGAACTGAGTTGACCCTGTCCACATGCTGATGATAGGCAAAAGATTTGCCTTACAGGTGTCTATAGTCACAGCGGTCGGAGTTCCAGGAGGCATTTTTAAAGCTTCCCGGCGGAACCTTTCAATGAAACTCTCAGCAGTTTTATTGTGTCTTTGTTTGATTTTATTAAGGGCTGACATGGTCATGTCATTGATCCCCTCATAAAATCATTCCAAGAAGATCTATTTTAGACCTGAGAAGGAAGTGATACAACCATCGGGCAAGCTCCTGTACCAATCGTATGCAACACCGGCTAAACAGTCGACGAATACTCTGGTAAGAAGAGCGTCATTTGGATGAAGTTGGACAGTCATTACCTCGAAGTGGTTAATGAACTGACTGGGAGAAGTGCTTCCATCAAACAGCGAGATTGTTGGGATTTTGTACTTTGGAAGAAATGGGACTTTCTTTCATTCAACTGGGTAAGGTTGTTTGATCCCCAACCTCTGCAAATTGTCCTTCTCCTTGAAGGCCTCGAATTGAGTGCGCAGGAGTTTGACAGCTTTATTAGCATCCTCCAATGATGTAGAAGGAGCAGGCTGAATCAGAGTGTTAGGGGAAGGAACAGCGTGGTAAGCACTACCCCCAGCACCTGACTGACTGGGTGTAGGTTGAATCTGTACAGGAGGTATTTGAGGAGATGCTACCCCCAGCCCTGCATTGACAGGCACCGACGATGCTATGATCTCAGGATTTGCAACAGGTATAGTCGGTGGTACTCTATGTTGGGCCACAATAATAGAATGTATACTTGTAACCATTTCGGCCATAGTCTTCAGCTTGTCTTCTAGTGCAGCTATTCGCTGTTCTTGACTTGCTGAACTAGAAGCATCTGGGTCTTCAGTGACAACATAAGCTGTCACTTCTCTAGGTACAGTGGAGGATACTGTCTGTTCAGAACTTTTGCTGTATATATCATAGTCGGAGAAAGAATCATCTCCTGAGTGAGAATGAGAAAGATGACCGGAAGGATCTTGAAGATTCCTTTGACCGATTGTATCTCGGCTTTGGGATCGGGTATGTTGGAATACTCCATCAGAAGATTCTTGGAGTAGATCCAAATACCGCTGGCTTGGGTTGCGAGGGTTGCCGTGCTTGGAGCACTTTCTACCCCCAGTGTCTCGGAAAGTTATGTTGACAGAAGCGTACAAAACTTCATCTTCATCTTCTGACATAGGTTCAGAGGTTACAAAATTCAAACGATCGAAGACAGATCGTTTTGTTGTCTGACAGCAACACTTGATGATAACCTTGTGATTGCAATGGTGTCCAAGTGGTTGCACTGGAGGTGTTGAAATGTTATCCCATTTTTGCTTGAGGTGTTCTCGGAGATCGGGAACAATGACGGGACGAGAAGAAGTTCGAGGGATATGTTCTTTGACAACATTCGGAACATGGTTTCGGTTCTTCAAATATTTTGTCCCTTGAGTGTACAGGGAAGTACTCATTTCATTAGCATAGGTGTCAGGATTTTTGATCCTGGAAGTTTGCCTCTGATACTGGTTGGTCTTCGGCATTGGCTGGTTGCGTTTTGCCGAAGTTGACCTATTGAGATAAGTTCTTAGATCAGCAAACTCACCCCCATGGGTTTCTGTCTGAGACTCCAACAATTTTTCCTGTTTTGAATGGAATATCTAGAGAGTTGGGAGATCATGGAATTCTGCTACCGGAGTAGGCAGAATACCTCTTTGATCAGTACACTTTCCTTTGGCAAGGAGGGAAGAAGAACTCTTGTTGGAGAGAGTTCTTGTACTGACTGGTGCCGAGGCACATTCAGATTGATCTTCTACGGCAAAAACCAAGGAAGACTGAGAAAAGACCAAAGGGCCTTTTCCTTTGTTTTGTGAAGAAGGGTTAGCTAAAGAGCGTTTCCCTCTGTTGTCTTCCAAGTCGTGGGACGAGAAAGTTTGAGAAAAGACCAACGGGCCTTTTCCTTTGTTCTGAGGAGGAGGAATAGTCAAAAGACTACCCCCAGTAAATTGCGCTGGAGCAACATGATGCTTAGAAAAAGGAGCAGAGTTTTTTCCCTTACTGTGAGAAGAAAAGAGATTAGCCAAAGAGCTGTCTCTCTTAGACTGTGCTGGCACAGTTTGCGCAGGGGTTGGAGTAGTTGTTGGCGCACTGGCAGGTTGCGTATGAGGAGCTTTGACAGAAGATCTTCTGGCCACAGTCACAGCAGCTTACGCAGCAGGAGTCTTGATACCAGAGTGCTTGAGTTGCACCCTGGTTGATGGAGTGGTGGACTACGCTGGCAGAGTTGCAGCCAACTGCTCCAGGCGAAGAAGAGTCTTGCACTTTGACAGAGCAGCATAGAAAGTAGTTTGTGCACTGGCAAGGGGAGCAGCATACTGCACATGGGCAGTAGCAGCAGACTGCGCAGCAGAGACAGCAGTCTTAGGAACAGAGGCAGTAGACTGCGCAACAGTCTTGGGGACCCACACTGGGTGAACTCTGCTCGTGGCAGAAGTTGTTGCAGTACGAGGGGTGGTCCTGGAGTTGATCATCGCCTCGTAGGCCGTCTGGTTGACCTTTATAACCAGCATCTTTTGCGTCTTTCCGATAGACACAACGTCACATTGAGTTGTCACTTCCTCGTCGGAGGAAAAAGTCGTCCCCAGCAGAGTCGCCATTTTGTTTGCAAAAACAAAAGTTGTTCTTTATTTTATAAACTTTGTAAGAAGATTACAAGAATTCTGGGAAAGTACAACTATAGGAATCCGATCTGAATGACGATCGCTTTATCCCTTGGACGATGTGAACTTTGAAGACGGTAGCCTCTGAAGATTGCAGCAGCACTTTGGCAAGAACTCCTGATCTCTGGTGATGACCTCTGTGTGTGTGTGATAATGAAGAGTTCTGGAAATAACTAACTTTTAGTTATTATAAATTGTACAGGATGGATTGTACAGACACTGGACTGCGCAAGCAACGAACTGCGCTGACAGTTACTCGATCGTGGACCACCTGTATGTGACGCGTGGCATTGTTTGATTGAAATGTGCTTGATCGTGTACAGACGGTTGCCACATGGTGAGTAATTGATGGCATGTAGGCCACGTATAAATTGTCAGTTATCTTGATGGAGTGCGCCACATGAACTGTACTTTCTTCAGTTTGCGCTGGCTTGGACTGCGCAACAGAGAGTCTGGCAGATTGTGCTGGCTCTGTAGCTGTCCTCGAGCGCTGTGCGGCACGATAAACGAACAATTTTCTCGTTCTTCGGGCTGTCAGCTGTCAGAAGATCTGATTTTCTGTCAGATAATGATAACGTTGCCACGTCAGCTTGCGCACTTGGATGAGTGCGCAGTTCAGTCTGCGCAGTTGAGGTGTTGCGCAATCTGTCTCCTGAGCAATTCATTTTGAAGGGTGCACAAGTTGATTTTCTTTGCCTTTTTGATGGGTGCAACTTGATTTTTAGGACCTACAATTAGTCCAGATAGTAAAAATATAGGCACGTGAGATTTAAGATTGAAATAAAGTAGAGTTAGTTCAAACGATTCTAAGTCATATCCTGTGTTGGTCTCCATACAGTCGTCCTACAGTCTGCTTGTCAAAGTTCTTGGTTGACTAGATGGGTTAGGGCCCTCTAAATTCTAGAATCTAAGTAAACTTGTGAATATAGGTCACAAGTATAAAGGGATTGCTGGGTCACAAGGCATTCTACCCAACTTAAAATTTAAACAAATGGTGTTTTGGAACAATGTCTAACTAGTAGGGGTCATCTGTCTAACCTCTAGAAAAACATGAAGGAAAGATAATAACTACGATGGAAGGAATCAAGCAAGATGCAATCGATGAGTCGAACGGTAGTTCGAATATGAAATCAAGGAAAGAGGTCAAGTATGTGGATGAGATCCTAGACTTCTAATCCTATACGCAGGCTTGCTTGGTACTGTAAGTAACCAAACAATTTATCTTGACCTGCATGGGCTACCACAAAAACATGTAACGCTCCAGTCCCAAAATACGTAGGACTAGGAAAGTAGACATGCTAGCTGCATATATATGAAGTACACTCCAATATATGGAAATCTCGTATGAATACATAAGCTGTAAAATGCAGTAGAACCACAACAAACTAATCTCATCCACAAAATATAAGAATAAAAGATATCATATAATGAGAATGAATTGTCTTGATACAATCTGTTGGGCAGAGACAAATTCACTACCAACAAGTAAGAGAAAAATACATGGAAAATGAAATAAGTTTGCACTACCAAATTACAGTACTTTAGCGACGGCCATTTAGCGACGGAAATTTTCCGTCACTATTACCGTCGAATCACCGACGGATTTGTGACGGACTACCGACGGAAAGCAGTGGACAATTTTTTTATTTTTTATGTCCATATCCATCGCTACGCCGTCGATAGGTCGTCGGCCAAGTAGCGACGGTTTTATATCCGTCGCTAGAACGTCGCATATTTTGGCGGCAAAAGCCTAAAATATTGGCGCGAGATTTAACTGACGACTTAGCGACGGAATAATCCGTCGCTACTCTGGCGCGAGATTTACTGACTACTTAGCGACGGAATAATCCGTCGCTACTCCGTCGCTAAATTTACGTTCCAGACTTAAATTGAAACGACGGGGGGAACTTTTTCATTCCCCCAAATTTCACTCTCTCTCCTCTCTCTCTCTCTCTCCCGCGGTGATCGATCGGCGACCCCCTCTCCTCTCTCTCCCAAAGGTAATCCCCTCTCCCTCTCCCTCTCTCTCTCTCTCTCTTTCTCTCTCTCTCTCGCGCGCGTGCGCGGTGGTCGTGGGTGTAGCGGGCCGGGGGCATCGGGGGCTGCGGGGGCGGCGTCGACTGCGGGGGCGGCGGTGGCGGCGGTGGCGGGGGGTGTGGAGGGGGCGGTGGGAGGGGGCGGGAAGCGTTGGAGGGATGGGGGCGCGCGGGGGCTGGCCGCGGGGTGCGGGGGGTTACGGAGGGGGGCTGGCCGTGCGCGGGGGGCGGAGGCGGGGGGTGTGGAGGGGGCGGTGGGATCGAGGGGGCGGGCACCGTTGGGGGGGGACGATGGGGGCGGGGGCTGGCCGCGGGGTGCGGGGGGGTATGTGTGGAGGGGGGCTGGCCGCGGGGGGCGGAGGGTGTGGAGGGGCGGCGATGGGAGGGGGCGGGGGGTGTGGAGGGGGCGGTGGGAGGGGGCGGGCAGCTGCCTCCGTCACTGCCTCTCTCCTGGCTAGCGACGTCATTTAGCGACGGCGACCAATAACGTCGCTATTTATTAAAAATAGCGACGTCATAAAAATAACGTTGCAAAACGTCGCTGGCTAGCGACGTTCTGCGACAGGCATAAATATTCGTCGCTGATGAGCGACGAATAGCGACGTATTATTAAATCACGTCGCCATGTGGGAAACTTCCTATTTGGACACATCAAGTGTTTGATTTATTGTTGGAATAAATATTTTGTATATTTATTCTCAGATTTTAGATGTGTTCTTAAGAGTATCTCATGGTATCATATTGCCTATATATATATACCATTGCAGCAGCAGCAATGCAGCAGCTGCAGCAGAAGCATGCAGCAGCAGCAGCAGTTAAATGCAGCAGCAGCAGTAGTTAAATGCAGCAGGAGGGGAGGGGGCCGGGCATTGTTGGGGTGGCTTACTGCATCCATATTGCACCTGCCCAGCTTATCATCCCTTGTGTGCAGTCAGATGATACCCCTACTACTATTTTGTCCTGCATACTATAGTTATATGTTCAGTCACAGTTTATAACTAGTTTTCTTTCCATAGCAGTAGCAGACCCATTCGTTTGAGTATCAGTCCAATATTGGTCCTATATCACTTGGGTATGTGATAGACCTTAGACTTCATCTTTTCCTTTTTAAATGAATTGTCTACACAAATAAGTACTTATCAAAAATCTGTTATTTTCTGTGTATGGAGTGTTTTGTTGGCATGGGATGATGGCTTTTGAATTACATTGGACTAAAAACTGAGAATTAGTACACTGTTTGTGTTTACTGATTTAAGGATGATTAAATCATTAGGTTTAATCCTATGTCATGTCTGGGTTTAAGTTATATGTTATGATTCATGTTGGCATGGGGATTTTGGTTTTTGAATTTGAGCTGTTATATTATTTTACATTCTGTTACATATACTTACCAGATGGCACCCATGACCCGAGGAGCGGCACGTCGTTTGAAGAAAACAGTGAATGCTGAGGTGGCTCCTCCTACAGTTGAGGAGGAAGTGGCACCGGTTGCTAGTGAGACCGGGAGTTCTAGTCATCCAGCACCGGTAGCTAGTAATGCCGAGAGTGCTTTTGATGCAGTCCTGACAAGGGACGACGCCTCTCCTCGCACCAAAAATCTCGCATTTCGGAGGTGGTTGCGTGAAAGTATCACTGAGCGTTTGCGTGAGCAGCGTGGCAAGCATTAGCTATTAGTACTTATTTGTATTGGACTAATTTTATTGGATTGTTTTTGTTTTAGACTATTTGTATTGGACTACATATATGAATTAGAACTGTGTCAATCTCTGGATTATATTGGACTACGACACCGCGGTAACATAGTTCCTGCAGCCATTCGACTGGCGAGGCAGAAACTATGTATCCGTAGATAAAGTGGACTGTCCTCCGACCTTCATCCCTCGGCAATGATGATACGACAACCAACCGGAGAGGATACTCCGAGAGATCCATCTAGGAGGGACGTATAATCTGAGAGATCACCTTTACAAGAATTATATCAGTAGTAGGATTGAGTGCTGGAGGAGATGTTATCAGAGTATACGTCCTACTCAGATGGGTCTCTCACCGTTACTATTTTTTTTCTGACAGCATGGGGGATGTGCTCCGTCCACAGATTCTGGCTTCGAGCCAAAACTTTGTTCCGGAGCTCAAGTGGACATCTTTGGTGTATAGTTCAAGGGAAAGGTTCCTGGCAGCATGGTGGTCTCCTCTGTCAAAGTATCCGTGCTCATCCCACATGGGTTGTGGGACGAGCACGGATACTTTGACAAACGAGACTACCATGCTGTCAGGAACCTTTCGCTCGAGCTATACACCAAAGATGTCCACTTGAGCTCCGGAACAAAGTTTTGGCTCGGAGCCAGAATCTGTGGACGGAGCACATCCACCATGCTGTCAGAAAAAAATAGTAACGGTGAGAGACCCATCTGAGTAGGACGTATACTCTGATAATATCCCCTCCAGCACTCAATCCTACTACTGATATAATTCTTGTAAAGGTGATCTCTCAGATTATACGTCCCTCCCAGATGGATCTCTCGGAGTATCCTCTCCGGTTGGTTTGTGTTCTGAGCCATCCGTTCTCACAGAGGGTCCTTTTTTGGATTCTATATTTTGTATTTTGGTTTCTGTATTTTAGTTTCTATATTTTGTATTTTGGTTTCTGTATTTTGTTATATTCTTCAGATACTAGATACGATAAGAACATATACATTCTTTTACATTCTGTTACATATACTTACCAGATAACACCCATGATGGGTGACCAGGACATAGTCCCTGCAGCCATTCGACTGGCGAGGCAGAAACTATGTATCCGTAGATAAAGTGGACTGTCCTCCGACCCTCATCCCTCGGCAATGATGATACGACAACCAACCGGAGAGGATACTTCGAGAGATCCATCTGGGTAGGACGTATACTCTGAGAGATCACCCTTACAGAAATGATATCAGTAGTGGGATCGAATGTTGGAGAAGATATTATTACAGTATACGTCCTCTCCTCCACGATGGCTCTAGACCCATCTGTTCGTCCCTGCTTCCATTCTTCTTATTTGACTCTCTCAGCCACACATGATATCCAGCTCAAGTGTAGAGTAGGCGGAAAAGAAGGGGACAGGAATAGGAGGGGGAAGCAGCACAGCCGGCGGCATGACCCAGAGAAAGTACAGAGGTTTTCTTCAACATACGTAGGAGAACTATAAGGATTTATCTTTTCACAATATATCATCTTGTCAAAGACCCTTAATGTGACAACCATGTTACCGCGGTATCGGAATATTAACATGTCATAATTTTTTAAGCCGTGTGTTTTGACATAATCATCCCAACTCTTTCCTCCTGTGTCGTAATCTCGCATTATTACATAGAACTGAAATCCGGTTGGGAGGATTATGTCAAAACACACGGCTTATAAAATTATGACATGTTAGTCTTCCGATACCGCGGTAACATGGTTGTCATATTTAGGGTCTTTGACAAGATGATATGTTGTGTTTACATATATCCTTATAGTTCTCCTACGTGTGTTGAAGAAAACCTCTGTACTTTCTCCGGATCATGCCGCCGGCTGTGCTGCTTCCCCCTCCTATTCCTGCCCCCTTCTTTTCCGCCTACTCTACACTTGAGCTGGATATCATGTGTGGCTGAGAGAGTCAAATAAGAAGAATGGAAGCAGGGACGAGCAGATGGGTCTAGAGCCATCATAGAGGAGAGGACGTATACTGTGATAATATCTTCTCCAACATTCGATCCCACTACTGATATCATTTCTGTAAGGGTGATCTCTCAGAGTATACGTCCTACTCAGATGTATCTCTTGGAGTATCCTCTCCGGTTTGGTTGTCTTCTGAGCCATCCGTTCTCACACTTAAAATACAGGGATTGGATTCTGTGTTTCGTATTTTCGGCGAACCCAGGGATTGGATTCTGTATTTTGTTTTTTGGTTTCTGTATTTTGTTTCCAGCTCCATTTGCATTAATCTACGGTACGACATAGTGATCAGGACATATATAGTTCCTGCAGCCATTCGACTGGCGAGGCAGAAACTATGTAGCCGTAGATAAGTTGACTGTCCTCCGACCCTCATTCCTCGGCAATGATGATACGACAACCTATCACTATATCTTATATAGTAGTAGATGATGTCTTAGTATTACATTATGTGAGTTCATCTTGATTCTGTTACGTTTTTCAGATACTAGATACGATAAGATCATATACTACACCATATGTACAGAACATAGATGATTCACACTAATGTATGCTAGAATGAATTTTGGGTTGTGTATTCTGAGCCATCCGTTCTCACACTTGAAGATAAATTTTCAGTATAACGACGGATATTAGGTTACTCTTCAGTATAATTGATGTCTATTCTTGGATAATTGGTGTGCATTAAATTCGTATGTGCATATTTCGTCTATGTGATTTTTGGATATATACCTACGCTGGGTTATAAGCGATGATCTGATATACAAAGGAGGTGCTGCCAAAATTTTTGTAGACATTTGGATACATTGTATGTTCGGATATTTTTTTTATGTTTGGATAATTTAATGTTGGATATTGGATATATTGTGTTGGTAATATTTTGTTGGATATTGGTGTCGGATATGGATATTTTGCATATGGATATATGGTGTTGGATATTGGATACGTTGGATATTCGTGTTGGATATGGATATATGGTGTTGTATATGGATATTTTGCATGTTTGATATTGTGTTGGATGTGTTGTATAAACAGGAAAGAGTCTGTTTGCAGTATTTTTTTTTCAAAAATTAGAAGTTAGCGACGGACTGGCGACCACTCAGCGACGGATAGTCCGTCGCTAACTGGAGAAACTGAGTTTAGCGACGGAGTGGCGACGTAAAAACCGTCGCTACCTGGAGCATTTCAATAAAGCGACGGATTGGCGACGGACTATCCGTCGCTAACTGTAGGAATTTAATGTATCGACGGATTGGCGACGTAATATCCGTCGCTACCTGGAGTATTTTACATTGAGCGACGGTTTAGCGACGGAATGTCCGTCGACCTGGTTCTGTTTGATGTCCATAAATTTTGCAGTTAGCGACGGATCTTTTGTCGCTAATACGACGCTAATCCGTCGTACACCTCGGCGGATTAGCGACGGCATAACGACGACCTGCCGTATGGGAAAATCTCTGATACGCTTTTACCGACAAATTTACGACGGATTAGCGACGGATATTGCGTATCAGAATATCACTGATACGGTTTTGCCGACTCTTTAGCGACGGATTTTTCCGTCGCTAACCCTATATCCTGATACATGTTTTGACGAAAGCTAGTCGGTAATCCGTCGCTATATATATTTAAATGCGCCGACGGTATTCCGTCGCTAAGTCGTCGCTGAGCGACGGAAGTAGCGACGGATATGTTTTAGCGACGAGGTTATTCCCGACGGCTGTTTTACCAAAATATCCGTCGGTAATCCGTCGGTATTTATTTTTGGCGACGGACTACCGACGGATAAGGCCGTCGGTAAATCCATGTATTTTGGTAGTGTTGGCGAGCGAAGCGAAGACGATCCAAGTGCAATCATCCTCGAAGAAATGAATATGGTCACGGCTAGAGCTAGAACACCAGCAAAAGACAAGAGCACACACCTGGGGAGATAACCACGTCCTCAGAGGGACGTAACAAGACACATAATATCATGCCATATAAACTGAATAAATATTGCTCAAATAAATAAGTTAATTGAATTATAACATGGTCCAATACACACCTATTGAACTAGCTTACCATTCCCCCAACCAAACAAGGACAGGAGATGGTAAACTAATTCACGATGACGTATCTTTCCATGCTATAAATCCAATATGGTATCCGGACCCCAACAAGGTTCAATACCTTCTCATTGAAGTAGTAAGCCACACCTACAACCAAACAAGGACAAGGTATGATGAACGAATCCGCAACAAGTTATTGTTCCATGCCACGGTCAGATACAAGTACCCAAACCAAGAGTACTCATACCTAACAGATAAGGGCACCTAACCAAATCTAAGTGAATACAGTTTTAAGAACAGTTCATGGTCGCATGACTACCAGGTCAAGTCAAGAAAATACCAATACAGTACCTCAGTAGCGAGTCACAACATCATATACTATTCCTCAGTATCGAGCGAGTCTATAGCATATAGTCTACCTATCGTTCCTCGGTAGCGAGCGAGTCTACGATAGATAGGGTGGTAGTCAACTTCCAATCGTGTTTTTCCCGCCCACTGCCAACTCATAACTGCTAAGTCTTCTAGCATGCAATTCTTTTAGTAGTTATTTTTTAACGCACGGCTTATACGTACTGGTGGCCAGCCAATCACGCATGTTCGAGTCCTATATGTGACACACAACAATGTGGAATAAATATTTCAAGGCCTATGAATGCAACACACAAAGGTGGCCTCTTAACTCTAAGTTTAATGTGTAAGAAAAATAATACATAGCAGAAAATATAACTGAACAATAAGTTCTAACAGGTTATGCCATGTATCACAGTTTATTTGTATAAATAAAGTAATGAATAATGCATGAAATATGAGCTAAAATAAATAAACAGCAGATGGCAAGGTGTCTTGCCTGGTAGGACGCCTAGTGTACTGCGATGGTCAAGGTGGCACGAACTGTGATTTCGGTGTAACAACTACACAAGGGGACCTTTGTTGGCGGCACGGATGGTTCCATCGAGTCCAGGACGGTCCAATTAGTTAGGGATGATATAAATAAGTTCGAGATTTGGAAGAAGATAGGAATATGGCTAGCAAGGGACAAAATTGGATATTCAAGAGAAATTGGCAGAAATAAGTAAATAAAAACTATTTGAGAAATATCTTTGAAATTAAGTTTTGGCTACTAAAAATATTATAAATAAATACGTAAAAAAATATCTTTTAGGCTAGAACTAAATTTGTAAAAATATAAGTTTTGACCAAAACTATATTGTTAAAATAACATAAAGATAAGTTATATATATGGAGAATAAATTCAATGTTAAATACCAGTAAAACCAGACAATAATAACAAATTCAAATAACATAGAAGCCATAAGGAGTTCAAAGCCTAATACTATCATTTGTAAGCAGTAATTAGAAAATATTACCATATATTTTAATAAGACAACTAATAACAATAATACTTATAATAATATATTCCTAATAACATAATGTATGTATAGCAATTAGTCGCTATTGTATACAAAACAATCAACAGAGAAAAGAACAAAAATAATATTAGATTAAATTAAACGAAAACCAAAAGAACAATGACAGGGCTACTGCCATTTTTGAAAGGAAGGAATTTAAGTCACCTCCATGTTAGCAATTTGTTAATGCTAACATTATAATAATAAAATAATCTCTAAAGTAGGAAAGAAAAAATCCATTGAAAAGGAAAAATATAGCACAGTAATAAATAAATAAAAAGCAACTTAAATAAATAAATAAAGCAACATAAATAAATAAATAAAACAAGCAACTTAAATAAAAATAAAAAGAAATTTAAAGACAGAGAGAGTGTGAACACTCGGAAAGAAAAAAAAGAAAGGAATGGAAGAAGGAGCGGGGAGAGGGAAGGAGAAGCAGAGGGGGTCGTCGGGGCTCATGCGACGGAAAGAGGCGTTGATCGGCGGCGGAAGAGCGGGTCGGGGCTGAGGAAGAAGGGGGCGGACGAGAATTTGGTCGGAAGAGACTCGGAGAGAGGAGGAAATGATGGGAGCGGTTGGCTGGAGGGTTTTCGACGGTTGGTTGCGGTGAAGCACGGAGGATAGGGGAAGCAGGGCGGAGGGGGTCGAAAGAGAGAGGCGGCGGAGGAGTCGATGGTCCGGCGGAGGAGCAGACGAGGGTAGCTCCGGTGCGGCTCACGGCGGAGGGTTTGGAGGTCGGCGATGGGGCTGGTCGGCGGAGTCGACGGCGGTCGCGCGCGGAGGGCGGAGCGACGGTCGGGCATGACTCCGGCTGAGGTAAGACACGGTGGTGGCGGGGTGTTTATTTTTGTTCTATTTTGGTGTTGGGTTGTGAAGTCGGCCGCGACGGTTGCCGCGGTGGCTACGGCGGTGATGGTAGGGTATGGGACCTATCGGTCATGGGTGACCAGTGTTGGCTCTGTGTTCGCCGGCCATGGCAGTGGTGACTGCGGCCAGAAGTGGTGGTGATGGTGATTTGGGGGTTCAGGGAGGTAATGACGGTGGTTGCGGTATGGGTGATGGCGTGGTGGAGGCTGTGGCGATGGTGGTTGTGATGGGAGCTGTCGGGTTGGTTGGCGATTGACGGTGTACATGGTGGTTGGGAGAGGATAGCGGCAAACTTGTGGCGGTATTGGGGAAGAGATGCTGTAAGCCCCCTGAATTTCAGGGTTTATTTTTATTTTTCTGAATAAAATATTTTCTCACAGTATCGGTATTTATATACGGATACGTATTTTGTAGTGTATTTCGTATTTTCTTGATTTTCGTAATGCTTTAAAAATGTTTCCTAACTTATAGATTTTTCCTTGGCCGGCATACCGTCTAGACAGATTTTCTGCATTTTAGATATTTTCGATTTCAGATATTTTTATGAATAGTGTTTCGGATATTTTTGTGAATAGTGTTTAGATATTTTTGTGAATAGTGTTTAAGATATTTTCATGAATAGTGTAGATGCACCCTATTACCCATTGGATATTTGGTTAGGCTGTTTTGTATTTTTTTCATATATTTTAAGTGCTGTATAAATTCTAAAAAATTTGTATTTAAATACTATGTTAATTTAGCTAATTTATTATATTATTTTAAGCATTTAATAAGTACTTTTGGTATTTTATAAAAATAGGAAAACAGAGCTCATTTTCAGGATACCTATGTTTGTTGATTTTTAATAAATGTTTATGAAGGTTTATAAATTCCAGAAAAATTAGTATAAATTTCTATAATTAACAAGGATCATTTTGATACTTTATTTCATAAAAAATTAAGCTTTTTGTCTATCTCAAAATTGTTGGAACATAGTGTACAGTTTGATTTAATTATTGAATAATTATGACTTGCAATATTTTTGGTTGTTTTGAGTTATTGTAGTATTGGACCACCCCCTATACTAGTGTAAAGACCCTAAAAAGTTAGTTTGGGTATTGTGTCACCCCACATTGGACTTGGAATTGACCGGAGTTGACCAGTTGACCAAAGTCAACTATAAGTCAACCTCTGACCCAGTTTGTCTTAGTTTGCCCTAGTTGACCTAGACATTATAGTATGTCTTTTCATCCTGATTAGCTATTGTATTATCTCATCTTTAGGACTGTGGCTTCACTCCGAGCCTTGATTCATATTGATAGCAGGATCCCAGGCAAGTACATCTACACACTCATTTACTGTCTTTTAATGCTAGAACATGTATTAACCCTGTTAAAATACTGCTTTCTGAATAACTGCAAGATAAATCTTCACATGTTACATAAATTTGGTCCCTACCATGCTTAGGATAGTTATCATATCTTTACATGCTTCTTACTGGTTCTCAGCACATGTTTCACTATGCTTTATACGGCTCTGAGTATTTACATGTTTTGTACTGCTCCCAGTACCTGCCATGCTTATACTGCTCCCAGTATTTTCCATATGTTTTACTGTTCTCGTATCTTTCATATGTTAGAATATGGGTTATGGGGAAACTGACAGTTGAGTACGTGATCATGCCCCTATCTGCGACCTTGATGCCGTGTAAGGACGACATTATGCATGTAGACCTTGCCATAGGCCCAAAATTACGCGGACTTGTACGTGTGTACATTTAGGCATGTACGGAAGTACATATGGTTCTTATCGGTGCCACAGCACCATCACCTATTGACCGATCACGTACTTGCTCCAGTTTTAAATATTAGATATACATGTGTCATCTTGACAAATGTATTTTACCGTGATTCCAGTCATACCATGATTCCAGATATGCCATGTTTCCTATGTTATTATGATACTGTGATCCCAGTTGTACCATGAGACCATATTTTCCAGTATTTCCTATTTTATAGACTTATCACACTATGTTTCTTGTTGTACATCTCTTTCATTATATGTTCAATACTTTAGTTGTAGAGGTTGTACTTGCTCCCGTCCTGACAGGATAACGTTGTAGGTATACTTTTCGAGGAGGAAAATGCTATGTTACATATTATGGTACTGCATTGAGGACCTGGCCTTAGCTCCAGAAGAGGCCCCATCGGGGAACCTTGCTTAGTTATTTCCATATGTTTTGAGACTGAGACTTTGGTATGTTCTTATATTTGGATACTGGACTTTGTCTCCAGTTATATACTTTGGTTATGTATTATTAAGTCTGTGCTTATGTTACCTTCGCTTATAGATGCTGTGTTGTGATGAACATTTAAATGTGATTTTAGAACTGTTAGTAGCTTAGATCCTTTATTGTCTATTCTTAGAACAGCTTACTACGCTTTAGCAAGCGTAGGCTGGACATGGCTCGGCCCGGCCCAACAATTTGGGTAACGGGTCGTGACATGTTTTTAGTGGTGGCCCATACAGGTCTCGAATTAAGTTGTTTGGTTACGTTATTGTACCAAACATGCCTGCAATTAGGATCTAGGACAACTTGATAACACTAGGAATAACATTTAGAACACCTAGAGGAATGCTAAGATTGCAACATAGGAGAACTCGTCACAGCATAGGACCGTTAACTGTATTTAGTCTCTTGTTTGTATTTCAGTGGGTCAATTTAGACCAAGTTTGTACCCTTGGGATGACCCCTGAGGATCTCACTCTAATCTTATCTAGAAATCAGTTTTCACTTGTCTATCTGTTCTTCCTTAAATTCGTTATTGAATATAATTTCTGATTTTTGTTGTTGACGTTGATCTTGCATCGTGATAAATTTTGTGGATTGAATTATGATATATCCTGATAAGGTAAACGTCTGCTTTAGTTATGAAGTTTAGAATTTATCGCAGCCATATTAGCTGGTATGACAAAAACATAGAGCCTGATTTTGGATATACTATTCTATTCATAGAATTTAGATTTTCTTGCAGCCATACCGGTTGGCGTGGCGAGAATTCTAGATAACATGATTATAGGGTGTATACCATAGTTATGACTCTATCGTTTATTGCATCTAAGCATACTGGTGTGGCGAAAATTCTGGCAACATGATTCTAGATAGATGTGTATGGTTATCAGAACATATCTTAAATTGATTCACTTCTTTTGACCTAATGAACAAGAATGATTCCTACTATTATTTCTTGTTTCGTCATTCTTTCTTTCCTTCTCATCGTATGATAATTTCTTTGCCTTACCATTATTTTCTTCGTCTTGATTAACTATGTCCCGATTTCACCAATCATCTATCTTGTACCTTTTTCTGTCAACTACACTGTTAAATCATTTAAATTCTTGTATCTTTTCACCTTGAAAAAGTTAAGGAAGTGTCGTAAATCATCTAGATCGGAAGGCATATTTTGTTATCAAGTGATATCTTCGTAGGAATATGAGATTTTGGAAAAAAAAAAGAAAAAAAAAAGGAGACTTTGTGGATAATTTTATTTAAGGTGGATAATATTTGAAAGTGTACGATGAAGAGAATATGAAAGCTGATTTTATAATGGAGAATAAATTTTGTAAGGCCTAGTAGTATTAGATTCGATTTGGAGGAGCGTGATTTGAACAAGTTCAAGGATTTCATAAACTTGATTTAGAGGTTTCGGATCAATTTATGACAATGTGGAAGAATTTGAATTAAAGATGATTTTAAAGATGATTAAGTGGATAGTTTTGAGTTATATGTTTTTGGAAATTAGCAATTAGGCCTATGGTAAACATGTTAATGTTCAATCTTTATGACAGAAGGGTACAGTTTTGGTAGTAGTCATATAAATGTTGAATTTCACATTGGACTTGTGAGATAAAGGTATGAATGGCAATTAATGATCAGATAAATTTGATAGTATCAGAGAGATGATTAACTTGACTTCCTTATGAAACTTGTCTTTAACTTTCCTATCATAAAGGAAATTTGACTTATTCCTTATCCTTGAATTGTTTCTCAAATTTCAATATCGTTAAGATTTTGATCCCCTCTGATTATGATCGAATGAGCAGGAATAAATTCTTGTTATCATTCCTCCCCGTCTTGATTAACTTTGTCATATCTACATCTACAACTAGGATTATAGGTTCTCTAGGACTCTCCAACATGATTGCTTTCATGTTATCTTTTTGGAAATAATTATTTTTGTTCCATTTTTTCCTATAATTTGACTAAACTATTTTTCCTTAACCTCTTGGGTAATTCTTCCCGTTATGTATCCCGTTGTCTTCGTACCATTCTTGGAGTATTCCAATAAACTTTTCCGTCTTACTTGACCCTTTAACTTGTTTGGACACTGTTATGGATTGTTTGACCCAGTCTTAGGCCTTGTTACCTTCTACTTCATAGGCGACCGAAATAGCCAAACCTTGTTAACTGATTTTGTAGTATAACTATAAATGTATTATGTGTTTGTGATAAATACTTTTCCTAGGGATTGGTTAGATTAAGCTTATAGGACAAGTATGGGTGACTGACAGTAGTAGACTTGGAAACCATGAAGAACGATTGTATTGATAGTATGACTTGATGATAGGGTATCCAAGATGGAATAATGAGATATTATATTGTTATGACTATGGATTGAGGATTAGAATCTTGTGCTTAGCAGTTTGAGGATTTAGCATTTATAGAATTTTGGTAGGTTATCTATAGCTAATTACATGTGATTAGAGGGTAGATCGATATGTGGATTGATATAGAATAAATTAGAATGAGTTATCGTATTGCGTACGAGATCGGAAAGATATCGATTAAAAAGACAAAGAATAAGGCAAAGACATAGGTACATTGGTAATTAATAAATCGAAAGTTTTGAAATCGAGGATTTATATTCGGAGGACTTGTTAAGTAAAAAGAAGAAGGCTCTACGCTAAGGATAAATATTGACCGTATAATTTCAAGGAGAAGCTGTAGGAAAGGATTGACGACAAATGATGCAAAGGAACGGTGGATTGATAGAATAAGGATACTTAGGATGTGATAAGGAAATCAAGTATTTACAATTGAGGTTGGAAATATGGTTGATGATTAAGCATTGTAGGCTTATAAATATACCCAGAGAATGACCTATAGTTTAGGGTATACATAAATGTTCCATGTTAGTATGGAAGATTCTAAAGGATATATGACGTAGTTTATGATTGAAGGACTTTGTTGAACCTGAACCAAAAAGATTGTAGGAAAAACATAAGAGATGATTACAAGGATAGCAGATTGAGTATCGTAGCCAGAGCAGCTACATGTTATAGTTTGATCTATTGGGTGATTTTTAATTTCGAGGACGAAATTTTTGTAAGGTGGGTAGGATGTAAGCCCCCTGAATTTCAGGGTTTATTTTTATTTTTCTGAATAAAATATTTTCTCACAGTATCGGTATTTATATACGGATACGTATTTTGTAGTGTATTTCGTATTTTCTTGATTTTCGTAATGCTTTAAAAATGTTTCCTAACTTATAGATTTTTTCTTGGCCGGCATACCGTCCAGACAGATTTTCTACATTTTAGATATTTTCGATTTCAGATATTTTCATGAATAGTATTTCGGATATTTTTGTGAATAGTGTTTAGATATTTTCGTGAATAGTATTTAAGATATTTTCATGAATAGTGTAGATGCACCCTATTACCCATTGGATATTTGGTTTTGTTTGAATGGTTAGGATTGACTTAGATTTTCACATGGATCACGATCCAACGGCTAAGATTAATTCCCCCTTCTATACCCTTTCACTTTCTTTCTCCTCTCTCTTTTCATTCTCTTCACTCTCTTTCCATTTCTTCTTCCTTTCTCTTCCCTTGGAGCTTTGCTAGGAGCTTGGCCTTGAGGTCTAGAGTGTGGTTTCGTACCCCTCTTGGTGGTGGAGTAGAAGATTAGGCTTGGAGCTTAACCCAGGCAAGTACATCTTGCTCATAAGTGACATGACCAGGCTATAATTTTTGTTTTCCATAGAAACTAAAGTTTTATTGGCCTATAATTTGCTTCTTTAAATTGTTAACATGTTTAGTATATAGCACTTTTGGTTTTGATCGACAGTATTGCGTAGATCTGAGTTTCTAGATATGATTTTCGAGTATTTCGAGGTTTTGATCTATCAAATGTTTTGATTTGTGAAAACTAATACTTTCATGTTGTAGGAAATTCAATTCTATTTAATTTTGACTTTTGAAAGTCCGAATTTCGATTTAAAACGAAGTTTTTATGGCCGAAACAAGTTTTGAGTTCAAAAATCAACTTTCTGCGATGGTTCGAAAAATCCGTCGGAAATCCGCGGAAATCCATCGGAAATCCGCGGAAATCCGTCGGAAAATCCGAATTTTCACCACAAAACTTGCTGTGACGGAACGAAAAATCTGCCAGTAATTCGCGGTAATCCGTCGGATAATCCGGTTAGGCTGTTTTGTATTTTTTTCATATAATTTAAGTGCTGTATAAATTCTAAAAAAATTGTATTTAAATACTATGTTAATTTAGCTAATTTATTATAATTTTTTAAGCATTTAATAAGGACTTTTGGTATTTTATAAAAATAGGAAAACAGAGCTCATTTTCAGGATACCTATGTTTGTTGATTTTTAATAAATGTTTATGAAGGTTTATAAATTCCAGAAAAATTAGTATAAATTTCTATAATTAACAAGGATCATTTTGGTACTTTATTTCATGAAAAATTGAGCTTTTTGTCTATCTCAAAAATTGTTGGAACATAGTGTACAGTTTGATTTAATTATTGAATAATTATGACTTGCAATATTTTATGTTGTTTTGAGTTATTGTAGTATTGGACCACCCCCTATACTAGTGTAAAGACCCTAGAAAGTTAGTTTGGGTATTGTGTCACCCCACATTAGACTTGGAATTGACCGGAGTTGACCAGTTGACCAAAGTCAACTATAAGTCAACCTCTGACCCAGTTTGTCTTAGTTTGCCCTAGTTGACCTAGACATTATAGTATGTCTTTTCACCCTGATTAGCTATTGTATTATCTCATCTTTAGGACTGTGGCTTCACTCCGAGCCTTGATTCATATTGATAGCAGGATCCCAGGCAAGTACATCTACACACTCATTTACTGTCTTTTAATGCTAGAACATGTATTAACCCTGTTAAAATACTGCTTTCTGAATAACTGCAAGATAAATCTTCACATGTTACATAAATTTGGTCCCTACCATGCTTAGGACAGTTATCATATCTTCACATGCTTCTTACTGGTTTTTTCAGCACATGTTTCACTATGCTTTATACGGCTCTAAGTATTCACATATTTTGTACTGCTCCCAGTACCTGCCATGCTTATACTGCTCCCATTATTTTCTACATGTTTTACTGTTCTCGTATCTCTCACATATTAGAATATGGGTTATGTGGAAACTGACAGTTGAGTACGTGATCATGCCCCTATCTGCGACCTTGATGCCGTGTAAGGACGACATTATGCATGTAGACCTTGCCATAGGCCCAAAATCACGTAGACTTGTACGTGTGTACATTTAGGCATGTACGGAAGTACATATGGTTCTTATCGGTGCCACAGCACCATCACCTATTGACCGATCACGTACTTGCTCCAGTTTTAAATATTAGATATACATGTGTCATCTTGACAAATATATTTTACCGTGATTCCAGTCATACCATGATTTCAGATATGCCATGTTCCCTATGTTACTATGATACTGTGATCCCAGTTGTACCATGAGACCATGTTTTCCAGTATTTCCTATTTTATAGACTTATCACACCATGTTTCTTGTTGTACATCTCTTTCATTATATGTTCAGTACTTTAGTTGTAGAGGTTGTACTTGCTCCCGTCCTGACAGGATAACGTTGTAGGTATACTTTTCGAGGAGGAAAATGCTATGTTACATATTATGGTACTGCATTGAGGACCTGGCCTTAGCTCCAGAAGAGGCCCCAGCGGGGAACCTTGCTTAGTTATTTCCATATGTTTTGAGACTGAGACTTTGGTATGTTCTTATATTTGGATACTGGACTTTGTCTCCAGTTAGATACTTTGGTTATGTATTATTAAGTCTGTGCTTATGTTACCTTCGCTTATCGATGTTGTGTTGTGATGAACATTTAAATGTGATTTTAGAACTGTTAGTAGCTTAGATCCTTTATTGTCTATTCTTAGAACAGCTTACTACGCTTTAGCAAGCGTAGGCTGGACATGGCTCGGCCCGGCCCAACAATTTGGGTAACGGGTCGTGACAGATACAGACGTGTTTGTGGTCGTGGTGGTGATGTTGGAACAGTGGAGGTAATGGTGATGTGCGACGGTGGCTGCCGGAGTAGGGGAGTGCTGTTGGTGGAGCGGGAAATAGTGTGTCAGGGCTGCGGGGGTTTAGAATAGGGATAGGTTAGGGATTAATTGTGTCGGGATTGTCGACACGAAGGGGATGATGTATATGTAAAAAGATGGAATAAGATATGGACGGGAGGTGACATGGACATGATACACTCACGTTTGGTTGTGGTGGAGGAATATTGTGGATTATAAAATTTTATGGAGGAGTACCTGCCTATTTATAAGATGTGGAAATTCCATAGTTGGATAAGGATTAAGAGTAGTTTAAACCCAAAAATAGATAATTCGCAACTTAATTTAAAATCAATCCAATCCAAATCCAAATACAAATCCAATTTAAATCTAATTAAATTATTTTAGTTTAAAGTCAAATAAGATAAATCAATTTTTTAAACATAGATAATATTTTAGCTATTTAAATCAATCCATAAAATCAAATCAAGATTTAAATTGCCACAATAATTTTCAAAATATATTTTCTAAAATACTTATAATAATAATTTCGAAAATTACATTATTATTTAGAAATTAACTAAATAAATATTTATAAAAATATATGTATGCACGCAAAATATTATTTATTATTTATAACTGTATAAACCAAAGATTTTTTATAAATAAAATTATAAACTTGAAAATTTTGGTACGATAGCTAAAATTAATTATTACTATATTATTTTGAAACTATAAAAATAGAAAAAAATATTTTTCTAAAAATATGTACGCTCGCACATATTCGCACTCGTCGAGCAACAAAAAAATAAAATTGTGCGCGCGACGTACAAATACAAAATAAATAAAAAAAATTAGTACCAAATTTTTTTTTTAAAGTAGAAATTTAGCGGTTTTACAATTTATATGAGTATCGGTATCGGACTATTTCTATGAGTATCGGTCAGGGAGGGGGCTTTCTTGAGAAGTACGGGAAGTAGAGCGACGAAGTAGAGGGGGGTCGGTATCGAACTATATATTTTTAATTGCAATTCTGTTACTTTATCTTACGGTACAGATTTTCACATCCAATCCTTGATAGATCGTTACTTCGTTGATCGTACATGGATGTACAAACGGCAACACGAGAGCAGAATAGGTGTGAGTGACAATTTTTAGGCAGGCGTAGAAGTGTTTCTTAAGTATGCCATGAGCAAAGCTCGGTACATGGATGATAACAATATCAAGTGTCCATGTGGTAATTGTCGCAATAGACATTACGAAGATGTAGTAACTGTGAGAGATCATTTGACCAGTAAGGGTTTCGTACAAGATTACGGCCTGTGGTCATTGCAAGGTGAACTATATACGGAAAGAAAGGCTATGGAAGCTGCTACTTATGCTTTTAATGATAATGCTGCAACAGATTTTGTCATCGAAGACGGTGGATGCTCTGTTGATTATGGAGACCTGCAGAACCTTGCACGAGATATGGTGTACGATGCGGCAGGGCCTAATTTTGATCCGGAGGATCCTAATCCCGAGGCAAAGGTGTTCTATGATATGTTTCAGGATGCAGATACTCCTCTATATCCTGGTTGTGAGACTCATTCTGTACTGTCAGAGATGATACGGTTGTTAAACATAAAGTCTGATTTTAACTTACCGCAAGCTTGCTATGATCGGATCACACAACTAATCAAGGAGGTGTTACAGAAGGAATCCAAAGAGCTCCCAAAAATCTTCTTCAAGTCAAAGATGATGGTCTGAAAACTGGGACTGGGGTACGAGAAGATAGATTGTTGTCGCAACGGATGCATGTTGTATTACAAGGAGAACGAGGACATAGAAAGTTGCAGCTTCTGTAATGCGGATCGTTACAAGCCAGTACAGGAAAAAGGAAAGTCAACTAAAAAATGACGTACTTACAAGTATATGCATTACTTGTCGATCACGAACCGGTTGCAGAGGATGTATAAGTCTCTGAATACAGCAGAACACATGACGTGGCACAATGAAGAACGCACAAAGGACGATGGAGAATTGTCACATCCTTCGGATGGAGAGGCGTAGAAACATTTTGATTTGTGTCATCCAGATTTTGTTGCAGAGCCTAGAAATGTACGTCTGGCGCTATGTTCTGATGGCTTTGCTCCTTTCGAGCAGTCGGGATCTCAATACTCCTGCTGGCCGGTCATTCTTACCCCTTACAATCTGCCACTATGGATATGTATGAAGACTCCTTATATGTTCTAGACAGCTATCATACCCGGTCCCAAAAATCTGATGTAGAACATCGATATATACTTACAGCCATTGGTGGATAAGTTAAAACAGCTGTGAGAGATTGTCGTCGCAACCTATGATATTTCCAGGAAATAGAACTTTTAGATGAGAGCTTCACTGATGTGGACAATCAATAATTTTCCAGCATACGGGATGGAGTACTCACGACACCATGTCTTGTCCGATATGTATGGAAAATAGTATGGCATTCCACCTTAAGCATGGAGGAAACACTTCTTTCTTTTACTGTCACCGTCAATTTCTGCCTGCGAGTCATCCTTGGAGAAAGAACAAGGACGCGTTCAGAGCTGGAAAACAAGAATTTTCTCATCCGCCTGCCAGATTATCGAAATACGATATTTGGAAAGATGTAAAATATTTGCCCACCGTAATGGAAGATCTATCGAACAATCGTGTCGAGGGGTTCAGACAAAGCCATAAATGGACCAAACGGAGTATCTTCTGGGACTTGCCTTATTGGAAAGATAATCTTATAAGGCATAATCTTGATATCATGCATATCGAAAAGAATATGTTCGATAATGTCTTCAATACCGTCATGGACATTAAAGGAAAGACAAAGTACAATCCAAAAGAAAGACAAGACAGCCGAGATATATAAGTATCCTTATCTAAACTTGATACAAAGGGGAGCTGGTGGACAATTAACTAAGCCGATAGCGCAATACACATTGAGCAAGGAAGATTGATTAATAATCTGCAAGTGGATATCTACTTTAAGATTTTTCGACGGCTTTGTGTCGAATTTGTCTAGATGTGCAAGATAATGGGAATGAAGAGTCACGACTGCCACATATTTATGGAAAGATTACTGCCCATTGCTTTAAGAAAGTTGTTGCCTTCTGCTGTATGGGTTCCGTTGGCCGAGCTATCTACATTCTTTAGGAATATTTGTTCAACTAAGTTGACGGTGCAACATATGCTTGAACTTGAGAAGAAGATTGTCTTAACAACTTGCAAGTTAGAAAAAATATTTCCACCAGGCTTCTTCGACAGCATGGAGCATCTACCGATTCATCTAGCATACGAAGCCTATGTTGGTGCATCTGTTCATTATCGATGGATGTACCCATTTGAAAGGTAAATAAAAATCGATATAATTTAAGTGGAATTTAAGTTGATTTTATAATTCATTGTTAATCTTAAGATAATTTGTCTCTCTATGTACCTACACCATCCAAAGAAGAAAGTTGGCAACAAGGCTCATATAGAGGCTTCGATATGTGAAGCATATTTTATCGAGGAGGTATCAAACTTCTGCTCTATTTATTTTGATACTCATGTCCAGATAAATTGAAATAGACCTCAAAGGAATGACGAAGACATTGAGGATGGAGATATATTTAATGTAAGGGGCATTCATATTGGGGCTAGTAAGAAATGGTGGTTGACTGACGATGAGTATGATGTCGCTAACCGATATGTTTTATTAAATTGTGACATACAAGAAGTGAGAGATTTGGAGACATGACTACACTTACGCTCGTTATAATCTCTAATTTTGTGAAGTAAGTGACTACAGTTATTTTTATTCTCTCTAAAAGTGTATTTAGAGATGAAGTCAAATGATGACACCCGATATTACCGATGAGGGACTTCAAAGAGAGGTTGATTGTACCTTTCCGTCCTGGTTTCACAAATACGTAAGTAACTGAGATAATATGTTATGCGGTTACCATTAAAATATATGCAGCTAAAATATTTAATTTATCAATATTTGTTTACAGGTTTTATGGCCTGAAATAACACTCACAAATGATAGCATTCGTTATTTGGCATTGGGACCGAAGAAGCATGCAAAGACTTGGCCAGGCTATGTCGTTAATGGCTTCAAGTTTAAGGCAACTCAGAATGCTACAAATGCCAAATTTTTCAATGATGGCTTCAGTACCAAGGATTCTAGTATTTGTATAAGAGGCACCATCTGTGACGACGAGCCGGACCTTGACTATTATGGAGTGCTTCGAGATATTATAGATTTATAATATACTGTCCCATACGATATGCATATTATGATATTCAAATGTGAGTGGTTCGATACGACACCAAATATTGGTTGAAGAATCGATAAATAATTTGGATTCGTCGATACCAATCATCGTAAGAGGTACAGAGGGTCCGACACGTTTACGATAGTAAGTCAGGCTGTTCAAGTCTACTATACAAGTTACCCAAGGCATCATAGAGATCGATTTGACTGGTGGACAGTATGCAAGATTAAATCTGGAAATACATTCAATGTTGGAGACCCAACATACCAAGAGGACCAGATCGAAAAGCCGTAATACTTGGGACAACAGTCGGATACCACGGATGTTAAAAATATTATTGAGGAAAATAAAAGAAGGAAGAGGTTGATATACAAGACTTAGCTGCCAACCAGGGGAAAAAGAGGTGTCTTGTACCAAGTATTGAGGCTGAAGAAGAAGAAGAAGAAGAAGAAAAAAAAGAAGATGATGATGATGAAGAAGAAGAAGAAGAAGAACTTGATGAGGATAAGGATACAGATGAAGTCGATGATGAGGATGAGGATGAAGACGAGGCCGAGGATGATAACGATGATTAAATTAAATATCGGTGTATATTAAAAACACTTCTAATAAACTTAGCGAATTTACTTTTACCTCATAAAAATACTTTCTACTAATTAACTTAGTGAATTTAGTTTGACCTCATAAAAGCACTTACAACTAACTTAGTGAATTCAGTTTAAACTTCTGCATTCTTATTTTAGTTCATGCTTTTGTCGTTCGATCATCTACTTGTTGTTTGATTTTCTTTTTGCTGATGGCACTCCTAATCCTTTTCGTCGTTGCGGCACTCGTCACCCTACTGGTGGTATATATATTTTAGTTTAGTTTTATATTCATTTATACTTCTATATTGTTAATTACGTTTATGTGTTCTATTTACAGGTTATGGTGGCTAGCACTCGTCGTGATGGTGGTGCTAGTCGTGGTGCTGGTGGTGTTGGTGGGGATGCTGGTGCTAGTGCTGGTGGTCCTGGTCGTGGGCGTGGTTGTGGTGGTGGTGCTAGTGGTAGTGGTCATGTTCGCCTTCAGCATTCCCAGAATGTGACTCCATCTAGCGATCCCGACCCGGAGAGTACCCAGGGCACAGACACATCCCGCCGTCGATCTACCCTAGGGCTATCGTCACCTTCATCGAGGCCTGCGACTCCATCCGCTGACGGATCCGTTCTGTCAGCGGATCCACTAGTTACTACACGGTGGGCCCCGGAGTACCCCCGGACTTAGTTACATCCGGTTACTGGTGAGTACATGCACGGAGCCGCGGATCCTTCGACGCCACCAAAGAGGCCGATGGGCGAGTTCCAATAAGAGCTATGGCCCGCGGGTGAATCGTAAGAAAATTTAAGTTACTTTATTAAATTTGTTTCATTTATTCAAGTTAATAATCCAGTCGTTGCTACTTTGTAAGTTTTTTTCGTGGGATACTGCCAGGATTCTATGGCACATTATCTGGGATAACTACCATGGCCCCTACCTCAATTTTTCTGAGGTGCCCCTGGACTTGCAGTACGTCTGGCTCGACGAGATAAGGGTATATATATATATGCATATATATACATATAAAAAAAAAAAAATATATATATATATATATATATATATATATATATATATATATATATATATATATATTTTAATATATTAGTACGTCTGACATATATATATATATATATATATATATATTTTTTTTTAATATATATTTTTTTAATATATTTTAATATATTAGTACGTCTGACATATATATATATATATATATATATATATATATATATATATATATATTATATATATATATATATATATATATATATATATATATAAATATATATATATATATATATATATATATATATATATATATATATATATTGTGGTTAAATATTAATTACTCTTTAATCCACCATTTTTTAATTATGTGTTAATTGAATTTGTATGTCAGAGAACATTATGTTGGCCCTCCCATCGCGAGGAGGCGATCCGCAGGACCAACAGAAGTGCCGCCGGGAAGAAGATACGGGACGCGGTGTATGCCCTTCGCTCCGGGCATTCAAAAAAGGATTAGATCCGGCTGGAGTATTATGATCAGATCTTGGAGAAGATGGATACTCCTACATACAAGCAGAAATCGAAGAAAGCAATGGCAAATCGACAGGCCGCAGATCTGCATACGGGGGGATCAAGGCCCCACACAGCGACACATGCAGATCTGGTGAGATACCACAAATTCATTCCACTATCTAATTCGGTACTATTAATATACAAAGTTAATTAAATTCTACGAATATTTTATATACAGGCCCAAAAGGCGGTAAAGGAGGAAAAAGAGGCGGACTCGGTCACCATGCACGATGTATTCCAGTATACACACAAAAGGCGGAAGGACGGGAGCTTCATCGACGAGAGGGCCAAGAAGACTGATGTAAGTACTTACGTTTATGAGATTTATGTTAGAATTATAAGTATTGTTAACTTAATTAGGTAAACTTAGGATTCAGACTATAACTTAGGGAAACATAGGATTTAGATTATAACTTAGGAAAACTTATAGTATAAACAAATTCATTGGATAGGCTGCATATCATGAGGCCCTTAGATGGGTTTAGACACCTGCTGCCGAGGACGTCGGCAAAACATCGCCCACCCAGGCATCCTCTTCTATAGCTGCTCGCTTCGACGACATGTTCGTAGATACCATCGACGACTTTCAGAAAGGGCGCCTCTACGGATGTGGCTCCCTGGCGTCGTTGTAGGCGTCGATTCCGAGATTTCTATCGCCCCTGCCTCCTCCTTCCGTGACCCCAGTGGGCGATGATGTGAGGACACAGCTAGCGATTATGATCGAGGCGGTATCGGACTTGTAGAAGCATATAACCATGTACTATCTGCGTCCTTCTACTGCTTCCGGTTCTTCTGCTCCTGGTCCGTCTGCTCTCGGTTCTTCTGTTTCTTGTCCATCTACTACTGCTCCTGGTGCTTCGGATATTTTTGGTCCTTCTTCCGTCGGTGGTCTTTCTTTTGACCCTGCTGCCCCTATGTTATCGTCTCCTGTTGTGATGACACTCCTTGACATGATGTCGCCAAAGCAGTTACGCCAACTTCCAGGCCATGTCTTTGATACCCTACCGGCACATATGGTGGATGAGTATCTTCGTCGGGCGCAGCAGGGATTACCATCAGCGGACGATCCACCTCCTCTTTCTCATTGTTGTTATTGTATCTGAATGTTTGGAAATATTTTTTAAATGTTGAATATTTGTAAATTTCGGATATTGTCACATGGATATTGGTGAATGTTTAGGATAAAGGTGGATTTTGGAAACTAGTTTGTGATTGATGTTTGGATATTAGTGTGTGATGTATGTTGGTTTGTGTGATGTATTTGTGATAGATATTTGTATATTGGTGTGTGATATATATTGGTTTGTTGGTTTGTGTGAGGTGTGATGCATATTGTGATGTTTCGGATGTTGTACGAATAGGGAATGCTTTATTTTATGCAATTTTTTAAAACTTTTCCAGTTAGGGACAGACTTGTGTCTACCAACTTGTGTCTACCAATTTTTTAAAACTTTTCCAGTTACTGTCTACCAAGCGGCAGTACGACGGAATATCCGTCGCTAATTGGAGAATTTCCAGTTAGTGACGGATATCGACGGATTAGCGATCGAATTTCCGTCGACAAGGTTCTGGAACTATGAAGATTTTCAGAACATAAGCGACGGATATTCCGTCGCTAAGCCGTCGCTACATGGTCGTATTAGCGACTAATTTGTGACAACCGAGCGACAGATTAACCATCGCCAAGGTTCTGAAAACAAGAAGATTTCCAGAGCCTAAGCGACGGATATCCCGTTGCTAATCCGTCGCTGTGCCGTCGAGTATTAGCGACAATTAGCGACGGATTGGCAATGGATTTTGCGTATCAAAAACTCTCTGATACACGGTTACCAATGTATTATCGACGGACTTGTCCGTCGCTAAAAGTAGTATCAGAAACTTCCTGATACTTGATTTGACAGAAATCCATCAGCTAGCCATCGCTAAATGTACGATTCTAGATGACGGCAATTCGTCGCTAAGCCGTCGAATGGCGATAGCTTAGCGATGGACTTTTTTTAACGACGGGATATTTCTCGACAGATTTTTCCAGCCAAATTCTGTCGGCTAGCCATCGCTAAGTCGATTTGTCGACGAATTAGCGACGAATATGGCCGTCGCTAATTTGTTGTATTTTAGTAGTGGACACGTACGTGCGGGTGCATCCCAGGGATGGCCGGAGGCAGGTCCAGGAGGCTCGATATCGAACATGGCTGTCTGATCGGTGGTGGTCTCGGACTAGTAGGTGGTGGCGTTATCTTGGTGGTGTTAAATTAGGGCTTTGTGAAAGTGTTCGGTGGCGAAGGCTGTCGGCATGGGGATGGTCGAAATTGTCGTTGTCTGGCGGCTCGCGCTATCCAAGTGCTCATGAGCTATTGAAAGATGGGTTCCGGAGAGATCAGTGGGGTATTTGTAGGGTGGTGGAGTGATACAGGTTCTCCAGCTCCGGTGAGGCGTGCTGATCTGCGCTTCTTCGACCAATTTGGCGATGATGACCGATAGGGTTGGTTGTGTGGATCTATGGTTATGGGAACAGTGGTGGTCGACTGCGATAGGGAGGAGAAGGGTGGCTGTGTCAAGATTGACACGATGGTGGCTGGAATCTGATGTTGGCGGGCGTGGCCGAGTAGTGGGATTAGCCGTCGACCAAAATTGGGGTTAGGATTAGGGTTAGGAATTTGATGCTTATGTCCTGTGCAACATCGAATTTGGAGAACGTGTCCGAGTTGTAGGACACGAAGGAGAAAATGTAATTGTAATAAATAGAATAAATAAAATTGGGACATTCACACGATGTACGACATAATGGGGTGTTTGGCAATGTTGGTTGATATTATGGTTGTGGGGAAAATAGATGAAGACTCCTCTATCTATAGGAGAGAGGGGTTCCCTAATTAGGGAAGAAATAGGATTTAGTGAATATTTTTAAAGATTTAAAATCCAATGATTTAGATTAAAAAAATCTAAATCCTATCATTGATAACAACCATAAATTAAATAATATCTATTATCTATTATTTCAAATAAACCATTTTATAAATTAAAACCTTTAAAAATAAATAATAATAATAAACCAAATAATTCTATATTTATAAATATTAAATTTTAAAATTGATAATAATAAATCAAAAATTATTGAATATATTTTTGTAAACGAAAAATCTCTTTGAATATGGTAAATCTTTTTTCCTTTCAAAATAACTACATTTAAAAATAAATTTTATTTTCTAACTAGAAAATATTGAGAATTAAATGAAAATTAAAAACATAAAAAAAACTCGGCAAGTGGGCTTACAATCCCGACCAATCGGTTCTGAATAAATCGATAACGACAGTGTTCCTTTCTCATGCACCCCGTTGACGAGAAACGGGGTACGATGTAGGGACGGGGCACTACACCCACTATCAACTCTTCAACCGCCTCCTCTTGCCACTGATCCCTCATCTTCCACATCGACCCACCCTCTGACCTCTGTCCAACTTACGCCTTTCATCCCTATTCCACCCATAACTACCTTATCTAAGTCGTTGCGGTTCCCTCAACGCCTCGCCACCAAGGTTGCGCTTCCCCGACCATCCTCACTGAAGTCTCTAACCACTTCTACATCTACCGACCACTTACATCCCTCTTCCACCCCCGTCAAGCGGCGGTTGGCTCCCTAGATGGTGGGGCCCCTGCCTCCAGTCGTTCGTTCGGTTGTTAAGCGATCTGCTTCTTGCCTCCTCTCTTTACCTGCTCTTCAAATGGGTGCCACGTCCTCCTTTGAGGGTGCTCTGGCTACCTCGTTCGTCCGATCTGAACTTGATGCTCTTGTCTCCCCCTTCGAGCTTGCGCTGGTGGATAAATTCTCTCACTTGCGCTCGAGTTCATTGACGCCAAGCATCTGTTGCTTCACCTAAGTTTAGAGGTGGATTTCCTCCGTCTCCGGACTCAGCAGACTTGGTTCATCGACAACTCTCCCATGATAATATTCAAATGGACAACTTCGTTCAATCTGAAGAAGGAATCGCCTCTCGCCCCTGTTTGGATTTCCTTCCCCGGCCTCGCTCTTCACTTCTTCGCTAAGTCTGTGATAGTGCAGATCGTCCGTGGGATCGATAAGTTGTTATTGGTGGATAGGGCATGGTAGAGTTCATTAGATATAGCAGAGCCTGTATGTGTGTGGAACTGGATACAATCCAACACCCTCCATCCAGAATTAGAGTGATCCTCCCTGGGGGGGAGAGCTTTTGGCAACACTACAAGAAAAATGACTTTGGTGACGGTTTTTTCCCGTCAACAAAGGGTTTAGTTGACGGTTTTCCTTCCGTTAGCTAGGCCAGTGTCAGCAAAAGTCCCCATTTTAGTTGACGGTTGCTGAATGTCTTTAGTTGACGGATTTTAACCGTCAACTAAAATTGCTTTAGGTGACGGGTTTTAGCCATCAACTAAACCTAGTTTTAGACCGTCAATATTGGTGCATACTTTTTTTGACGCTGGCCTAGCTGACGGTTAATGACCGTCAACATGGATTATCTTTTTGTTGACATTTCTTAGCCGTCAAGAGACCCTGTTTATCAATTCCATTTACGTTGCCGACGTTACGAGATCTACGCATAAAATCAAATCCAGAAATGCATAATATAAATTCTAGAATCTCTCACAAACAGCAAATAATTTACAAGCATATTTTATATTAACAAAACAAATATTTTCTTACATTCAACCAGTTCTTTTGTTCAGTTAACCAACAAAAAGATAAACTTTGTTCACAGATCACACTTGTACATGATACGCCAACCCCATTTTATATTAACTAATTCCACAATAGAATAAAATGCCCTTAACGGAAGCCCGCAGCTTCACAAACCATATCGCAACTGAAGCCCGCAGCTTCAAAAACCATCGAAATCGAAGCCCACAGCTTCACAAACCATCATTCATCGAGAATCCCTGTAGCCAATTAAAAATATATTGTTAGTATTGGACTGGTATCAATAAAGAAATACATGAACAACGACTGATACAATATCATTGTTAGTATTGGACTGGTATAAATTATATATAGATTGAACAAGGAAATATTTGATACAATATCATTAATAAGGACTGATACAACAAGTGGGTGATGCAATAATGTATATGACAGAAATATATAAACAGGGTCTGCTACTAAGGTTTAAACCAAATCCGAGCCCCTTCTATTTGTGATACTAAAACAAAATTAAGTATCAAGGCTCTCAAACTGATATGTCTGAGCACAAATAAAACCAAAGACTGAACTATGAATGACTGACTGAAATAAAATTAATTTAGGACTGAAACCATTAGCAAACATGAACTGAAACCAACATCCCAAAGACTAATATTAAATGCCCACTGACTGAAACATCTCCTTCTCATTTACCCAGTAAACTGAACTCTTAGTAAGAATGAGAAGTAGGGACTGAACTATATATAATTTGGGGACTGAACAATGACTGATACAAGAAATTAGTAGAGCCACTACCCCTCCCCCCTCTTTACTGTAACTTGATTTACATCAAGGTAAAGGGCTGAACTAAAGAAATAGGATTGTACAAATCAACAAGGACTGACGCAGTTTAGTATATTGACTGAAGCTAAACCCATGAAGACTGATACCATTGGTAATTTCCCTTACACATTAGTTAATAGTGAACAAAATAATGGACTGATACCATGATGAATGATACCCATGATGACTACTAGTATCAAAGTCCATTTGAATTATAAGTCAGAACTTTGATACTCACTGCTGCCACCCAATTGCAAGTCTGATTTGCAGAGATACTCTGATACTCACTGTGTCCACTAGAACTCTGATACTCACTATTATTCATTACTAGTAGATAATGATGATATACAGAGATATTCTGATACTCACTGTGTCCACTAGTTTTAAGCATGTGAGCACTCTGATACTTTGATAAAATCTAAAAATTACTCCTCATGCACACTGTTGCGTGTAGGTACACAAGCAAGTGATCACACTCACATATTACACTCAACACATACACACATGTATAGAAAACATCCTTACTCATGAGCACACTACTCACACACACTTGCACAGGAAACACTCTCCATTATATAGTCACACAACATGTATCATGAACACAAGTATCCTGAACATGAGTATTAGAGCTAATACTAGTAATGCTTAGTAGTGGCTTAGTATCATGAGTATCAATATCAGCAACTATCTTGAAGACAAAATTAATGGCAACAATGATACTTCACTAGTAAACATTATCCTTATATTCAATAATGCATAAATATACAGCACATAATGACTGCAAATCCTAGATAAAGTCTAAAAATTACCTTCAGGAATGCCTAGGTCAGAATAGTGACACATGATCCATCCACTCAATGCGAACTTCATTAATCTCATCAAGCCCGTACTCATGCTTCTTATTATACTGTTTGTAAATAGGAAGGAAAACAAACATAAGTGATCGTAATATATTTTAAACATACATGCATGTTGATTAAGCAAAACATCATCTTAGGATTAAGCAAGCTTGGATCAATTGCGATCTCTATCATATATCGCATCACGTAGTAACCACATTCGATAGCGCCACTTTGTACTGGTGCCTATGCATAGAAAATCAAAGTCCTTACACACTTGTTTATTTTTTTATCTATATATTGACAATAGAGAAATATATTGTCCCTGAATTGATAACCTATTCAATCTAATTTTTTTAAGTTGGTCTCCATATTGAGCATGATACATCCGAAGCCAACTATGCAAATTAAAGTGGACAACAATATTTGTCACTATTAAAGCATATATCATTTTCTATAGTTGTGAGAAGATTTAGGACAAATATATTCATGCATATCTTGTTACAATTTGTTTAAGGTCCTCACATATGCGACCCCCCAGAGAATCCAAACAGTACGCTCTCATAAGTAGAATATCAATGACAACCAAGACCCAATGATTTTTATAATTACACCATATAATACCAAGATATATAAAAATTTAAGTACCAGAGTTAGAGGGCCTATTAGGTAAATGTTATACAGTATGTATCTCTGGTGTACAACAGCGTGTAGAAATCAGAGTTCAGTATAATAGTATGGCCAGAGTGTGGGTTAGTGAATTCCACAAAAATTCTGAATTCACTTTATAAAAGAAAAAAAGTAAAAAATGTAATACCTTGGGTTGTATGGCACAAAAAAGAATCGACTTTGTTTTCCATATTTTAAACCATTACAAATCTCTCTTGCGCTTGCATCACTTAATACAAAAATGTCTTTTAACCCAAAAGTGGATACTTTTCTTGGGTCGATAAATGAAATATTTTCAACGTTGTTTAGGTCCTTTAAACGATAGTACAATGACCTATAGTTTGCAGATAATTTAAGTCAAGTTATTAATGTAATAAAAAAAACAAATTAAGGAGCAAATTATTCTTGTACCTAATGTATAATTGAATGCAGTTTGTTGAGAGAATGCATATGAACATAATTGTCAATATCCTCTCGAAGAAGAGCAATAAGTATTGGAGTATCAAACAAGTCAATATCACATGGAACCCGAATTGTCATTTTTTCGCTGATCAACTTCTATGCCAGCACAACGAAGAATTTTATTCCAGGTGGATTCTTAAAAGACCTTATAATTCTTGTACAAGCTCTCGTTGGTGACTTGACCTTACTTGATGTCTTCTCTTAGACTAATAGACAAAACAACAGACCATTGACGTTCTCGTTTGTCTTTTACATAAAATACTAGCTTGACCTGCGAAGTTAGAATAAAACAATCTGATTTGTACCCAACTCGATTAAGGTTCACCAATATGAAACAAAATTCATCAACCTTAACACCCTTACTCTCGACCCAATCGCACTTAAATACTGGAATGTTAAATGTATGATAATCGAGTTCCCATATTTCTTTGATAACTCCATAGAAACACATGTCTGCTACTATAGGATTCTTATCTTTCGAACTTGCAATCTGCATTGTTGTAGCTAAAAGACTAACTCTGCTATTTTGGCTCACTCGAGCAGTGTCATAATCCTTCGTGTGGTAGCGACAACCATTAATAACATATCCAGAACTTTTAAGTACATGGTGATTAGGCACTTGTGCTAGCCACTTGACAGTTTGTGAGATGTCTACTTTCACATCTAATGCACCATCAACCTATACAAATTCAATTTTATTAATATTCTTTAACTTCTGAATAAGAAAGAGGTGAAGGTATATTGATTTTGTTTTAACAACTACCTTCTGTTGCAACCAATAGATAAATGTCTGATTGTGTTTGTCCTGCAACCACTTTCTATTTTTAGACTTTTAGGAATATAGTGTAACCACTCCATATGCTCGCTGTAAAGATTTTTCATCTTCAATGTTGCACTTCTTTGTAAGAGAATTGTCTACTGCCTCAAAATGTGATAGATAGTCGCTACAAAATTTTGTTGCTTCTTCTGCAATGTAACATTCTGTAATGTATCCTTCGGGACGATTATGATTGCGCACATAACCCTTCAAAGGTTTCAAACAACTTTCAAAAAATATACATCCATGTCAAGAAAATGGGTCCATAAATCCTGACTTGTTCAACAAGATGTAGAGGTAAATGGACCATAATGTCAAAGAAAGACGGTGGAAAGTACTTCTCCAGCATGCATAATGTGACCACATGATCATTTTCAATATCGTTTAACATATTCAAATCCACCACTTTCTTACATATTGTATTGAAGAAGAAGCAAAACCAAGTAGTATCAACTCCAACCAGCTTAGGCAGAACTGAACGGATTGCCACAGGTAGTAGTTGTTGCATTAGTGCATGACAATCACGAGATTTGAGACCATAAAGCTTCAAATCATGCATTTAGACAAGATTTCTGATATTAGAAGAGTAATCTTCAGGAACCTTTATACAATGTTTGACAAAATATCTTTTTCTCATCCTTTGTTAATGTATAACAAGCTCGCGGCAAATAAGTAATCTTTTTTTCCAAAATCAGGTTGTGGTTCGGTCCTTAGCCCCTCTTTCGTAAGATCAAGACGAGCATTGACTCTATCCTTTGTCTTTCCAGGAATGTTAAGTAATGTACCATATATGCTCTCACAAACATTTTTCTACGGATCGATATCCTTGTGAAATATTAGAACTACTCCGGAAGGACACCCTCGACGAACTTCGTGCGGGAGCAATCCTGAATGCGTTACATGCCCTTTCAGGGTCGGTCGATCAGGTGAGTCTTCCACTTACAAGTTAGCCAGGTAAACCCTTTTTGCTACTAGGGAACTCAACTAAGATGGTGGACAGCCAGGCGGGTAGGTGAGGAACTAGGTTCCTGGAAAAGAGAGAGAGAAAGGAGACGAGCGAAGTGAGCTGAATAATCGAAGTGAGACGAGCGAAGTAGGTTTCTGCCAAACAATGAATCTCCTTAAGGGTCGCATAACATCGAGTGTGTGGCAAACATACAAGTGTTCCCAATTGTCAAGTGTGAAGAATATTGACTTCTTCTTCTTCAACCATCTTCTTCCAGTAGACTTTGATGCTTTGCACTTCTCAAGTATCTTACCCCAGGAGTTCAAAATTTGGCTAGCCTTTTCTAATATCTATTTTTGCTCAAAAGTGTTGGAGGACCACGAAATTCCTGCTGGACATTGAAAACTTTCTTTTGACTACGATACGGATGGTGGCGTGGGAGAAACCTCCTTGTACCAGTATACACATTTTTACCACTATGTTTGAGTCTAGGAACATAAGTATCTTTCCCGCATATGGGGCAAGCATAATACACCTTAGTAGTACAACCAGATAGATTTCCATATCCAGGAAAATCGTTGATGGTCCACAATAATACAGCCTTTAAAGTAAATAACTCTTTCTTTTGTGCATCATAAGCTTCAACTCCCTCTTCCCATAAAAGTTTCAAGTCTTCAACTAATGGTGCTAAATAAACATCAATATCGTTGCCCGGTTGGTGCGGATCTACTGATATCAATAGCAACAACATTGTGAATTTTCTTTTCATGCACAACTGCAGTAGTAGATTGTAGGTCACCAATATAACTGGCCAACAACTGTACCTACTACTAAGGAACCTTTGTGAATTTATGCCATCAGCTAAAAGCGTCACTCGAAGGTTTCTAGGTTCTTTCCCAAAATCTGGCCACTTATGGTCAACTAGCTGTCATGATGAGGCGTCTGTAGGGTGACGAAGTTTGCCGTCAACTACTCTTTCAGAAGCATGACAAGTTAAGTCCCTTGCTATATGTGAGGATTGAAACATCTTTTCAAACCGGAGAATGGGAGGAAATGCCATAGAACTTTGGAAGGTATTTTTTAATCAGAATTTGATGAGAACCATCATTTGCCTTCTTCCATCTTGACGTTGCACAAGTGGAACATTCAGATAAATCGCTATACTCTTTTTTATAAAGTATGCAATTATTGAGGCATGCATGAATCTTCTCATATTCCAAACCAAGAGCAGTCATTGTCTTTTTAGCCTCTTACATTGATGAAGGTATTTCATTTTGTATTGGTAACATATTATGAAGTATTTTTAACAACTCAGAAAAGCTACTGTCAGACCACCTGTATCTTCCTTTAATGTTATACAATCTCATCAAGTCCGATAGCTTTGTATACTTAGAACAACCAGGATAAAGGAACTTTTCGGTATCTTCAAGTAGAAATTTAACTGCCTTTGGGTCACCAAAAATATGTTCATATGTCGCATTAACCATTTCTACAGCATCTGCACCATCTTTAAAGGAGCCACCATCTCGAAAGGAGACAAACCCATTATAGTTACGTGTTTGTTCATCACTTGCTGCAATGCTTGTCGATCCTCTGCTAAGGTGTTCTTCACCATGCCAAACCCATACTGTATAACTTCGATCGATACCCCTACTAAACAAGTGTCTTCTTACGTCCCCTAGATTTTGGAATATCAAATTTCCATATTTTTTGCATGGACATCGAATAGAAATAATATTATCTAAATGGAGCTTTGCAAACTTAAGAAACTCTTCTACTCCTTCCTCATATTCATGGCATATTCTATCCTTCGACATCGATGACTTAGACATGGTTCTAATCCCGACAATCAAAGCAGATTATATAACCAGGTTATAAATCTACCTGAGCAACAGCTGTAGATGATCGTAATCTCGACCTCAAGCTGGGTGCTCCTTCCTTTCATGTATAAGAATAAGGCAGCAGATCAATAGTATATTTGTCTAGTGTACAGCAGATCAGTTTCAGTTCTGTGTTAAGGAACAAAAATTCTACGACACGACACAGTTGACCAACAAAAAGTCCTACTAATTCACAAATCCTAGGACATGACATAGTTCTGTGAAAAAATAAAATCCCTATGACAAGTCATATTTTTGTGAATAAACAAAAACTCACATCATATGGCAAAATTGACCCAAAAACCCTACTGATTCACAAATCCTAGGACATGACACAGTACTGTGATTAGCATATGACACAGTAGCCTGACACAAAACCCACTTTATGACAAATTTGACCTAAAAACTTTACCGATTCACAACTAGGACACGATACAGTAACCAGACACATAAAACCCTACTATCAATAAGGTCCACAAAAAACTCTACTATCAAAGAACTATACTGTCAAAAAACTCTACTCTAAAAAAATCCACAAAAAACCCTAACTTCAACTAACACTCCCATAAAATCGAATTGCAGAGAGAAAATATGGAATAGAATTGCAACCTACAGCATGGTGAAGACCAAAGTTGCCGCATGGTGAAGTTGCCGCTGAGAATAGGGCTTTCAAGAGGGGACGTAAGCCGCCGAGCAGACCGTGGATGCCGAGGAGAGAGTTTTAGGGAGTGGAGGGGAGGGATTTCTGAGAGGAAATAGGGTTTTTCGAGAGGAACGGGAGAGAAGGGGGTTTTCGAGAGTGTTGGGAGAGGGATTTCTTTTGTTTTAGAAAGAGATTGGGCCTTTGAGCAGCAGGGATTAAACATGAAAATCGTCATTAAGCTAAAAAATTGAAAAAATTATGATAATTGCATCTGAAATAGTCGCAGGAACTCCCCCCAACTTTACTTGACGGCTTTAAACTAGCCGTCAACTAAACGTGGTGGATTATGTGATGGTTTCACCAAACCTGTCAACTAAAGTGGTATAATATTGTATAGTTAACACAAAATAGAGGTTTAGTTGACACAAGGTCTTATCCATAAAAAAAAATAGAATAGTTGACGGGAATTACTGACCGTCAATAAAAAACCGTCAACAAATATCATTTTTCTTGTAGTGCATGGAGTGGATTATGAACATCGACCGGCTTATTATTTTTACTGTTGTCATCAACGGTATGCATTGTCTGTTGGAGTGGGTGGGGTTCCCAACCTATGTGGAGAAGACCCCGGAGTGCGACGAGCGCCGTTCGTGTGTCGAAGAAGCTCGGGGAGGAAGCAGGACTGCTGAGAGAGCTGCTAGAAGCAGAGGGGCCGAGTTCGGGCCGAACTCTGCCCCTGGCAGAGTTCTGGCCGAACTCTGCCTCCTCATTCCAGAAGTGGGTCGGCCAGTGCTGGTTGCCCCGCACAGAGTTCTGGCCGAACTCTGTGTGTCGGGGGGCTGAAGCGGGATTTTGGATGAGTTTTCATCATTGGATCTAATCCAACGGTTCAGGTTGGTTGCGGGATTAGGGAGATATATATTGAGTTTTCTCAACCCTAATTCACAAGTGCAATATAACACAAGTTTGAGAGAGAAGGAGGCAAGAGTGCCATTACAACTTCGGAGAAGAAGACGGAGGATTGAAGGTCGTTTTCGAAGAAGATCGTGTTTCGGGTAATCTCTACTCGTCGTTCTCGTTCTTCGTAGCCTTGTGATCATTGTTCTTGTCTCTGAGTGTTGTGGGGATCCGATTTGGATCGGGAGGAGTTTGTAGAGGGTGTAATTCTTCTATTCCATTAGTGGAGGCTTCTCAGGGTTGGACTCCGATCGTCCCGTGGTTTTTCCCGCAAGGGTTTCCACGTCAAAAATTCTTTGTGTCTGCGTGGTTGTTTTTGTGTGCTTGTTTTTGGGTTCGTGCGTTGTTTGCTCGGTCCTCTCGCAGGTACTCTCCGGTTTGGGGAAAGGTTTTCGCGCTTCTTTCCCAACAGAGTGGTATCAGAGCATAGGTTTTGTTCTGGCTGATACCAACAGAGTGGTATCAGAGCTTTGGGTTCAAAGGGTGTCAGGAGTTGACAGAGGAACCAGAGAGGAGAGATGGACGCGAAGCCGGTGCGCATGGTGAACCTTAATGGCACAAACTATCATTATTGGTGGAGCAAGATGAAGGATTTGCTATTTGTCAAGAAGCTGCATCTACCTGTGTTTGCATCCGAGAGGCCCAGTGATAAATCCGAGGAGGACTGGAAGTTCGAGCACATACAGGTGTGTGGGTACATACGACAGTTTGTTGATGAGAACGTGTACAACCACGTTGCCAATATTGAGCACGCGAAGACGTTGTGGGATAAGCTGGAATTCTTGTATGCGAAGAAGACCGGGGTAAACAAGTTGTTCCTGATCCGAACGATGATGGGTCTGCGGTACAAGGATGGGGCGTCTATTACGGATCACTTGAGTGATTTCCAGGGCGTGGTTGACCAGCTATCTTCTATGGGAGTCAAGTTCGACGACGAAGTTCAGGGACTGTGGCTGCTGTGTACCTTGCCAGACTCGTGGAAGACCGTACGAGTATCTATGATCGCTTCTGCTCCCGAGGGCGTGGTCAGTCTGGAGTTTGCCAAGAGCGGGGTATTGAATGAAGAGATGCAGAGACGTTCTCAGGGCACTTCATCCACAATCCACCACTCAGAGGCACTTGTTTCAGAGAGCCGCGGAAGGGGCAAAAGCAGGGGTCCAGGTGGTGGCAGAGACAAGAGCAGGGGGAAGTCCAAGGGTCGGTACGAGGACTCAGAGTGTTATCATTGCGGTAAGAAGGGCCATATCAAGCGGAATTGTTTCGCTTGAAAGAAGGAGAAGAAGGGCGACAAGGGGAAGCAAGAAGAGAACACTACAGCGGCGGCCTCGGTACATGGAGGCGATGTGATCGTCGTAGGTGATGAGGTCATTACTAACCTCGCCTGCGATGACAATTCTTGGCTGGTGGACTCAGGGGCTTCAGCACATGTATCTCACAATAGGGCACTGTTTGCCACTTACACGACAGGCGACTGTGGCGTGTTGAAGATGGGCAACGGAGATGTGTCGAAGGCGGTTGCCATTGGAGATGTGCATTTGAGAACGAAGACGGGTGCGGTTCTTATTCTCAAGGATGTTCGTCATGTCCCTGATATCCGTTTTAACCTGGTGTCGGTTGGAAGGTTGGATGACGAGGGATTCTTCAGTCTCTTCGGGAATAGTCAGTGAAAGCTTTCCAGAGGTTCGATGGTGATTGCCAGAGGAAGCAAGAAGTTCGGTCTCTACTATATGGAGGAGAGCGCAGAGGGGGCACAGGAGGTGAACGCAGTCAGTGACGCGTCTACCGAGTTGTGGCACAGGCGGCTCGGCCATATCAGCGAGAAGGGGATGAGCTACTTGGTGAACAGGAAAGTGATTCCGGGGCTCAAGTCTATAAAGTTGGAGAAATGCACGCACTGTTTGGCTGGGAAGCAAAGTAGGGTGTCTTTCCAGAGTCACCCAAGTTCGAGGAAGCCGGCGTTGCTCGAGTTGATTCACTCGGATGTCTGCGGTCCTATGAAGGTAAAATCTCTTGGTGGTGCTTCTTACTTTGTGACTTTTATTGATGACTGTTCCAGGAAGGTTTGGGTCTATGCCTTAAAGACCAAGGATCAGGTGCTGCCTACTTTCAAGGAGTTTCAGGCCTCCGTTGAAAGGGAGACGGGCAAGAAGTTGTTGTGTGTTCGGTCCGACAATGGCGGCGAATACATCGGTCCCTTTGATGCGTATTACAGAGTGCAAGGGATACGACACCAGAAGACTCTGCCAAAGACACCTCAGCTCAATGGTGTAGCGGAGCGCATGAACAGGACACTGATGGAGAGGGTGCGGTGTTTGCTGTCAGAGGCAAACTTGCCGGGCAGTTATTGGGGTGAGGCTCTTCTCACAGCTGCTTATATTATTAATTTGTCTCCTAGTGCTCCTTTGCAGGGTGATGTGCCTGATAAAGTATGGTACGGCAAAGAGCCGTCATACAGTCACCTGCGGGCGATTGGTTGTAAAGCCTTCGTGCATGTACCGAAGGACGAGAGGACCAAACTTGAGCCGAAGACGAGGCGATGCGTCTTTGTCGGCTACGGTCGGGATGAGTTTGGCTATAGACTCTATGACCCAGTGGAAGGAAAGCTCTACAGAAGCAGGGACGTGGTGTTCGTCGAGGATCAGACCATGACCAACACTCAGGACTCCGAGACGCCTTCTGAGGCTGAGGAATAGCCTGAGTTAGAGTCATTTCGCTTCGAGCAGTTTCCAGAGGACATCGCAGAGGATCCAGTTATGGGGGAGCCGGTACATGGAGTTGCTCCCAACCTTGATCATCAGCCTGCTGATGGTGGTCAGGGTGTCCCTCAGGAGGATGAGCATGCCGGGGAGGCAGTTCCTGAAGGGGAGGAGGCTGTCGGTATACAGCCAGTACCAGTGGCTCCACTGAGAAGGAGCAACAGGGATCGTCGACCATCTACGAGATACTCGTCGGATGAGTATGTGCTACTGACTGACGGAGGAGAGCCCGAAAGTTTCGCAGAGGCTATGGAAGACGAACATAGGCAGGAGTGGATGGTGGCTATGCAGGAGGAGATGAGTTCCTTGCACACCAATTCTACTTATGATCTGGTGCGGTTGCCAAAGGGCAAGAAGGCTTTGAAGAATCGATGGGTGTTCAGAGTGAAGTAGACGGATGATGCTACTCGCCCTCGATACAAAGCGAGGCTGGTAGTCAAGGGCTACGGTCAGCGGAAAGGCGTGGATTATGATGAAATCTTTTCGCCTGTCGTCAAGCATTCGTCTATTCGGGTGGTGCTAGCATTAGCAGCCAGTTTCGACTTGGAGGTCGAGCAGATGGACGTGAAGACGACGTTCCTCCACGGTGATCTTGAGGAGGAGTTATACATGGAGCAGCCGGAGGGATTCTGTGAGAAGGGCAAGTCACATTTGGTCTGCCGGTTGAGGAAGAGCTTGTATGGTCTGAAGCAGGCTCCGAGGCAGTGGTACAGAAAGTTCGAGTCGTTTATGGGGGAGCATGGTTATGCACGGACGACGTCGGACCATTGTGCATTTGTGAGGTATTTTGTCGATGATGATTTTATCATCTTATTGCTCTATGTTGATGATATGCTATTAGTGGGTCGGAATGCCACCAGGATAGCGGAGTTGAAGCGCAAACTGGACGCGGCCTTCTCTATGAAGGATTTGGGCGCAGCGAAGACTATTCTTGGGATGGAGATCAGCCGAGAGAGAGAGTCCAAGCTGCTACACTTGTCCCAAAAGAAGTACATTCACCGGGTACTTCAGCATTTCGGGATGGACGGGTCGAAGAAAGTGAGTTCCCCCCTCGCGGCTCACTTTAAGTTCACTGAGGAGCAGTATCCATCTACCGAGGACGAAAAGGAAGATATGGAGCGGGTTCCATATGCTTCAGCTGTGGGAAGCCTTATGTATGCCATGGTGTGTACGAGGCCAGATATTGCTCATACAGTTGGTACGGTTAGTAGGTATCTTCGAATCCTGGAAGGGTACATTGGAGTGCGGTCAAGTGGATTCTACGATATCTTCAGGGCACTGCTGGTTGGAGACTTTCCTTTGGTGGTGACGAGTCGAAGCTGGTCGGGTATACAGACGCTGATATGGCTGGAGATGTAGACACGAGGCGGTCGACTTCGGGCTACGTGATGATGTTTGCGGGAGGAGCGGTGTCGTGGCAGTCGCGGTTGCAGAAGTGTGTTGCCTTGTCGACGACGGAGGCAGAATACATTGCGGCGACGGAGGCTTGCAAGAAGCTGTTGTGGATGAAGAAGCTGTTGCAGGAAATGGGACTGAAGCAAGAGCAGTATACTTTGCTTTGCGACAGTCAGAGTGCTATCCATCTTGTGAAGAATCAGACGTTTCATAGCCGGTCCAAGCACATCGAGACTCGGTATCACTGGATACGGGATGTGGTTGAAAAGAAGGACGCGGAGCTTGAGAAGGTGCATACAGATGACAACGGAGCTGATATGTTCACGAAGATTCTACCAAGGAGGAAGTTTGAGTACTACAGGCAGATCGTCGGGATGACGACGTCCTCCCCATAGTTGTGAAGGGGGAGATTTGTTGGAGTAGGTGGGGTTCCCAACCTATGTGGAGAAGACCCCGGAGTGCGACGAGCGCCGTTCGTGTGTCGAAGAAGCTCGGGGAGGAAGCAGGACTGCTGAGAGAGCTGCTGGAAGCAGAGGGGCCGAGTTCGGGCCGAACTCTGCCCCTGGCAGAGTTCTGGCCGAACTCTGCCTCCTCATTCCAGAAGTGGGTCGGCCAGTGCTGGTTGCCCCGCACAGAGTTCTGGCCGAACTCTGTGTGTCGGGGGGCTGAAGCGGGATTTTGGATGAGTTTTCATCATTGGATTAATCCAACGGTTCAGGTTGGTTGCGGGATTAGGGAGATATATATTGAGTTTTCTCAACCCTAATTCACAAGTGCAACATAACACAAGTTTGAGAGAGAAGGAGGCAAGAGTGCCATTACAACTTCGGAGAAGAAGACGGAGGATTGAAGGTCATTTTCGAAGGAGATCGTGTTTCGGGTAATCTCTACTCGTCGTTCTCGTTCTTCGTAGCCTTGTGATCATTGTTCTTGTCTCTGAGTGTTGTGGGGATCCGATTTGGATCGGGAGGAGTTTGTAGAGGGTGTAATTCTTCTATTCCATTAGTGGAGGCTTCTCAGGGTTGGACTCCGATCGTCCCGTGGTTTTTCCCGCAAGGGTTTCCACGTCAAAAATTCTCTGTGTCTGCGTGGTTGTTTTTGTGTGCTTGTTTTTGGGTTCGTGCGTTGTTTGCTCGGTCCTCTCGCAGGTACTCTCCGGTTTGGGGAAAGGTTTCCGCGCTTCTTTCCCAACATCGTCGACGTGCAAGAAAATACCAAAGCCTCCCATGGCTCCTATTGGCAGTGACAAAGCGTCTTGTTCAGATGCGAGTGCTAGCGGTGTGGTTCAGCCACCTACGACAAAGGGGAATGAGTTACAGACTACTATACAGTCTAGTGTGAGGCCGAGGGTTGTTCCACACAGAGTTGCCCGGTCGATCTTAGTTATTAATGGAGGCTCCGTCCCAGTTACCAGCAAGCAAATAAACATCCCTGCTCCTGTTCTTGGACACTCAGCTCAGATGACAGAGTGTGATGAAGCGACAAAGAATAATGAGACTCCCCCTCATACCAAGCAGTTATCAGCAGCAATAAAGGGGTGTCATCGGGTACGACGATCCCCGAGGGGTTTGGTATCCTAGCGAAGATCGATAAAATTGATTACTTACATGCGGAGGATTCAGACACTTCGATGGCTGGTGTCTTCCTGGGTGTGCGCTGGTGCTTGCTCTTTCCCCCATACCTCCTCCCTCGTCAAGCCGATAGCAATTCTTCTAAGAGCAGGGGGCCTGTCCCTTCTTCTATGATTATGTGATCCGTAGGAAAGGAAGGGGTTCGACGTCACTATTCTCATCCCCTTAATGTGTAGCATCCTTATTTGGAATGTGCACTGGGTGGCTAATAAACCCAATATTAGAAGAATCAAGCACCTCACTAAGATGCACAAAACTTCAGTTCTTGCGGTCATACCAAGAAACTCAACCACATCAAGATGCAGCCGGGCTTTATGTCGGCGATGGCAGGGCATAAAGACAACTGGCTCTTTTGGAAGCCCGATGTTAGTATCAATCTTCTCTCTGACTCTGATCAAGCTCTAACTATCTCTCTGGAGCAGTCGACGATGGCAAGGCCCTCCTTGATATCGATGGTCCATGGCAGTTGTGTGCAGGGGAGAGGCGAGTTCTGTGGGAGCAACTGCTACACATTCAAGCCGATCACCCGGACGTCCCTTGGATGGGGGGACTTCAACATCATCACCGTGGCAGAGGAGAAAGAATGAGGCCGTCCTCTGTCTTCGTTGGACATGCACGAATTTGTGGACTTCATCATGAAAGCGGGTCTCCAGTCCCTCAACTTCACGGGTAGCGCTTTCACGTGGAGTAATATGCAGGATAGGGATCGTCGTCAACAGTCGCATATTAACAAAGTGTTGGTAGACCAACACTGGTCGTCTTCGGATCTGCTCACTAGTTTGAAGCACCTTAACTTTACTGAATCCAATCGTACGCCACTGTTGGTGGAATTCCTCCCGCAAGACGCAATCAAGACAAAATCGTTCAGATTGCTGAACTTTTGGACTGGGCATCAGAGCTTCTTGAGTGTGATCGAGGAAGCTTGGATTGTGAAGAATCATGACAACCCTCTTATCAGGATTACCATCTGCTTGAAGGAGACAAGACGTGCCCTGTCTACCTGGAGCAGAACCACATTCGGTAATATCTTCCAGGAAGTGCGTCTCTTGGAGGACGAAGTTACAAGGGCTGAGTCCATCTTCGAGGCGAACGCTTGCATCGGCAACAGAGCTGGTATCAACCTTGCCAGGGCTAATTTTAAAGCGCAGACTCGAAACGGAAGATGATTTCTGGAGAGAAAAGGCGAGAGCTACTTCGGACACAAAGGGAGAGCGCAACTCCAAGTACTTCCACGCGTGCGTTAGGGGCAGGAGGAAGCGACTATCCATTCTTAGTATCCACGACGAGGCGGGCTCCCTCTTACACAATCAAAATCACATTCAGGAGGCCGCGATCAGATACTTCACCTCTGCGTTTGCCAAGGATACCATCGCCCCAAATTCGGGCTTTATGACGGCGATCCCGGCGTTGATTTCGGACTAGGACAACGAGACGCTATCGAGGCTCCCTTCGCTGGAGGAGATGAGAAGTATGGAGTGATCTCTCGGCTAAGAAATGTCACGACCCGCTCCCGCTTTTCGGGATACGAGTACGTGGCCAAGTCCAGCCTACGTCGCAGCATCGGCGGTAGTATGCCATCTGGAGCTCAATATAAATCTCAAACACAACAAATCATATCTATCCTGCTCATTCACAATAATTTTTTAAA